>LR738710.1:244464311-244480351 GCA_902687465.1 Secale cereale
GAGGAGGGCCGGCGGCGGGGAGGGGAGGGGTTGGGTGCGTGGATGTGGTGGTGCGTGGGTGAGGTGGGGGATACAGAGAGAGGGGTGGGGCCGGGCTGCAGGGAGAGATAGGGTTTTTTAGACAAAGAGAGAGGGGTGAGAGAGAGGCAAAGGACCATCTCTTTGCCATCAGCCAGCTGATGGCAAAGAATCTTTGCCATCTGCTGGCAGATGGCAAAGAGGTGCGGCTAGTGAGCCGTTACACCGCCGTCATCCACAGGGCCCACCCACCTCTTTGCCATCTGCAAGCCGATGGCAAAGATTCTTTGCCATCGGCTGGCAGATGGCAAAGAACTGGCTGATGGCAACCAGGTTATTTGCCATCTGTCAGTTCTTTGCCATTTGTTTTTTGTAAGCTGATGGCAAAGACGTTCTTTGCCATCCGCTCGCGGATGGCAAAGAGATGGCTGATGGTAAATTCCCAGATTCCAGTAGTGGGTCTCCACTATGGAGGCATTCTGGATTGACCCCGCCTTCACACCAAGGAGCAAGAAAACTTGCCTCCTGACCCTCCTGAGCTCTCCTCCTGAGCTCAGGAACCACTGTACTTGTTCATATTCAAGCCCTCCTGAGGCTAATCCGACAAAGCAAGACGTAGGGTTTTACACCGCAAGGTGGCCCGAACCTGGGTAAACTTGTGTGTGCTTTACTTGTTGCTTGCTTGACTCTCACCACCGAGCGAGGGCGAGGCGCTAGGTAGACGTGAGTGGGAGAGATCTTCGTTCACGCCCCTGTGTTCGAACTTCTTGGGTTTGTGGAGCCCGTAATCCGACAGCCACGACCTGACTAACCACACAAGTCTTTAGTCCAGGTTTATTGCCTATTCAGGTTCCATTCGCAGGGAGTCCGGCCGAGGTTTCCACTACGGCCCCAAACGATGTGAGCAGGGTTCTCGAGGCACCAAATGGGCATCTCGGTACACCGTGCCATGATGTATCTACCGCATCATAGCCCACCCCTAGGGTCAGCGCTACGCAGGGCCTCCAACACATATCCTACAAACACGAGAAACTAGTTGCAACTCCTAGACAGAGATCAAGGCACCTAATAAGCCAAGAGAGTCAATTAAGGATCCCAATGTGTGGTAGTAACTGTCTTGGATCACAAACACAGAACTTGGTTCCTGAGGACGGCTTTGATGAGACAACCCACCATGTACTCCTACATGGCCTCTCATCTCTACCTTTACCAAATCGTGTTCACACTCTTAGCCCTCAACAGTAGGACATGATAACCACATTCCAATTCATCCCCGATGAATCGGACCTGACACAACTCTAAGCAATAGCAGGCATAACAAACAAGCATGAATGAGTAAGCACATCATGGCTCAAGCAACTCCTACTCATGCTAGTGGGTTTCCACTATTTACTGTGGCAATGACAAGTCATGCAGAGGAAAAAGGGTTATGCTACCGCAGCAAAAAGCAGTTGAAACGTTGTTATACTAATGCAGTAAAAGAGAGCAAGAGCAAGAGAGTGGGATTTATTGGAATGTTCAATGGGGGTTGCTTGCCTGGCACTTCTGAAGATAGTATAGCTCTTCATCGGTGTCAGCGATCACAATGTCGAAGACGTCAGCTAACGAGAGGGAACAACCACCAGCAAACAAGAAGCAACACAATCAATGCAATGCAACAATATGATGCATGAACATGACATGGCAATATGATGTGATTTAAGTTGATGCAACTAACAGCAAGATTGGGTGAAGCTCATTTGAACCAAAGGTTCGAATGCAAGATTCATTTAAAGCATTTAACTGCCATTTAAAGAGTTTGTAAAATAAAGTGAGTATAAGTTGTTTAAACATGCATGCAAATGCTATAAATAGATCATTTTTCATATATAAATTATTTCATTTGGAGTTACAAATTATTTTCTATGATTTTTAGAAGTTTTAGCTATTTTCTGATATAAATAAATCATTTCTAATTCATTTAAAATCCCATAAAATGATTACTGCACCAGCATGACCTCATGTTCATGTCAGCGGGTCAACGGGGTTGTCTCGGTCAAACCTGACATGTGGGTCCACACATTAGTAACACATGGACTAATCCCGGTTAAACCCTGCACTGGCTGGGGTTTCACCAAGGGTAGGGCCCGCTGTCAGTGGTTGTGGGGCATTTAGCTGGCGGTGGTTAGCACTAATGACGGTGCCACATCGGCAGTCGCCGGAGTTTTGTCGGCGGCGACCAAACCCGTGGCGGAGGGTCGCCGGAAAAACGCTAGGGGCCATAGTTGGTCGCGCGGGAGGCACCGGGGAGGAGCTCTTGCTCGCGCACATCCGACGGACCGGACTAGAGGTCACAGGGTGGCCGGAATCTTGCCGGTGATGAGATTCAACGATGACAGAGCCACGGCAACGTGCGGGACGAGTCTATGGAGCACCATTTTCACCATCGGGCGGTGCTACGGACTCCTGCGAGCTCAACTAGCATGGCTGCAAGCTCAAAAGCGGGCTACGGTGGCTGTGGCCACGACAGCGACATTGCAGGGCGGCGGCATGGCAGTGAAGCTAGCTATGGGACACGGTAGATGATGGGGCAATGGGGGTTCTGAACGGGGGCTCACCATGGGTCGTTTTTCACAGACGGCGAGGCCGAGGAGGGCTCGAGGTGGCCGGATGGACGGCGGAGAACGGCGGTACCCGATGTTGAAGATGGTGGCAATGACGATGCTACGGCGCATCCCGGCTAGCTTGGCTCGGTGGAGATGATGAGGAGGACGTCACGGAGCTCGTGGGCACAACGGAGGGGTGAGGGGGTAGCTGTGGCCACGGTGGTCCTTGTCGGCAGTCTCGGACGCGTCCCAAGAGGAGCGAGGGAGAGAAACAGAGGAGGGAGAGGGCGTGGGGAGAGGTCGAGGGGATTCCAGGGGTGTCGTGGCACTTGGGGGAGGTTACCAGCGCGAGCAAGCAGGCTAGAGGTAGCGTGTGTGCGTGTCAGCGGGCGGCGACCGCACTCCCCTATCCTCCTGGCATGAGGACAGGGATGACTGGCAGCCTGGGCCATCTGGGCTGCACAGTAGCTGGGCCGCAGGTAAGGCCAGGTAAGCCTCTTTTCCTACCCCGTTTTTCTATTTTTTTTTTTTTTTTATTTTTTTTTATTTAGTTCAAAGACCAAACCATTTTCATAATTTCTGTAACTTTTTGTGGGTGCTCTCCGGATGATTTCAGTGACCCTCACCAAGTTTCAAAAATATTGGAGCCACCAAATATTTTATAGGTATTAATAGCTCCAATTCAAATACATTAAGGTTTAATTCAAAAATCCAGAAATGTCCTAGAATTGTGTGCATCATTTTTGGCAGAAGTTTTCACCCCTTCCAAAATTGATGAACTGTTCTGAAGGCCATTTTGGGTTCATTGAAAATATTTAATTTTGACCCTTGTTGAAATTCATTTGCTGCTAGGGTTTAAACATCCCCAATTCAAATTCTTTTGAATTTAAACATGATACATGGATGCTCATAGATGCAACTAGCTACAAACAATTCTAGGGCTATGAAAACTCACCCCCACTAAACAAGAATCTCGTCTCGAGATTCAAGAAATGAGGTAAGAAGGCAGAGGGGACATAAGCTAACACAATCTTCGTGATCCAATTGCCCTTCTTGAAGATGTTGATTCATTCCTTCAAATTGATCTTGACGTCTTACTTTCGAGATCTTCATCCAACACGATGACGACCGAAGGAAACTCTACAGGAAATGATCTCCACGAAGATTGAGCACTCAAGATCAACTCATAGAGTGAGACATAAGAACATATCTTGAGTTGATACATAAAACACACATCAGGAGCAATGGAAAGAGGTTGATGACAAGGTTCAATTTGGTAGGCAACAATTCCACACTTGAATAAGATGATGCATGGATTTCAAAGTAGCGAGGAGTGAATTGCCATGATTCCATAACGTCACCTTAGCAAAGGTGACCCATAGAGTTATTCCTTAAGTGGCAAAAAGAATTACTTTTGATCCATAGATCATTGAAACTCTTCATACCATGCCAAGGCAATTCAAAAACGATCGTTTGAAGGAGTGTGAAGGAATGACATACTCATACTAGAATGGATGATGTGGACTACCTTGTTGAAGACAACGCAAGGGATGATTTTTGCTTATCATCGGGAACGGATAGGGCCTAGGGTGGAACCACTTTCGATGATGACCCTGAACAGTAATTACTGAGAAGGGTAGCCCATGGGAATTTGGCACAATGGAGGTGCGGGCTGGGAACAAAATGCAAATGCTGGGAATGTCCCAACCATAATATCTGTGTGAGATTCAGATCTGGTTGGTAACGGGATATTTCAAATACTATGCGTGTAAAAGGAAGCTTGCAACACAGATCGACAAGATGATGTTGTGAGATTCTCGGGAAATGAACTATGATAGCAAGCTCCAAAACATGAGTTGGTTCTGCTACACACATGTGAACATGTTGTCCAAGACAAGCATGAACACATGGTAGTCTTACAACAAAGCACTACCGAGTTCTGGTGGGGAACCATCATTAAGGATAACAAAATCTTGTGCATGACCTAGTATTAGCACAACAAACTCATTTTCCTTGAACAAATCAATCAGTGGCTTGGTGTGCTAGGGAATACATATGGAATGAAGATGATCAGTCTACCAGACCATAGAATACTTTGCATGTATGCATGACTGACTTGAGATGATTCTAGAGGAAGCAAAACCATTTTCTCAAATTCACTGCGATAACTTACATCAAATGCGCATGGATTAGAGGAAGTCACTTCTTACATCAGAACATCTACTTCATGAGCTAATACAAAGATGGTGCTTACAAAAATTTCCAATGCTAGCTTTAATGTTCAACATGAATCATGGAGAAGATAAACAGGTTGCCAATGGGCTCGAAAACAATTCATCGAGGCTTCCATATAGATGGAATTCCACAAGTATGCGAACAAGGTGATAGCTTTGGTCAGACCAAAAGATGTAACGGTGTATGCTCAAAGGATCAACCACGAGTAAGACAACATTACTAACATTGTTTGTTCTAATTTGACTTGACGATAGCCCATACTCAAATCAAATTTTTGACAAGACAATAGATCCAACAACTGATCACGAGGATCAATCGATGAAGATATCATCTTTCTTCAACAAACACACAAGCATAAGGATATCCCTTTGGCAATGAACTAAGTGGGACAAGCTTTTATCTTCCAACTCTCCAAGTTGTTGTTTAGCTTAACCAACTAGCCTAGGGTGTCCACCATAGATTCTTGGAGAAGGGGTGGTTTATAAGAAATCCAACTAGACCACGAGCTCAGCATGACGGTCAGGGGATAACTTGGTAACTTCTGAGAAGCTTTTCAGAAAATCACGAACCACTGATATGTTGCTAAGATCGGGAACAATCTTGCTTTTCAGGGCAAGACGATACGATCAAAAGAGCCAGAGATTGATACAATCCTAACTCATTGATTGAAAAGTGCACTAGGAAAATAGACTAGGTAGCACGATAAATCTTAGAATGGTGATTCAGTAACGAACACTCTAAGAATGAGTTTATTGTCCATTAACTACCAAGCAACATGGTAGCTAGGAGTATTGATTTCACACATCACGGTTCACTTGTGGACATTCCGGCTGCAACAACACAGAAACCAAGGGTGAATAATGATGGCGAGAAATATCACTTTATCAGGAGTTCATAGGAGGTTGTGCAATTCCCATAACAGTCCTGAGATGATAGAGGGTAACACTCCAAGGTAGAACAGAGCAAAAGCTAGATTGGCATTTTGATCTGCGGAAAACAACTGCTTTGACCCAATCCTATATATGGATAAGGTACTGGTGTAGCGACTGCGATCCGAATGGACCGAAGTCTCTGTGTTCTGTGTGATCCCTGGATTGGTAATGCTGACACACACAGTACTTGAAGGATTTATAACAGAGTGGCAATCACACACTTATTACATCAAATCTCTCAAAAGAGAACTTATTACAAAAGTCTATGACATAAGGCCATCTAACACGATAACAGCGGAAGGCTTGGAAGATAAGTGAGTCCATCAACTCCAACGTCATAGCTGAGTGCATGACAAATGACCTAGGGCGTCTTACTCTTCTTTTGAAAAGTCTGCAACATAACATGTTGCAGCCCGAAACGGGTCAGCACATGGAATATGCTGACAAGATAACACAGTAGAACAAGTAACAGAAATAAGGCTAACACTATATGCATATTTGGCTGGTGGAGGCTCTAAGGTTAAGGTTTTTGCATAAAGCCAATTTTTTCCTACAACAAAGGAATAACTTTTATTTTAACTATCATGGAAGTTGAAACATCATTGAGAAGGTACCTCCAACTCAATACAAATTAAAGTAGTCATCATTAACCCAACAAATTAATTGTAGAGTGATGAGATCAACCAATAATTCAAGTACCAGATACTCAACATGTCCATAACCGGGGACACGACTAATCATGATTAGTTTGTACACTCTGCAGAGGTTTGCGCACTTTTCCCCGCAAGACTCGATCTCCTCCATTGGATTTCTTGCACTGCATGGTGTTTGAGAAACGGATGACCAATACACAGTCTTTCAGAAGCATTTACTCTTCACCCCGGGTGGACCCGTACACCTACTTTCCCCTACATCTACTAGTCCACCACTGAAAGAGCTCACACAACTTAATCATACTATGCCAGAGCCCATAATGGCATTGTGGTTGCACATGGAAGTTTCTAGCATGAATAGTTTTATAATCTCTTTGAGCGTGGGTGGCATTCCATAGGAAAAATCACACGGTACCCCCGGGATTTCCTAGGACAACACTGGATTCTCCAGGTGCCCTGCAACCAATTCACCCAGATGTGTATTAAAGTAGCCACCTTAAGTTGAACCATTAATTAACAACTCACATCTGTCATGGATACACTCAAACCCAATCCACGTCTATGAGCATAGCAAGGCAACCTAAGCATAACGTAGAAGTAACTCCCAGGGGTTTGAAAATAATGCAGGTAATAGGTTCTACCTCAATCTACTTCCCAGACCCACAAGTTAAGAGATCCTACTCATGCAATGTGTGAGGGTTTGATCTAGTGCATAAAAACTGGGTAATAAAGGGTATGATCAAAGTGTTACTTGCCTTGTTGATGATTCGCAAAACCTAGGGACTCGTAGTAGCATGCTTCGCACTCCGGGAATTCTATCGTAAGCAAACAATAGCATACATAAGCAATCAAGCAAAGATGCACAGATAAAACTCCAAATAAGAAGATCTAACCATAAAGTTCAACTTAAGAACTCTGGTTTGCAAAAAGAATCAAATCAAACGGAGCAACGAAACTCAAACTACGAAAGAAACAAGATCCGTTTACTAGATTGTTCTAAAGTCAAATTTTTCAGTAGAAAAACCTTTTTCAAGTTGGTTAAATAGAAAGAGGGCTTCGAGACAAAGATCTGGGCGCTTGAATCGCCTGATTCCGACTTTCGAGCGAAAAGAAAAACTAAAAACAAGATCAGGGCAGAAATCACGATCGAAAATAATCATGGAAAAACTCTGAAAAAGAAAAACAGACGAACAGGCTAACGAACAAACGTTCATTGTCTGTGACTAATGGACAAACAACATTCGTTAAAACAAACGTACGGACAAATGTCCGCTATTTAACAAAACCGAAAAAATCGAACAGATCTATTTAAAAAAAATAGATCTACGGTTTCTAGAGAAAACCGAACGGTTTAAAAAAACGTCGGCTACCTCGGCGGCGGTGAACTCCGGCGGCGGTGGCGGCTAGGGCCGCGAGGTGCGGGCGGCGGGGCGGCTCCGGCGGGGTGCGGCACTGCGGCGGCGGCTGCAGCTGGCAGCGGCGGTGGCAGCTGGCGGCGGGGTGGCGGCTGCGGCGGCGGTGGTTGGGGCGGCGAGAGGGGGGGTGGCGGCGCTTATAAAGGGCCAGGGGGGCTGACTTGGCCGAGGGGCCAAGCGGCGGCGGTGGCTACCCGGACTCCGGCGGGAGTCCGGCTTGGGCACGGGCGAGGGGAAGGAGGTGGCGCACGGGCCGGCTGGGCCTTCGGCCCAGTTCGGTCCGATTTTTTTTTTCAAAATGCTCCTGCCGCAGAAAACAACAAAATAAAATACTAAACGGAGACGGAAAATTCCGAAATAAATTTTCACCGTCCTCTAATAATATTTAGGAAAAAGCGTACATTTTCTTGGACCTAAATGCAATTTTGAAAAACGTGTATTTTTCCTATGCAAATAAAATCGCAAATAAATCCGAATAAAATCCAAAAGTGATTTTAATATTTTTCCTCCAATATTTATTTTATTTTTGGAGAAGTCATATTATCTCCGCTCATATATTTTACTAATATATATTTTTACGAGAGAAAAACAATTAAAACCAAAGTGATCCCCATACCGGTATTCGAGAAAACTCAAATACGAAAACGGTAAAATCCCCAACTCTCTCCGTGGGTCCTTGAGTTGCTTAGAATTTTCGAGGATCGCAAGCACAAATGCAATAAAATATGATATGCAATATGATCTACGTATAACATTCCAAATTGAAAATTTGGGATGTTACAAACCTACCCCCCTTAGAATGAATCTCGCCCTCGAGATTCGGGTTGGCTAGAAAATAGGTGTGGGTGGTCCTGGCGTAGAACATCCTCTGGCTCCCAGGTGGCTTCATCCTCGGTGTGGTGACTCCACCAAACTTTGCAAAAGTTGATAACTTTGCTGCGGGTGACTCTGCTCGCAAACTCAAGGATCTTGACAGGTTTCTCCTCGTAAGTCAGATCACTATCCAACTGAATTGCTTCCAGGGGCACTGTGTCTCTTAAAGGAATATCGGCCATCTCCGCATGGCACTTCTTAAGCTGGGAAACATGAAACACGTCGTGAACTCCTGACAATCCTTCGGGTAACTCCAACTTGTAGGCAACCTCTCCCATGCATTCCAGAACACGGTACGGTCCCACAAATCTCGGGGCTAACTTTCCCTTAACTCCGAAATGTTTAACTCCTCGCAGAGCTGACACTCTCAGGTACGCTTTGTCTCCGATTTCATAGACTACTTCCTTGCGCTTCGAGTCTACATAACTCTTCTGCCTGGACTGAGCTACCTTCAGTCTATCTCAAATCAGCTTAACCTTCTCTTCTGACTCTTTAACCAGATCTGGTCGAAATAACTGACGGTCTCCGACTTCATCCCACATCAACGGCGTTCGGCATCTCCTCCCATATAATGCCTCGAACGGTGCCATCTTCAAACTGGCCTGGTAGCTGTTGTTGTACGAGAACTCCACATAGGGAAAGTTGTCGTCCCAACTAGATCCATAATGTAGCGCACAAGCTCTCAACATGTCCTCCAGAATCTGATTGACTCTCTCGGTCTGTCCATCAGTCTATGGGTGAAAGGCTGTATTGAATTCTAGCCTGGTTCCCAAAGTCAGGTGTAGATGAAGCCAAAACTTTGAGGTGAACTGTGTTCCTATATCTGATACAATGGTCCTAGGAACTCCGTGCACACATACGATCCTGGTCATGTATATCTTGGCCAACTTCGCACTGGTATAAGTGGTTTTCACTGGGATAAAGTGGGCTACTTTGGTCAAGCGATCCACTACTACCCAGATTGAGTCATATCCCGATCTGGTCCTGGGTAATCCGGTGATAAAGTCCATGCCAAGCTTGTCCCACTTCCATTCGGGTATAGGCATAGGCTGTAGTAATCATGCGGGCTTCTAATGTTCGGCCTTCACTCTCTGGCATACATCACATACTACTACATACTCGGCAATATCCTTCTTCATTCCAGTCCACCAGAAACGTTCCTTCAAATCCAAATACATCTTAGTGTTTCCGGGGTGTATCGAGTATGGTGAATCATGTGCTTACTGTAGTATCAACTTCCTGATCTCGGCGTTGTTGGGCACATAGGTTCGGTCCTCAAACCACAAGGTGTCGTGTTCGTCCTCACGAAAACCCTTGGCTTTTCCTTCACTCATCCTCTCCTTGATTTCGGCAATCTCTTTGTCATCCTTCTAGGCTTCTCGTATCTTTCCGAACAATGTTGACTGAACCTCCAATGTTGCAACAAAACCCCTAGGAACTATCTCCAAACGAAGCTCCCTGAGATCTTGTGCTAACTCCTTTGGCAATCCTCCCTTTACTAGGGTATTTGCATAACTCTTCCGGCTCAAAGCGTCTGCCACGACATTGGCCTTGCCTGGATGATAGTGCAGCTTCATATTATAATCCTTTATGA
Organism: Secale cereale; assembly: GCA_902687465.1. NCBI lineage: Eukaryota > Viridiplantae > Streptophyta > Magnoliopsida > Poales > Poaceae > Secale > Secale cereale. Next base: position 244,474,617 of record LR738710.1, read on the forward strand.
GCTCCAACCATCTCCTCTATCTGAGGTCCAGCTCCTTCTGAGTGAAAATGTACTTCAAACTCTTGTGATTCGTGTACACATCACAATGGTTTCCAATGAGGAAATGTCTCCAAGTTTTGAGTGCGTGCACTACTGCTGCTAACTCCAAATCATGTGTAGCATAATTCAACTCGTGTGGTCAAAGTTGAAGAGATGCATAAGAAACAACTCTTCTGTCCTGCATGAGTACTCCTCCAAGTCCTAAGCATGAAGCGTCGCAGTACACTTGGAAATCCTTGCGTATATCTGGCAAGATCAGCACTTGGGCTGTTGTCAAACATTTCTTGAACTCCTGGAAACTTTCTTCGCATTCTTCATTCCAATGAAACTTTGTGTCCTTCTTCAACAATGCCGTCATAGGCTTTGCAATCCTGGAGAAATTCTCTATGAATCTCCGCTAATATCCTGCAAGTCCAAGAAAACTGTGGATTTCTCCAACTGAAGTAGGTGCCAACCACTCAGTGGCTGCCTGTACCTTGACAGGGTCCACTGCTATACCTTCTCCTGATATAACATGTCCTAAGAATCCAACTTCCTTCAACCAAAACTCACATTTGCAAAACTTGGCGTACAACTGATGTTCTCTGAGCTTCTCCAGAACCAAATGCAAATGCTCCTCGTGTTCCTCTTCGTTCTTCGAGTACACCAAGATATCATCAATGAATACCATGACAAACTTATCCAAGAACTCCATGAACACCTTATTCATCATACTCATGAAATAGGCAGGGGCGTTAGTCAATCCAAATGACATAGTCGTATACTCATATAGCCCATACCTTGTGGTGAAGGCTGTCTTAGGTATATCCTTCTCTCGGATCTTCAACTGGTGGTATCCTGATCGTAGATCGATCTTGGAGAACACTTTAGCTCCTTGAAGTTGGTCGAACAAACCAATGATCATCGGTAGCAGGTACTTATTCTTAATCGTCACTTCATTTAGTGCCCGATAATCAACGACCATCCTTAAAGATCCATCCTTCTTTTCGACCAAAAGCACTGGGGCTCCCCAAGGTGATGAACTTCGTCAAATAAATCCTTTCTCCAATAACTCCTTAATCTGCTTCTTGATCTCCTCCAGATCGTTCGCTAGCATCCGTATGGTCTCTTCGATATTGGTCCGGTGCTAGGTAATAGCTCGATCAGAAACTCAATATCCCTATCCGGTGGCATGCCTGGTAGCTTCTCTGGAAATACATCCGGATAATCCCTTACTACGCGCACTTCCTCCTGAACAACTCCCGAGAGATAATTTACTTGTGTCCTCCTAGGCGAATGCCTAGAGACATACTTGATCCTTTTTCCCTCCGGGGTGGTAAGCAAAATAGACCTACTGGCACAATCGATGTTCCCTCCATACATCGATAGCCAATCCATACCTAGTATCACATCCAATCCTTGTGACTCCAAAACTATCAGGTCTGAGGGAAAAACATGGCGTCTAATGGTTAGTGGCATCTGAAAACATCCTTGATTTGCCATATATTCCGCTCCGGGTGAACTTACTAACATGGGGGTCATAAGGACTTTGGTGGGAAACTTATATCTATTCACGAATCCCCTTGAAATGTATGAATGCGATGCACCAGTATCGAAAAGAACTAGTGCGGTAAATGACTTAACCAAAAACTTACCGACAACTGCATCTGGTTGCTCTTCAACCTCCTCCACCGTCACGTGGTTCACTTGTCCTTTGTTGAAAGGGTTGGGCTTCTTCCCGACGCTTCCATTGTCGTTCCCATTCTTAGTTTCAGGGCAGTCTGTGGCGTAGTATCCATTCTTGCCGCACTTGAAACAGGTAACGTGACTTAAATCCCTCTTGGCGGGTGTGGATGGAGTGGAGCGGTTCTGATTATTGCTTCCTCCATTCCCATTCCCATTCTTTGAGCCATTGTGGTTGTGAGCACTCCCTCCATTATGGGTGTGGCTTCCATGCTTATGGGTGTATCCTCCCGAGTTCGGGGTGAAACGGGGCTTCTGCTGGCCTCCAGAGGTATTCCTACCTTGTCCATACTTCCTCTTGCGGCTCTCTATCTGCTGCTGCTTCCCTTCAATCATAAGAGCCTTGTTTACCAACTCCTGGTAGTTGGTGAAGGTTCCCACCATCAACTGTATGCTCATCTCATCATTCAGCCCTTCCATAAACTTATCTTGCTTCGCTACATCTGTGGCCACAATATCCGGGGCATAACGAGATATAGTACTAAACTCATCTACATACTGAGCCACGGTACGATTTCCTTGGCGCAAGTTGCGAAACTCTTGCTTCTTCATGCTCATGGCTCCAGTTGAGACATGGGTAGTGCGAAAAGCTTGTTGAAACTGATCCCAAGTGACATTGGCTACTAGGAAAGTGGATGTGTAGTTCTCCCACCATGCTACTGCTAGTCCAGCCAACTGATGTGCGGCAAAGCGCACCTTCTCAGCATCCGTGCAATTGGCGGTGGTCAACTCCCTTCCAATCTTGCGCAGCCAGTCATCAGCAACTATTGGTTCAATGCTACTAGAAAACACTGGTGGTTGCAACATTAGGAAACGTGTCAGGTTGTCCACGAGTGGTGGTGGTGGAGGTTTGTTGTTGTTGTTCGGATTGTTCTGATTGTTCTGGACAAGAAGTTGCATCAAGGTGTTCTGCTGCTGGATCAACTGAGTGAGCTCGGGGGGAAACTAAAATCCGGGCTCATGTCTCGGAGGCATCTGATGGGTGTAGAGGGACGAGATTAGAATAGAAATGAGGTCTAAGGGAAAATTCACTACCCGTATGCACATGAGACAAACATAATCATATCAGACCAATCAATTTCAAGAAAGGGCATACAAAAGATTCTAACTAACGTTACAAAAGTGCTCTAAATCCTACTTTATGGTGGAAAAACTACTAGTCATAGGGTGGTCATCTAGAAATTTTGATCGGCGGAAGATTCCATGATGTCTGCTCCAGCTTCATCTTCATAGTCATCATCACTATCATCGGGGTCCAAGTCTGTGTTGTCGATGATGATGTAGTCCTTTGAACGAATCTCCTTAGGATCTTCTTCTTCTCCTCCTCCTCCTGGTGCTTGATCTCCCATGAATACTCCTAGCTTCCTTGTCAAGTCATCATTCTCCTCCAAGTTCCTGGTTAGCGCCTTCTTCAAATCTATCATCCCTGCGCACATCTGGTGCTCTTGTCATCGAATGTGCTGGTTTAACTCCTGGATGAACGCTGCAATGGACCTGTCCTTCCGGGTACTGATGATGTCCCATTGCTCATCTCGGTGTCCACATATCTGGTAGATAGTGTCCTTCAGCTCCTGCTTGTAGACTTCTCCAATACGTCCCATGGTAATGTGGGCTGCCATACTCTTGCCTAGGCTCTAGGTTGGTGCATCAGAAGAAAACTCTATAGGCTCAGTGGATGGTGCGAACGTCCTCCCAGGAATTTGAACTTGAATATTCCATCGCTCCTCTTCTGGTAAAGTGGTGGTGTAGGTCCCGGTGAAGCTTGGTATTCCGATGTTCAGGTACCTAGTGACTTCCTTCAAGTGTCGTCCAAAAGGTTTGTCTTCATCTGGTTGAGTGAACTTGTTCCTTTGGTCCACCATCCTAAAGAGTAGAAAATGGAGAGGAGTCAGAAATGAGTAGAGAAAAGTGACCTAGGGTTCATCTTAGTGGTCGTGTCCTACAGTCAGCGTGTGCTCTAATACCATCTTGTAGCGACCGCGATCCGAATGGACCGAAGTCTTTGTGTTCTGTGTCATCCCTGGATCGGTAATGCTGACACAAACAGTACTTGAAGGATATATAACACAGTGGCAATCACACACTTATTACATCGAATGTCTCAAAAGAGAACTTATTACAAAAGTCTATGACATAAGGCCATCTAACACGATAGCAGCGGAAGGCTTGGAAGATAAGTGAGTCCATCAACTCCAACAGCATAGCTGAGTGCATGACAAACGACCTAGCGCATCTTACTCTTCTTCTGAAAAGTCTGCAACGTAACATGTTGCAGCCCGAAACGGGTTAGCACATGGAATATGCTGGCAAGATAACACAGTAGAGCAAGTAACAGAAATAAGGCTAACACTATATGCATATTTGGCTGGTGGAGGCTCTAAGGTTAAGGTTTCTGCATAAAGCCAATTTTCCCCTACATAAAAGGAATAACTTTTATTTTAACTATCATGGTAGATGAAACATCATTGAGAAGGTACCTCTAACTCAATCCCAATTAAAGTAGTCATCATTAACCCAACAAATTGATTTTGGAGTGATGAGATCAACCAATAATTCAAGTACCAGATACTCAAGATGTCCATAACCGGGGACACGGCTAATCATGATTAGTTTGTACACTCTGCAGAGGTTTGCGCACTTTTCCCCACAAGACTCGATCTCCTCCGTTGGATTTCTCGCACTGCATGGTGTTTGAGAAACGGATGACCGAGACACAGTCTTTCAGAAGCATTTACTCTTCACCCCGAGTGGACCCGTACACCTACTTGCCCCTACATCTGCTAGTCCACCACTGAAAGAGCTCACACAACTTACTCATACTATGCCGGATCCCATAATGGCATTGTGGCTGCACACGGAAGTTTCTAGCATGAATAGTTTTATGATCCCTTTGAGACTGGGTGGCATACCATAGGAAAAATCACACGGTACCCCCAGGATTTGCTAGGACAACACTGGATTCTCCAGGTGCCCTGCAACCAATCCACCCAGATGTGTATTAAAGTAGCCACCTTAAGTTGAACCATTAATTAACAACTCACATCTGTCATGGATACACTCAAACCCAATCCACGTCTATGAGCATAGCATGGCAACCTAAGCATAACGTAGAAGTAACTCCTAGGGGTTTGAAAATAATGCAGGTAATAGGTTCTACCTCAATCTACTTCCCAGACCCACAGGTTAAGAGATCATACTCATGCAATGTGTTAGGGTTTGATCTAATGCATACAAACTGGGTAATAAAGGGTATGATCAAAGTGTTACTTGCCTTGCTGATGATTCGCAAAACCTAGGGACTCGTAGTAGCACGCTTCGCACTTCGGGAATTATATCATAAGCAAACAATAGCATACATAAGCAATCAAGCAAAGATGCACAAATAAAACTCCAAATAATAAGATCTAACCAGAAAGTTCAACTTAAGAACACCGGTTTGCAAAAATAATCAAATCAAACGGAGCAACGTAACTCAAACTGCGAAAGAAACAAGATCCGTTTAGTAGATTGATCTAAAGTCATAGCAAAACCTTGTTCAAGTTGGTTAAATGGAAAGAGGGCTTCAAGACGATGATCTGCGCACTTGAATCGCCTGATTCCGACTTTTGAGAAAAAAGAAAAACTAATAACAAGATCAGGACAGAAATCGCAATCGAAAATAATCATGGAAAAACCCTAAAAAGGAAAAATGAATGAATAGGCTAACGAACGAACGTTCGTTGTCTGCGACTAACGGACGAACAACGTTCGTTAAAACGAACGTACGGACGAACGTGCGCTATTTAACAAAACAGGAAAAAAATCAATCGATCTATTTAAAAAAAACAGATGTAGGGTTTCTAAAGAAAACCGAATGGTTTTTAAAATAAACTGGCGACTACCTCGGCGGCGGTGAACTCCGGCGGCGGCGGCGGTTACTGACGGCGACGGCTAGGGCGGCGAGGTGCGGGCGGCAGGGCGGCTCCGGCGGAGTG
>LR738710.1:244480382-244635422 GCA_902687465.1 Secale cereale
GGGGCGGCGAGAGGGGGGGTGGCGGCGCTTACAAAGGGCCAGGGGGCTGACTTGGCCGAGGGGCCAAGCGGCGGCGGCAGCTACCCGGACTCCGGCGAGAGTCCGGCTCGGGCACGGGCGAGGGGAAGGAGGTGGCGCACGGGCCGACTGGGCCTTCGGCCCAGTTCGGTCCGAAACTTTTTTTAAAACGATCCTGCCGCGGAAAAACAACAAAATAAAATACCAAAAAGAGATGGAAAATTACGAAATAAATTTTCACCGTCCTCTAATAATATTTAGGACAAAGTGAACATTTTTCCCGGACCTAAATGCCATTTTGAAAAATGCGTATTTTTCCTATGCAAATAAAATCCAAAAGTGATTTTAATATTTTTCCTCCAATATTTCTTTTATTTTTGGAGAAGTCATATTATCTTCGCTCATATATTTTACTAAGAAATATTTTCAGGAGAGAAAAACAATTAAAACCAAAGTGATCCCCGTACCGGTATTCGAGAAAACTCAAATACGAAAACGGTAAAATCCCCAACTCTCTCCGTGGGTCCTTGAGTTGATTAGAATTTTCGAGGATCACAAGCACAAATGCAATAAAATATGATATGCAATATGATCTATGTATAACATTCAAAATTGAAAATTTGGGATGTTACAACTGGAGTCTACTTCTCCTTGTCATTCCAAAATAGAATGGCTCGACGGACCACAATAATAATAGGCACTTATGAACACGAATGCACACATACTCTTGGCTATCAATTGATAGATGATGGTTGGTATACAACTGAAATTGGACAACTCATCACAAGTTCAACAGGTTTCTTTCACATAACCCATGCAGAAAGGTAGGATTGGTAGAGTCACAATATAAAATGGAGAACTCATCACAGGCACTCTTGTTGTGACCTTCTAGTTTGGGAGAACTTCTGCCAAGGATGGTTCATGGTATTGGAAGAATGATATACCACTGACCTCGAAGACTATCACAAAGGTTACTAATATCCTAAAGGAAGGAGCAAATACTATCAACATGAAGTAAGTAGAATGAATCTTGGGTTCAAGAACCCAGGAATAGAATGCCTACTAACTAAATGGCATCACGGGATGCTTTCGAGAATGACAGACAAAATCATCACACTAGGAACACAAAACATGGTGCTAAGACATCTATGGTCATAATAATAGCTCCAACATATATGTCAAGGCAATAGAGTACCTCAACACACTAGTTAGTGTGGTTAATCTGGCCCAAGGGAACATCAAGAACGGAAAGAAGGGAGTTGCAAATGCATCAGACTGTTTAGAAACCTGGGGTGACTCGAACAACATAATGACTGTAATTGCTCAAAAAGGATTTTTTAAACTCATGCGAAAAGGTAGCATAACCACTCAACATCGTAATGTCAAGGTTCTGACACCAACTGTTTAACACACTGAAGTAGTAGAAACTAAACTGAGAGTTGAATCCACCATTAACGTGATCCTGATAGATTGATGAGAAGCCTAGTTCTTAATCCCCATAGAAAAAGAAGAAGGTGACTCAGATTAGAAGGTCGTAAGGTAAAGGAGTAAAAAGAGCCTTACGTTCCCTTCCACAATCAATTTCCTCATATAACTAAAGAATTTCTTGACACGACTTCGACCAGTTTGGCTTGGTAATCCTACAGCCAGTCAGGCTCTAATACCAAAGCCGTCGGGACCCCGATCCAAAGTCACACCGGTCTAGCGTGTAACACATCATATCACTTTGCGGCCTAACGCACGGTATCCCCACGGGTGCCACCTTACCTGGCCCGGGACCATTTGCGCATTTTGCCTCACGTATATGATAGTGTCGCTAGCATCCATATGACAAAGAACCCGGGCCGACATGACTAGTCATAAACCCAAGGTGGAACAAACTTACATGGACATGCATACATGACCCAGCAATGCACGTGTCAGTCAGCAGCGAGTGTTGCTGGGCTGTAACAAGCTAACAGGACTCCGGTATACACCGCGTGACATTTCCTCGGAAGGGACACACACATGAGCAAAGAAGGGCACATGCCGGTCAATCCATGTGTTCCGGAGCAGTAGCAAGCTACCAAGGCTTAGTGGAAGCACTAGGAGGCATTTCCCCATAAGGAAGGCTACCAAGAATAAACAACTAGGTGTCGGATCCCACACATACCAATACACATTACACGTACACATAACATGCACGATATGTGTAGATACAACATGGCATCACAACATAACTCAACAACTCATATAGATAAAGGCCCAGAAGAGCCGTCATAGCATTTATTACAAACATGGGTCACATGACCCAACATATAGAGCATACACGCAACAGAAGCATGAACATGTCTGGGTATAGACATCTGAAAATGAAGAAGGCTTTAGAGACTGACTATCTATAAGACCTTCGCAAGGGTACAAGATTGTAGCTGAGGTAACAAGCTAAACGTCGAAGTCCACGAGGAACCACTAGTGAGACTGAAGTCTCTCTGCAAAACATAAGTTAAGCAAACATGAGTACAAACGTACTCAGCAAGACTTACATCAGAACTAACTACATATGCATCAGTATCAACAAAGGGGTAGTGGAGTTTAATTGCAACAAGCCAGCTTTGACTCAGTGGCTATCCTGTACTACGACTACTGGTAACTCTTTTGAGGTGGCGCACACGAGTCCACATATTGACCGTATCAATACACCACTATGGATCCGCTCCTGTCTCCCTACGAGAAGGCCATCCATTGCACTCACGCTTATCTTGCGCATTTTAGAGTATCCACTTTCACTTGTCTATGAACTGCATAAGCAACCCAGTAGTCCATTATCGCAGACGCGGCTATTCGAATAGATCATATTACCATGCAGGGGTGTACTTCTTCACACACGCTCTCACCTCTTATCGTCGTTAACACAACATGTACTCGAAAACCTTGAAGTGGAAGCCCGGCAAGGGTGTCGGCCACGACCTAACTAACCACACAAGTCTCTAATCCAGGTTTATCGCCTATTCAGGTTCCATCCGGAGGGAGTTCGACCGAGGTTTCCACTATGGACCCAAACGATGTGTGCAGGGTTCCCAAGGCACCAAATGCGCATCACGATACACCGGGCCACGGTGTATGTACCGCATCATAGCCCACCCCTAGGGTCAGCGCTACGCACGGCCTCCAACACATATCCTAGAAACACCAGAAACTAGTTGCAACTCCTGGACAAAGATCAAGGCAGCTAATAAGTTGAGAGAGTTGATTAAGGATCCCAATGTGTGGTAGTAACTGTCTTGGATCACAAACACATAACTCAGTTCCTGAGGACGGCTTCAATGAGACAACCCACCATGTACTCCTACATGGCCTCTCATCGGTACCTTTACCAAATCGTGTTCACGCACCTAGCTCTCAACAGTAGGACATGATGACCACATTCCAATTCATCCCCGATGAATCAGACTTGACACAACTCTAAGCAATAGCAGGCATAACAAGCAAGCATGAATGAGTTGGCACACACTACTGCAGGATGCTGCTAACACGACACTACGATCAGAGACCCTTCGAGAAACTGTGTGTGATGCAATCATCGCAAACGGTGGTGTATTAAAACCGTCAGAAATGTGCAAAACGTTTGCGAAGACAGATGCATCAAACACGGTTAGGATTTTAGTTGCGTGTGCGATGCAGGGCATACGGTTCAGCTCAATTAACTATTTCCGATGAGTAACAAAAGAAACGGTTAGCCAGATGGAGGTGTGTGCGATATATAGCATACGGTTCACTCGGATGAACTGTTTGTGCTTAGGCAACAGAAAATAAACGGTTAGCCCGATCAAGGTGTGTGCGATGTACAGCATACGGTTCACTCGGATGAACTGTTTGTGATTTGGCAAGAGAACAAAAATGGTTCAATATAACAAGATGTGTGTGATACGCGGCAAACAGGTCTGTAATCATAAATGTGTGCGAAGACCGATAATAACACACACGATTGCTTCTAATAAGACGTATGTGATATGCTCTGTCTACACAACATCTATTGGCCATTGTGGGACGGGCGGTCATCCGGATACGCCATAAGGATGCGAAGAGGCATTCCTATCAGCAAGGACTAGCTGCTACACATGTAGCTCATGTAAGAAAACTATCAAGTTAAGTGTGCTTAGGCTGGAGCAGCCATCATATGGGAGACTGGATGGGAAGTTGTGTTGATGTTAAATTAACTGATAGGATGGGTCATTTCGGTCAAATGACCGAAATGCCCCATTCCCTCAGCTAATTTAACCTTGAGGTCCTTGTTTTTTTTAACACATGTTAAAGAAGATTTACCGCATTACTTTTTGAAAATGTGCGATACGTGGCATACAGTTGATCCATCCGACCTGTTTGTGATGGAATAGGCCATGTGTGTTGTGGGCAAACGATTGCTAGTATTCAACCATTTGGGATTGATGAATTCATCACTGACGGGTTCCCTAGTGTGGTCCGTGTTCATCTAATCATCATCTACTTCTTGTGCTAGCTCGATGTTCCTTCTATGCTAAGTTTCCATTAATTGATGGCGTTTTATGAACACGCCACCGTTTCCCGCCATTTCCTCACCTGTTTCCTGCCACCCTGCTATATTGCGCATAGGCGGCGCGTGACGCACGGAGGCGACAAGCGCAGCCTATAGCACATCCACCTTTTCCAAGCATGCCAACCCACCAAAGCGCCGCCTCTGCCATCAACCTCATCGACGAGGAAAACGAGCAGGTGCCACAGCCCGTCGAGGCCGAGGCACTCCCCGGCAACGCGATGGATGACGTCGTGATGCACATCATCGCCAAGGTTGAGCAGACCTTTGGTGCATGGCGCTTGAGTGCCGCGGATCAAGATCAGCATGTCAGCACCGACAGGCTGCAGCTCGCCGCACAACATGATCGATGGCGCGCCGCAGAACAAGCTAGGAACGTCCGCGCCGATAGGCTGCAGCTCACCGCATGGCGAGACGATTGGAGCGCCGCGGAGCAAGACGCGCGGCGCGCCGCAGAGCAATAGCGGATCCATCGGCACTTGCCTGTTGTCGACACGGCGTCGCAGCTGGGTACACGTCCCGTCAGTACCCCCATACCTCGCCAGGAGTGGGAAGAGGCCCTCACGCAGTACTTGCACCAGAGGTCGGATGCGTCGTACTTGCACCGGACGCCCGCCGCGCTGTTCGCATGGGTGCCACTGTTCGCCTTGTCCGCGGCCCGCTGGATGCTAACACGCTAGTCCGTAGACTTGACCGCCTCCTTGGCCTGGGTGTCTGCTACCTCTTGAACTTGCATTGTATTCCCTCGAAGAGGAAAGGGAGATGCAGCACAGTAGCATAAGTATTTCCCTCAGTTTTTGAGAACCAAGGTATCAATCCAGTAGGAGACCACGCGCGAGTCCCTCGCACCTGCACAAACAAATAAGAACTTCGCAGCCAACGTGATAAGGGGTTGTCAATCCCTTTACGGTCACTTACGAGAGTGAGATCTGATAGAGATGATAATTATATTTTTGGTCTTTTTGGTTTAATAAAACAGCAAATAAAAGCAAGAAAGGTAAAGTAGATGTAGATTGGTATGTTGAGAATAGCCCCGGGGGCCATAGTTTTCTCTAGTGGCTTCTCTCATGATAGCGATATTCTATGGCGGGTAAACAAATTACTCTCGAGCAATTGATAGAAAAGCGAATAATTATGAGACTATCTAGGCATGATCATTGTATATAGGCATCACGTCCGAGACAAGTAGACCGGAACGATTCTGCATCTACTACTATTACTCCACACATCGACCGCTATCCAACATGCATCTAGTGTATTGAGTTCATACGAACAGAGTAACGCTTTAAGAAAGATGACATGATGTAGAGGGATAAACTCAAGCAATATGATGAAAACCCCATCTTTTTATCCTCGATGGCAACAATACAATACGTGCTTTACTGCCCCTACTGTCACTGGGAAAGGACACTGCAAGATTGAACCCAAAGCCAAGCACTTCTCCCATTGCAAGAACTATAGATCTAGTAGGCCAAACCAAACAAATAATTCGAAGAGACTTGCAAGGATATTATGAGCACACATAAAAAGTTCAGAGAAGAACCAAATATCTTTCATTGATAACCTTGATCATAAACTCACAATTCATCAGATCTCGACAAACACACTGCAAAAAGAGATTACATCGAATAGATCTCCTCGAAGACCGAGGTGAACTTTGTATTGAGATCCATAGAGAGAGAAGAAGCCATCTAGATACTGGCTATGGACCCGAAGGTCTGTGCTAAACTACTCACAACTCATGGTGAGGGCGATGATGATGATGAAGAAGGCCTCCGTGATAGATCCCCCTCGCGGAACAGGCTCCAAGATGGGATCTCCACGGGAATAGAAGCTACGGCGGTGGAATTAGGGTTTTCTCTCTGCGTATGGAGTTTCTGGGGTACGTAGGTATATATAGGAAGAAGGAGGGCACTGGGGGGCGTGTGGGCCAGCCTCGAGGCAGGGGGCGCGCCCCCCACCCTCGAGGGCTGGCCCTTCGTCCCCTGACTTGGTCCCGAAGATTCTCGAGCATGATTTCCTCCAAAAATATCTCTCGCGAAGGTTTCATTCCGTTTGGACTCCGTTTGATATTCCTTTTCTGCAAAACCCAGAAATAGGCAAAAAAACAGCAATCTGGACTGGGCCTTTGGGTTAGTAGGTTAGTCCCAAAAATGATATAAAAGTGAATGATAAAGCCCATTAAACATCCGAGACTTCATAAATAATAGCATGGAACAATAAAAAATTATAGATACGTTGGAGACGTATTAGTGTCCACCTGGGCGTAGTAGAAGAACATGGCCGTCGCATCCTCAAGCTGGTGATCTCCGATGAAATAGCCAACTTGGAGCTCGAGATTGTGCTCTAGATGTACCGCGAGCATGTCGACCACTTGGACGAATGCCTGCATGAGTTCAGGCAGAGCCAAGAGCTACCCTAGAAAAAGGGTTGCTGGTCATGGTCTCATGGACGCATTTTATTTTATTGAGTCGTTTTGACGTGGATAGCTATGTATTCACAGCAATCATAGTATTGCTCTATTTATTCATTTGTTTCAATGTGTGTACTCTGTTTTCCATTCTTATATGTTCTGTTTCAATGTGTGTGTATACACTTTCCATTCCATATATATTAGTTGTTCATTAGTTCACCACAGAATATATATAATATCATCACATATACGTGATGATACTTAACTACTAGGTACAATGCATAAAATTGAAAACAAAAAATACTAAAACTAATAATCTGTCCTGATGCACGGCGTCATCCCAGCGCGGAGGCAGTACTCCGCCTCCTCCCCTCGCAGCACTTGACGTACCGATCTGCCTCTTGCTGGCGGACGAGCGCGGACAATCTTGCCATTTCGTTGGGCGCCCACCGGAGCTCCTCGTCGGTGGCACACTGGAGCTTATCGGCCCACCTTCACGCAGCGATGAAGCGCCTAGCGCCTTTGTCCTTCCTCGTGAAGTACCCGTCTTTGTACACCTCCTCCACACGACGACGCGCCCGCCCCCAAAGCTCCACCTTCTCCTTTTTTCCAGGCGGCATCACAGGCTTCACAGGCCGCCTGGTACCTGGCTTTCTCCTCCGCCATCTCCTTATTGAATGCCACTTGCCTGGCTTTCTCAGCCGGCGACAATGACTTCCACAGACAAAGATTGTACTGGCCCCAAAACCAATCCAAAGTTGGGGGGTCCGACGCAACCTCGTCCGGCGGCGCGTAGGGGTCCTCCTCGCCGTTTCTCATCTAGATCGATGGGAACAGTACACACGCTGGTCGACAAAATTTACGCGTACTGTAGTTTTAATTACACACGATTGCCGCATTAGAATCCATGTGGGAACATAATAGCTGAAGGTTTCCAATACAGAACCGTGTCTGATTAATAACCCCCGCCATTCACCTTCCAAACCTTGAGGCACGAAATAGAATGCCAATCGTGTGGGGGGCGGTTGTCTTGCCAAATCCTTACATTTTCTTTTTTGAACACCAGATATTTACATGGTCTAAAGATTTTTTATGGCACACAAGTACACAAAAATATGATTTTTCAAATTGTTATGGTTAGACGTTGCATGTAGATGTAGTTCAAATTTGAATTTCGGTCAATAAATGGCTAGAAAATCACTTAAATGTCTTTACAAGGTCAAATGAAGTCAGAAAGGGTTGAAAATTGATGATGTGGCTTTGAATTGTGCATTTTGAACACACAAAAAGTCTCGAGTTCAAATAAGTTCAAATAAATGAAATCCCTTTGTAACATATGAGTTTTCGTCCGAAACACTAATACTTCGAAAGAGATTGTCCATTTTGTACATGAAGTGTGTCCATTTTTGTTGTAACCCTCTCCACTTTTTAGCATATGCTATGTGGGTGAAATGAAGATACCATGCCAACTTTCAATCTTTTCAAAGTTCATTTGTAGTGCTTTTCAATTTTAGGGTCATTTAGCTTTAAAAAAATCAGTAAATGCATGAAAAATACCAAATGAAGTAAGAAATGGTTGCAATTTGATAATGTGGCTCCGAATGGTGCATTTTGAGCACACAAAAAGTCTGGAGTTCAAAGAAGTTCAAAAAATGAAATTTCTTTGTAACAGATGAGTTTTCGTATGAAACCCTAATACTTTGAAAGAGATTGTCCATTTTGTACACGAAGTGCATCCAGTTTTTGCTGGAACCCTCTCATCTTTTTAGCACATGCTATGTGGGTGAACTTGTGATAGCATGCCAACCTTCAACCTTTTTAGAGTTCATTTGTAGTGCTTTTCAATTTTAGGGTCATTTAGCTTTAAAAAATTAGTAAATGCATGACAAATACCAATTGAAGTCGGAAAGGGTTGAAAATTGATGATGTGGCATTAAATGGTGCATTTTGAACACACACAAAAGTCTGGAGTTCAAATAAGTTCAAATAAATAAAATCCCTTTGTAACAGACGAGTTTTCGTCTGAAACCCTGATACTTCGAAAGAGATTGTGTATTTTGTACACGAAGTCCATCCAGTTTTTCCCGTAACCCTCTCAACTTTTTAGCACATGCTATGTGGGTGAAACGATGATGCCATGCCAACTTTCAACCTTTTCATAGTTCATTTGTCATGCTTTTTAATTTCAGGGTCATTTAGCTGAAAAAATGGTAAATGCAGGAAAAATACCAAATGAAGTCAGGAAGGGTTGAAAATTGGTGATGTGGCTTTGAATGGTGCATTTTTAACACACACAAAGTCTGGAGTTCAAATAAGTTCAAATAAATGAAATCCCTTTATAAAAGATGAGTTTTCGTCCGAAACCCTCATACTTCAAAAGAGATTGCCCATTTTGTACACGAAGTCCATCAAGTTTTTCCCGTAACCCTCTCAACTTTTTAGCACATGCTATGTGGGTGAAATTATGATACCATGCCAACTTTCAACCTTTTCAGAGTTCATTTGTCATTCTTTTCAATTTTAGGGTTATTTAGCTGAAAAAATCAGTAAATGCATGAAAAATACCATATGAAGTCAGAGAGGGTTGAAAATTCATGATGTGGCTTT
The DNA here is from genome assembly GCA_902687465.1 of Secale cereale. Classification (NCBI taxonomy): domain Eukaryota; kingdom Viridiplantae; phylum Streptophyta; class Magnoliopsida; order Poales; family Poaceae; genus Secale; species Secale cereale. The sequence goes on from LR738710.1 coordinate 244,489,973, forward strand.
GAATGGTGCATTTTGAACACACAAATAGTCTGGAGTTCAAAGAAGTTCAAAAAATGGAATCCCTTTGTAACAGATGAGTTTTCATATGAAACCCTAATACTTCGAAAGAGATTGTCCATTTTGTATGCGAAGTCCATCAAGTTTTTCCCGTAACCCTCTCAACTTTTTAGCACATGCTATGTGGGTGATGATACCATGCCAACTGTCAACCTTTTCAGAGTTCATTTGTAGTGCTTTTCAATTTCAGGGTCATTTGGCTGAACAAATTTTGTAAATGCATGAAAAATACCAAATGAAGTTAGAAAGGGTTGAAACTTGATGATGTGGCTATGAATGGTGCATCTTGAACACACAAAAAGTCTGGAGTTCAAATAAGTTCAAAAAAATGAAATCCCTTTGTAACAGATGAGTTTTTGTATGAAACCTGAATACTTCGAAAGAGATTGTCCATTTTATACACGAAGTGCATCCAGTTTTTGTCGTAACCCTCTCAACTTTTTAGCACATGCTTTGTGGGTGAAATGATGATACCATGCCAACTTTCAACCTTTTCAAAGTTCATTTGTAGTGCTTTTCAATTTTAGGGTCATTTAGCTTTAAAAAATCAATAAATGCATGAAAAGTACCAACTGAAGCCAGAAAGGGTTGAAAATTGATGACTTGGCTTTGAATGGTGCATTTTGAACACACACAAAAGTATGGAGTTCAAATAAGTTCAAAAATATGAAATACCTTTGTAACAGATGAGTTTTCTGAAACCCTAATACTTCGAAAGAGATTGTCCACTTTGTACACGAAGTGCATCCAGTTTTTGCCGTAACCCTCTCAACTTTTTAGCACATGCTACGTGGGTGAAATGATGATACCATGCCAACTTTCAACCTTTTCAGAGTTCATTTGTAGTGTTTTTCAATTTCAGGGTCATTTAGCTTTAAAAAATCGGTAAATGCATGAAAAATACCAAATGAAGTCAGAGAGGGTTGAAAATTGATGATGTGTCTTTGAATGGTGCATTTTGAACACACAAAAAGTCTGGAGTTCAATTAATTTCAAAAAAATGTAATCCCTTTGTAACAGATGAGTTTTCGTATGAAACCCTAATACTTCGAAAGAGATTTTCCATTTTCTACACGAAGTGCATCCAGATTTTGCCGTAACCCTCTCAACTTTTTAGCACATGCTAAGTGGGTGAAATGATGATACCATGCCAACTTTCAACCTTTTCAGACTTCATTTGTAGTGCTTTTCAATTTCAGGGTCATTTAGCTTTAAAAAATCAGTGAATGCATGAAAAATACCAAATGAAGTCAAAAAGGGTTGAAAATTGATGACGTGGCTTTGAATGGTTCATTTTGAACACACAAAAAGTATGGAGTTCAAATAAGTTCAAAAAATATGAAATACCTTTGTAACAGATGAGTTTTCGTTTGAAACCCTAATACTTTGAAAAAGATTCTCCATTTTGTACACGAGGTGCGCACACTACGATGAGAGACCCTTCGACGAAACTGTGTGCGATGCCATAATCGAAAAAGTCTGGTGTAAAAGAACCACCAAAAAAGGTGCAAAACGTTTGCGATAACGGATGCATAAAAAAGGTCAGATTTTAATAAAAAAATATCTACAACATCACACACAGTTGTTTTCTAGGAACCGTTTGCGATGAAAATATCTGGGTATATCTAAGTCTCCCTCCGTATGCTTCGTCGGCTCGTCTGCTCTTGTGCCGGCAACCCCCGAATCCACGAATCCCGATCCCCATTCCCGCACCCCCTTCTTGCAAAGATGACGCCGTGGAAACGCTTCGTGAAGGCCCATACGATGGTCACGTCCCCCCCGAGCGCCGCCGCCTGCGCTAACAGCGCGGCCACCTACACCGAGAGTGTCTCCGCATCCGCATTGAACGCGGCCACTTCCGCCGTGAGGGCGTCTACGACAACCGACAACGCAGCTGCAGCAGCCAAGATGGTTGTGGCTACTGCTGCGATGGCGGCTGCAAACGCCAAGAGCGCTCGAGCTGCCGTCCGTGCCGCGGATGTCGCCCTGGCCCGGGTCGAAGTCATCCATGCCAAGATCGAGGATGCACACACCAACATATTCCAGGCCACATCGGACTCCAGCATGCAACCCATGTCTGAAAAGGCGGCGGTGGCCATGGAGCACCTGCTTCCTCATGAGGTCGCCGAGCGAGAGCTGGAGATGCAGGCGGCGGCGAAGATCGAGGAGCGCCGGGAGGAGGAGTTGCGCATGGCCGAAGTCGAGGTAGAGAAGAGTCAGTCCATTGAAGAATCAGCAGTGGAGTACCAACACGAGCTCTGGTGCAGTCATTACTACGAGTACTACAACCTTGAGGGCGGTGCCGAGGATGAGGACGAGGACGAGGATGCGGTTGACTTCAGTAGGGGGACGCAGAGTCCACCAACGGCGGCATGTCGCCAGGACAAGTCATCGATGTCTCATATCACACCAGCGTTGCATAGGCCGGCACGGCAACGGGTTTGTTAAAATTATGCGTACTTAGGCTTTGTTTTTAATGCTGGTCTTTTATTAGAGCAATGTTTAGGTCAACTGGCTCTGTTTAATTACTAAAATTGCTCGATTCAGTAAGTGTGGTATGTCTACTGTACGCTCTTTTGTGTGCCCAAATTAGCAAGCAATGTTAAATTATGCAATGACGTACCCAGGGAAATTACCACCAAAATTTAAATTCTCAAACTCATCTCATGTGCGTAGAGCGGAAGAATCATTTGCGATGCACACAATCATTCAAATTGAATGTTCCGGCGGCACCCCGCGCAAAGTTTTCCTCCACATTTCCAAAATTTTGGTCTTCCGCCAAAATATCTACCTTGCCCCCTTCCCCACCCCCTTTTCTCCCCAACCACAAGTCACATTTCCCATGTTTCCTCCTTCCTTCCTTCCTTGCTATTAAGCTATAGCCGCTTCCTCGCTCTCGCCGTCTCGCATCCGACCGCCGGGGTCGCCATGGTCTTCTTCAAAGACCTCTCTAGCGGTTCCTCCTCCGGCGACTACTCCTTCACCACTCTCAGGCTATGACTTAGAATGAAGGATTTTTACCCAGCGGTCGATTTGAGTCATTTATTCCTCTTGTAGCTCCCTAGGACCATCAGTGGCAACGAATGGAGCGGGGTGGCTGAAGGTCTATCTTCTCGTTGTCACCATCAATCTACATGTGTGAAGCTAGTTGTGTTTGATTCTGTGGACAGTGGGAGGAAGTTTCTGGCATGCGCAGAGAAGGTTAGACCCTCTTTCGTTGTTACAAATCATTTATTAGATGTCTTTCAGACACTGTCACGGTCCCAACCCATTCGTACCACACCTTCAACCAAACGCATCCTAAGATAGTGTCACAGTTTGTACCTAGTATCTTAAAATGTTGCCATCTCATCAGCGGTGCCATTAGAAAATTATTTGGCACCGCTTCAGAAGTTTGTGCAGCCAACTTTGGTCGACACATCCGAGCAGCCAAGTATTAAAATACTAAATCTTTATGGCACAAAGGAACTGGGCATCAGAGCAACTACGTGCTCCGGAGTCCGGGTCACTGATTTTTTTTCCGCTGCATCAGCTCGCCAGTGCAGGGCACCGGTGCGAGATGTAGCAACAGTTGTCTTTACCCCAGTTTTCGCATACATAGTGGACGGCCTTAGTGCTATTAGTTCTATGTTACTACATTTGTGGATGTACACACCTGTTAGTATCAATTGGCTGTCATCCAAACACTGTCGCTATGTTGTTGCAGTTATATTTACCTTCCTCATAAAATGTTCAATTTGTTATTTATTATACATGAATAAGAACTTGTAGCGTCGTTGTAGTCAATTATAGCTTCTGATGTTCCAGAATTTGGTTGTTGTCTCAGTACCAACTATTTCATTTGCACATTGATCTTTTTGAGAAGATATGTCATAATTAACATGTTTCTTCAGTTTTTAAAAATAAGCATTGGTGATTTTTTGTGTTGCTATAAACCCATTTCCCCTACAATTGTTACCGATCTAGTTTTAAATATTATAGGATGAACGGAAGTGTTCTTACTTGGAGTGGGTTGATCAAGAGTGGCCACAGTCTTTGAAGATGTGCCTAGCGAAGCTCTGGAGCATGTATGAGGAAGAGAACACACGTAGGCTTAGAGAAACTGTTGTCAACGTTGAAGCATATTTCAAGATGCGGGATAAAAAGTTGAAGGTGGAGAATGAGCTCAGATTTTTTTAATCAGACTTTGCTAAGATGGTGTTGGCGAAGGAGGAGGCACTTTCCCAGTTGGCCCATGCAAAACGGGTTCTTACTGAACTGAAAGCAGAGGTGGATAAGACGAGCCTGGATGATCTCGATTAGGGAAATGAATATATTGTTCTTATGAAGTTGAACTAGCTATATGTTATACTGTGCTGTTTCATGTAGCTACCGTACTATGATGTTATAATATATTATGTGCCTGATATGAAATTGGCAAACAGCTGTTCGATATGAAATGTGAATTTATGTAATACTGGAATTATTTATTGTAAACTAATAAACCTGCTAAATGTGTCATGGACCTTTGCAAACGGTTCTAGCAGTAAAAGCACTTGCGATGGATAGCCCAATGCCACACAGTTTTCTTCATCAAATCATGGGTGATATAGTTCATAAAAGAAAACAGTTAACCAAGGCAGACCGTGTGTGATAGTTACACCATTCACACTCGAGCCTACACATTAAACTGTGTGGGATGTATGTCTGAACGGAAACGGTTTCCCTGGACTAACTATGTGGGATGTACATAAGAATGGAAACGTATTCATTGGATTGACTGTGTGATATACATACCTACGGAAAAGTTTTTCTGGGATTCACCGTGTGGGATGTACATACCTATGGAAATGATTTTCTCAGATTACCGTGTGGGATGTACATACCTATGGAAATGATTGGGTTTCGATGCCTCGCCCGATTGCATAAGGCCCCAGCCTGGGTCCCAGGAGGGCCTATCCCCAATGATTTCTGGGTCGTTTGGGAAGGACCCCCCTATCGCCCACACTCACTTGGTGACGGTTCCAAATGCCGTCGCGAAATGGGGTTAAAAACTATTTGTATAGCACCGACGCAAACCAGTGACATCATGGCTCAAACAACTCCTACTCATGCTAGTGGGTTTCAACTATTTATTTTGGCAATGATAGGTCATGCAGAGGAAAAGGGGTTCAGCTACCGCAGCAAAAAGCAGTTGAAATGTTGTTATCCTAATGCGGTAAAAGAGAGCAAGAGCGAGAGAGTGGGATTTTATCAGAATGTTCAATGAGGGTTGCTTGCTTGGCACTTATGAAGATAGTATAGCTCTTCATCGGTGTCAACGATCACAACTCGGAAAATTCGGCTATCGAGAGGGAACAGCCACCGGCAAACAAGAAGGAACACAATCAATGCAATGCAACGATATGATGCATGAACATGACATGCCAATATGATGTGATTTGAGCTAATGCAACTAACAGCAAGATTGGGTGAAGCTCATTTGAACCAAAGGTTCAAATGCAAGATTCATTTAAAGCATTTAACTACCATTTAAAGAGTTTGTAGAATCCAGTAAGTATAAGTTGTTCAAACATGCTTGCAAATGCCATAAACAGATTCTTTGTATTTTTCTGATCATTTTTCATATATAAATTATTTCATTTGGAGTTACAGATTATTTTCTATGATTTTTAGAAGTTTTAGCTATTTTCTAATATAAATAAATCATTTTTGATTTATTTAAAATCCCAGAAAATGTTTATTGCGCCAGCATGACCTCATGATGACGTCAACGGGTCAACGGGGTTGTCTAGGTCAAACCCGACGTGTGGGTCCACACGTTAGTGACACATTGACTAATCCCGGTCAAACCCTGCGCTAACTAGGGTTTGACCAGGGGTAGGGCCCGCTATCAGTGGTTGTGGGGCATTTAGCTGGTGGTGGTTAGCACTAATGACAGTGCCACGTCGGCAGTCGCCGCAGTTTTGCCGGCGGCGACCAAACCCGCGGCGGAGGGTCGCCGGAGAAATGCTAGGGGACGCAGTTGGTCGCGTGGGAGGCACCGGGGTGGAGCTCTTGCTCGCGCTCATCCGATGGACCGGACTAGAGGTCAGAGGGTGGTCGAAATCTCACCGGCGACGAGGTTCAACGGTGACAGAGCCACGGCGACGTGCAGGACGAGTCTAGGGAGCGCCATTTTTACCACCGGGTGGTGCTACGGACTCCCGCGAGCTCAACTAGCACGGCTGTAAGCTCAAAAGCGGGATGTGGCAACTGTGGCCACGGCAGCAACATGGCAGGGCGGCGGCGAGCTCGGCCATGGAGGTGAAGCTAGCTACAGGACAAGGTAGATGATGGGGCAAGGGGGGTTTAGAATGGGGGCTCGCCATGGGTCGTTTGTCGCAGACGGAAAGGTCGGGGAGGACCTGAGGTGGCCGAATGGACAGCGCAGAACGGAGGCACCCGAGGTTGAAGACAGTGGCGATGACGATGCTACGACGCGTCTCGGCTAGCTTGGCTCGATGGAGATGATGAGGAGGACGGCGCGGAGTTCGTGGGCACAACGGAGGGGCGAGGGGGTAGCTGTGGCCGCGTTGGTCCTTGTCCGCGGTCTCGGACGTGTCCGAAGAGGAGTGAGGGAGATAAACAAAGGAGGGACAGGGCATGGGAGAGGCCGAGGGGGTTCCAGGGGTATCGTGGCACTCGGGGGAGGTAACCAGCACGAGCAGGCAGGCTGGAGGTGGCCTGGGTGCGTGCGAGCAGGCTGCGACCACACTCCATGTCCTCCTGGCGCGAGGACATGGATGACTCGCAGCCTAGGCTAGCTGGGCTGCACAATAGCTGGGCCACAGGTAAGGGTAGGTAAGCCTCTTTTCCTATTCTTTTCTGTTTTTCTATTTTTGTTATTTTGTTTGGATTTAGTTCAAAGACAAAACCATTTCCATAATTTCTGAAATTTTTTGTGGGCGCTCTCTGAATTATTTCTATGGCCCTCACCAAGTTTCAAAATGATTGGAGCCACCAAATGTTTTATAGGGATTAATAGCTCCTATTCAAATACATTAAGGTTTAATTCAAAATCCAGAAATGTCCTAGAATTGTGTGCATAATTTTTGGCGGAAGTTTTCACCCCTTCCAAAATTGATGAACTGTTCTGAAGGCCATGTTGGGTTCATTGAAAATATTTAATTTTGACCCTAGTTGAAATTCATTTGCCGCTAGGGTTTAAACATCCCAATTCAAATTCTTTTGAATTTAAATATTATGCATGGATGCTCATAGATGCAACTAGCTACAAGCAATTCTAGGGCTTTGACAGTAACTTTTTGTATGCTTGAAGTATTACTGTTTTGATATTGATAAATTTTTATTTTGAGTCTTATGGATATGAACATGCATGCCACAATAAAGATAATTACATTGACAATTATGTTGGGTAGCATTCCACATCTAAAATTCTGTTTTTATCATTTCGAGGACGAGCATGAATTAAGCTTGGGGATGCTTGATACGTCTCCAACGTATCTATAAATTTTTATTGTTCCATGCTATTATATTATCTATCTTGGATGTTTTATAAGCATCTTCATGCTATTTTATATGATTTTTGGGACTAACCTATTAACCTAGAGCCCAGTGCTAGTTTCTGTTTTTTCCTTGTTTTTGAGTTTCGCAGAAAAGGAATCAAACGGAGTCCAATTGACCTGAAAATTTATGGTGATTTTTTATGGACCAGAAGAAGCCCTCAAAGCAAAAGAGTTGGGCCAGAAGAGCCACAAGTCATCCACAAGGGTGGGGGCGTGCCTACCCCCCAGGGAGTGCCCCCCTACCTTGTGGTTGACTCGTGGACCGCCCCCCTGACTTGTTCTCGACGCCAAAAAATCGTATAAATACCGAAACCCCCAGAAATAAACCTAGATCAGGAGTTCTATTGCCTCAAGCCTCTGTAGCCACGAAAAACCAATTGGGAGCCCGTTCCGGCACCCTGCCGAAGGGGGAAACCATCACCGGTGGCCATCTCCATCATCCCGGCGGTCTCCATCATGAGGAGGGAGTAGTTCACCCTCGGGGCTGAGGGTATGTACCAGTAGCTATGTGTTTGATCTCTCTCTCTCTCTCTCTCTCTCTCTCTCTCTCTCTCTCTCTCTCTCTCTCTCGTGTTCTTGATTTGGCACGATCTTGATGTACCACGAGCTTTGCTATTATAGTTGGATCTTATGATGTTTCTCCCCCTCTACCTTCTTGTAATGGATTGAGTTTTCCCTTTGAAGTTATCTTATCGGATTGAGTCTTTGAGGATTTGAGAACACTTGATGTATGTCTTGCATGTGCTTATCTGTGGTGACAATGGGATATTCGCGTCATCCACTTGATGTATGTTTTGGTGATCAACTTGCGTGTCCAGTGACCTTGTGAACTTATGCATAGGGGTTGGCACACGTTTTCGTCTTGACTCTCCGGTAGGAACTTTGGGGCACTCTTTGAATTTCTTTATGTTGATTTTAATAGATGAATCTGAGATTCTGTGATGCATATCATATAATCAAACCCGTGGATACTTGTGGTGACATTGGAGTATCTAGGTGGCATTAGGGTTTTGGTTGATGTGTGTCTTAAGGTGTTATTTTAGTACGAACTCTAGGGCCGTTTGTGACACTTATAGGAATAGCCCAATAGATTGATCAGAAAGAATAACTTTGACGTGGTTTCATACCCTACAATAATCTCTTCGTTTGTTCTCCGCTATTAGTGACTTTGGAGTGACTCTTTGTTGCACGTCGAGGGATTGTTATATGATCCAATTATGTTATCTATAACATCCCAAATTTTCAATTTGGAGTGTTATACATAGATCATACTGCATTGCATGCTCTTTGCATTTTTGTTGTGGCGTTCCTCGAAATTCTAAGCAACTCAAGGACCTACGGAGAGAGTTGGGAATTATACCGTTTTCGTATTTGAGTTTACACGAATACCGGTACGAGGACAGTGTGATTCTAATTATTTTTCTCTCCTAAAAATATTTCTAAATACAATATATGAGCGGAGATAATATGACTTCTCCAAAATAATAGAATTATAGGAGGAAAAATGTTAAAATCACTTTTGGTATTTTTTTCTGGATTTATTTGCGATTTTATTTGCATAGGAAAAATGTGTGTTTTTCAAAATTGCATTTAGGTCCGCGAAAAATGTTCACTTTGTCCTAAATATTATTAGAGGACGGTGAAAATTTATTTCGGAATTTTTTGAGTCCATTTAGTATTTCTTTCGTTAGTTTTTCTGCGCCAGGAATCTTTTAGAAAAAAAAAAGAGGGGCAACCGACTGAGAGTCGTACTGGCCCATGACTTCGGGCTTTATAAGCCGCCGCCCCCGGCCCAAGCCAGCCCGCCCGCGCCCCTGCCCTAGCGCCGCCGCCGCCGCCGCCCTCCCGTAGCCGCGCCGCCGCCCCGCAGCCGCCGGATTGCCGGACCGCCGCCGCCGGACCCGCCGTCTCGCCGGAGTTCGTCATCACGTGGTAGTATCGGTTTTTCATAAACCGTAGATTCGTTTTTTTTTGTTAGATCGGTTCGGTTTTCTTCGGTTTAGCTATTTAGCGGACACTCATCCGTACGTTCGTTTTAACGAACGCTTTTCGTCCGTTAGCCGCAGACAGCGAATGTTCGTTCGTTAGACTGTTCGTTAGTTTTCTTTTTCGGGGTATTTATCCGCGATTATTCCGATCGCGATTTCTGCCCTGATTTTGTTTTTTGTTTTTCTTTTCGCTCGAGAGTCGGGATCAGGTGATTCAAAATCCCAGATCTACGTCTCGATGCCCTCTTTACGTTTAACCAACTTGAACAAAGTTTTGGCTACTGTAAAATTTGACTTTAGGCCAATTAGTAACCGGAGCTCGTTTCTTTCGCAGTTTGAGTTTCGTTGCTTCTTTCGATTTGATTCTTTTTGCAAACCGGAGTTCTTAAGTTGAACTTTCTGGTTAGATCTGTTCTTTTGGAGTTTTGTTTGTGCATAATTGTTTGTTTGCTTATGTATGCTATTGTTTGCTTGCGATAGAATACCCGGACTGTGAAGCGTGCTACTACGAGTCTCTAGGTTTTGCGAATTGTCAGCAAAGCAACTAACACTTTGATCATACTTTTATTACCCAGTTTTTATGCATTAGATCAAACCCTCACACATTGCATGAGTAGGATCTCTTAACTTATGGGACTGGGAAGTAGATTGAGGTAGAACCTATTACCTGCATTATTTTCAAACCCTTGGGAGTTACTTCTACATTTGCTTAGGTTGCTATGCTATGCTCGTAGACGTGGTTTGGGTTTGAGTGAAATCCATGACAGATGTGAGTTGTTAATTAAGGATTCAACTTAAGGTGGCTACTTGAATACACATCTGGGTGGATTGGTTGCAGGGCACCTGGGGAACCTAGTGTTGTCCTAGGAAATCCCGGGGTTCCGTGTGATTTTTCCTATGGAATGCCACCCAGGCTCAATGGGATCATAAAACTGTTCATGCTAGAAACTTCCGTGTGCAGCCACATGCCAATATGGGCTTTGGCATAGTTGAGTAAGTTGTGGGAAACCTTTCCGTGATGGGCTAGCAGATGTAGAGGGATTGTAGGTGTACCGGCCTATCTATCCGGTTAAGGGGACCTCTTCGGAAAGACTGTGTCTCGGTCATCCGTTTCTCAAACACCATGCAGTGCGAGAAACCAAACGGAGGCGATCGAGTCTTGAGGGAAAATGGCACAAACCTCTGCAGAGTGTACAAACTGATCATGATTAGCCATGTCCCCGGTTATGGACATCTTGAGTATCTGGTACTTGAATTATTGGTTGATCTCATCACCCTATAATTTAATTTGTTGGGTTAATGATGAACTTTTAATTTGGGATTGAATTGGAGGTACCTTCTCAATGATTTTTCAACCAACATGGTAGTTTAAATAAAATTTATGCCTTTGTTGTAGGGAAAATTTGGCTTTACGCAAAAACTTTAACCTAGAGCCTCCACCAGCCAAATATGCATGTAGTATAGCCTTTATTCTGTTACTTGCATTCTCTGTGTTATCTTGCCAGCATATTCCATGTGCTGACCCGTTTTCGGGCTGCCACATATTACATTGCAGACTTTTCAGACGAGGAATAAGACGTGCTAGGTCGTTTGTCATGCACTCAGCTATGCCGTTGGAGTTGATGGACTCAGTTATCTTCCAAGCCTTCCGTTGTTATTTTGTTAGATGGCCTTAAGCCATAGACTTTTGTAATAAGTTCACACTGGAGACATTCGATGTAATAAGTGTGTGATTGCCACTCTGTTATAAATCCTTCAAGTACTGTGTGTGTCAGCATTACCGATCCAGGGATGACACAAAACACAGAGAATTCGGTCCATTCAGATCGTGGTCGCTACAAAGATGGTATCAGAGCACACGCTGACTGTAGGACACGACCACTAAGACATACCCTAGATCACTCTTCTCTACTCATTCTGACTTCTCTCCATTTTCTACTTCTTTAGGATGGTGGACCCAAGGAACAAGTTCACTCAACCGGATGAAGACACACCATTTGGATGACACTTGAAGTAAGTCACTAGGTACTTGAACATAGGAATACCCAGTTTTACCGGGACCTACATGGCCACTTTACCAGAAGAGGAGCGATGGAACATTCAAGTTCAAATTCCCGGAAGAACCTTCGCCCCATCCACCGAGCCAATAGAGTTTTCTTTTGATGCGCCAACTTGGAGTCTAGGCAAGAGCATGGCCGCCCACATCACGATGGGAAGGACCGGAGATGTCTACAAGCAGGAGCTGAAGGACACCATCTTCCAGATTTGCGGACGCCGAGATGAGAGTTGGGATATGATCAACACCCGGAAGGATAGGTCCATTGCAGCATTCATCCAGGAGTTGAACCAGCACATTCGACGACAGGAGCACCAGTGTGCGCTGGGATGATAGAATTGAAGAAGGCACTAAACAGGAATTTGGAGCTAGAAGAAGAACTTAAGTCTACTCGTGACGGATACGAGGAGGAGATGTTGATACTAGTGGAGAAGAATGATGATTTGACAAGGAAGCTAGGAGTATTCATGGGAGATCGAGCACTAGGAGGTGAAGAAGAAGAAGAAGAAGAAGAGCCTAAGGAAATTCCTCCTGAAGATTACATTATCATCGACGACACGGATTCAGAACCCGATGATAGTAAAGACGAAGACTATGAAGATGAAGCTGGAGCAGACATCATGGAATCGTCCGTCGATCAATATTTTTAGATGACCACCCTGTGCCTAGTAGTTTACCTCCATCTATTAGTTTTAGAGCACTCTTTGTAACGGTAGTTAGATTTGTAAGATCTTGCTTGAAATTGATTGGTGTGATATGATTGTGTTTGTCTCATGTGCATATGGGTAGTGATTTCCCCTTAGACCTCAATTCTGTTCTAATCTCTTCCCTCTACACCCATCAGATGCCTCCAAGACGTGAGCCCAGATTTGAGTTTCCCTCTGAGCTCACTCAGTTGATCCAGCAGCAGAACACCCTGATGCAACTTCTTGTCCAGAACACTCAGAACAACCAGAACAACAACAACAACCCTCCACCACCACCACCCGTGGACAACCTGACACGTTTCTTAAGGTTGCAACCACCAGTGTTTGCTAGCAGCATCGAACCAATAGTGGCTGATGACTGGCTACGCAAGATTGGAAGGGATTTGACCACCGCCAATTGCTCTGACGCTGAGAAGGTGCGATTTTCCGCACACCAGTTGTCTGGACCAGCCGCAGCATGGTGGGAGAACTACACAGCCACTTTCCCCATAGCCAATGTTACTTGGGAGCAGTTTCAACAAGCTTTCCATACTGCACATGTCTCAACTGGAGCTATGAGCATGAAGAAGCGGGAGTTTCGCAAATTGCACCAAGGAAACCGCACTGTGGGCCAGTACGTGGATGAGCTTAGTACCCTATCTCGTTATGCCCCAGATGATGTGGCCACAGATGCCGCTAAATAGGAGAGATTTATGGAAGGTCTGAATGATGAGATGAGCGTACAGTTGATGGTGGCAACTTTCAACAACTACCAGGAGTTGGTAGATAAAGCTCTTATGATTGAAGGGAAGCACCAGCAGATAGAAAGCCGCAAGAGGAAGTATGGACAAGGAAGGAATAATTCTGGAGCCCAGCAGAAGCCCTGATTCACTCCGAATTCGGGAGGATATACCCATAACCATGGAATTCCCCACAACCACAATGGCCCTAAGAATGGAAATGGGAATGGAGCAAGTAGTAACCAGAGCCGCTCTACCCCGTCCACACCCGCTAAGAAGGATTTCAGCCACGTCACTTGTTTCAAGTGCGGGAAGAATGGACATTATGCCAATGACTGCCCTGAAGCTAAGAATGGGAACGGCAATGGAAGCGTCGGGAAGAAGCCCAACCCGTTCAATAAAGGACAAGTGAACCACGTGACCGTGGAGGAGATAGAAGAGCAACCAGATGTTGTTGTCGGTAAGTTTTTGGTTAAGACATTTACCGCAATAGTTCTTTTCGATACTGGTACATCGCATTCATACATTTCAAGGGGATTCATTAATAGACATAGGATGTCCACCCAAGTTCTTAAGACCCCCATGTTAGTAAGTGCACCAGGAGCAGAGTATATGGCACACCAAGGATGTTTTCAGACGCCATTGACCATAGGACGCCACACTTTCCCCTCCGACCTAATAGTTCTGGAGTCACAAGGATTGGATGTGATATTAGGTATGGATTGGCTATCGAAGTATGGAGGTAACATCAATTGTGCCAGTAAGTCTATTTTGCTCACCACCCCGGAGGGAAAAAGGATCAAGTATGTATCTAGGCATTCGCCTATAAGGACGCAAGTGCATTCTCTCACGGGAGTTGTTCAGGAGGAAGTGCCAGTAGTAAAGGATTACCCAGATGTGTTTCCAGAAGAGTTACCAGGCATGCCACCGGATAGAGATATTGAGTTTTTGATTGAGTTGTAGCCTGGCACCGGACCAATATCTAAGAGACCGTATCGGATGCCGGCGAATGATCTGGAAGAGATCAAGAAGCAGATTAAGGAGTTGTTGGAGAAAGGATTTAATCGCCGGAGTTCATCATCTTGGGGAGCCCCAGTGCTTTTGGTCGAGAAGAAGGATGGATCTTTAAGAATGGTCATTGATTATCGTGCGCTGAATGAAGTGACAATTAGGAATAAGTACCCGCTGCCGATGATCAATGATTTGTTTGACCAACTCCAGGGAGCGAAAGTATTCTCCAAGATAGATCAACGATCTGGATACCACCAATTGAAAATCCGAGAGAAGGATATACCCAAGACAGCCTTCACCACATGGTACGGGCTATATGAGTATACGGTTATGTCATTTGGATTGACTAACGCCCCTGCCTACTTCATGAGTATGATGACCAAGGTGTTCATGGAGTTCTTGGATAAGTTCGTCGTGGTATTCATAGATGATATTCTGATATACTCAAAGGATGAAGAAGAACATGGAGAACATTTGCGTTTGGTATTGGAGAAGCTCAGAGAACATCAATTGTATGCCAAGTTTAGCAAATGCGAGTTTTGGTTGAAGGAAGTTGAATTCCTAAGGCATGTTATATCAGGAGAAGGTATAACAGTGGACCCCGTCAAAGTGCAGGAAGTCACTGAGTGGTTGGCACCCACTTCAGTTGGAGAGATCCGCAGTTTTCTTGGACTCGCGGGATACTACCAGAGATTCATAGAAAATTTCTCCAAGATTGCAAAGCCAATGACGACATTGTTGAAGACGGAGACAAAATTTTGATTGGACTGAAGAGTGCGAAGAAAGTTTCCAGGAGTTGAAGAAACGGTTGACGACAGCCCCAGCGCTGATATTGCCAGATATACGCAAGGATTTCCAAGTGTACTGCGACGCTTCACGCTTAGGACTTGGAGGAGTACTTATGCACGATGGAAGAGTTGTTTCCTATGCATCCCGTCAATTGCGACCGCACGTGTTGAATTACGCGACGCACGATCTGGAGTTAGCAGCTGTAGTGCACGCACTGAAAACCTGGAGACATTACCTTATTGGAAATCGTTGTGATGTGTACACGGATCACAAGAGTTTGAAGTACATTTTCACACAGAAGGAGCTGAACCTCAGGCAAAGGAGATGGCTGGAGCTTATAAAGGATTATGATATGAAGCTGCACTATTATCCCGGAAAGGCCAACGTCGTGGCAGACACTTTGATCCGGAAGAGTTATGCCAATACCCTAGTAAAATGGAGATTGCCACAGGAGTTAGCAGAAGATCTCAGGGAGCTTCGTTTGGAGATAGTTCCTAAAGGTTTCGTGGCAACGTTGGAAGTTCAGTCGACACTGCTGGGAAAGATACGTGAAGCCCAGAAGAATGATAAGGAAATTGCCGAGATAAGAAAAAGGATGAGTGAAGGAAAAGCCAAGGGATTTCATGAGGACGAACACGACACCTTGTGGTTTGAGGATCGAATCTATGTGCCCAACGACCAGGAGATCAGGAAGTTGATACTGCAGGAAGCACATGATTCGCCATACTCGATACACCCCGGAAACACCGAGATGTATTTGGATTTGAAGGAATGTTTTTGGTGGGCGGGAATGAAGAAGGATATTGCCGAGTATGTAGCCATATGTGATGTATGCCAGAGAGTAAAGGAAGAACATCAGAAGCCAGCAGGATTGCTACAGCCTATGTTGATACCCGAATGGAAGTGGGAGAAGCTTGGCATGGATTTTATCACCGGATTGCCCAGGAACAAAGCAGGATACAATTCAATCTGGGTAGTAGTGGACCGATTGACGAAGGTAGCCCACTTTATCCCTGTGAAAACCACATATACCAGTGCGAAGTTGGCCAAGATATACATGACCAGGATAGTATGTCTGCACGGAGTTCCGAGGACCATTGTATCAGATAGAGGAACACAGTTCACCTCAAAGTTTTGGCATCAGCTACACCAAACTTTGGGAATGAGGCCGGAGTTTAGTACAGCTTTTCATCCGCAGACCGATGGACAGACCGAGAGAGTCAATCAGATCCTGGAGGACATGTTGAGAACCTGTGCGTTAGATTATGGATCTAGTTGGGATGATAATTTTCCCTACGTGGAGTTCTCGTACAACAACAGTTACCAGGCCAGTTTGAAGATGGCGCCGTTCGAGGCATTGTATGGAAGGAGATGCCGAACACCGTTAATGTGGGATGAAGTTGGAGACCGACAGTTGTTTGGACCAGACTTGATCAAAGAGTCTGAGGAAAAGGTGAAGTTGATTCGAGATAGATTGAAGGTAGCTCAGTCCAGGCAGAAGAGTTATGCAGACTCGAAGCGCAAGGAGATAGCCTATGAGATCGGTGACAGAGCGTACTTGAGAGTATCGCTTCTACGGGGAGTTAAACGGTTCAGAGTTAAAGGAAAGCTAGCCCCGAGATTTGTGGGACCTTACCGTGTTTTGGAACGCATGGGAGAGGTTGCCTATAAGTTGGAATTGCCCGAAGGATTGTCAGGAGTGCACGACGTGTTTCATGTTTCGCAGCTTAAGAAGTCCCAAGCAGAGATGGCCGATATACCGCTTAGAGACACAGTACCCCTGGAAGCAATTCAGTTGAACAGTGATCTGACCTACAAGGAGAAGCCTGTTAAGATTCTCGAATTTTCGAGCAGAGTCACCCGCAGTAAGGTTATTAAGTTTGAAAAGTTTAGTGGAGTCACCACACCGAGGAAGAAGCCACCTGGGAACGAGAAGATGATCTACGCAAGGACCACCCACACCTGTTCTCTAGCCAAGTCGAATCTCCAGGGCGAGGTTCATTCTAAGGGGGTAGGTTTGTAACATCCCAAATTTTCAATTTGGAATGTTATACATTGATCATACTGCATTGCATGCTCTTTGCATTTTTGTTGTGGCGTTCCTCGAAATTCTAAGCAACTCAAGGACCTACGGAGAGAGCTGGGAATTCTACCGTTTTCGTATTTGAGTTTACTCGAATACCGGTACAAGGACACTGTGATTCTAATTATTTTTCTCTCCTAAAAATATTTCTAAATACAATATATGAGTGGAGATAATATGACTTCTCCAAAATAACAGAAATATAGGAGGAAATATGTTAAAATCACTTTTAGTATTTTTTTTCTGGATTTATTTGCGATTTTATTTGCATAGGAAAAATGCGCGTTTTTCAAAATTGCATTTAGGTTCGGGAAAAATGTTCACTTTGTCCTAAATATTATTAGAGGACGGTGAAAATTTATTTCGGTATTTTTGGAGTCCATTTAGTATTTCTTTCGTTAGTTTTTCTGCGCTAGGACTCTTTTAGAAAAAAAAGAGGGGCAACCGACTTAGAGTCGTATTGGCCCAGGACTTCGGGCTTTATAAGCCGCCGCCCCCGGCCCAAGCCAGCCTGCCCGCGCCTCTGCCCTAGCTTCGCCGCCGCCGCTTCGCCGCCCCGCAGCCGCGCCGCCGCCGCCCTCCCGCAGCCGCGCCGCCGCCCCGCAGCCGCCGGATCGCCGGACCGCCGCCGCCGGACCCGCCGTCTCGCCGGAGTTCGTCGTCAGGAGGTAGTATCGTTTTTTTTAAATCGATCGGTTTTTTGTAAACCGTAGATTCGTGTTTTTGGTTAGATCGGTTCGGTTTAGCTATTTAGCGAACGCTCGTCCGTACGTTTGTTTTAACGAACGCTTTTCATCCGTTAGCCGCAGACAGCGAACGTTCGTTCGTTAGCCTGTTCGTCAGTTTTCTTTTTCGGGGTATTTATCCGCGATTATTCCGATCGTGATTTCTGCCCTGATCTTGTTTTTCGTTTTTCTTTTCGCTCGAGAGTCGGAATCAGGTGATTCAAAATTCCAGATCTTCGTCTCGATGCCCTCTTTACGTTTAACCAACTTGAACAAAGTTTTAGCTACTGTAAAATTTGACTTTAGGCCAATTAGTAACCGGAGCTCGTTTCTTTCGCAGTTTGAGTTTCGTTGCTTCTTTCGATTTGATTCTTTTTGCAAACCGGAGTTCTTAAGTTGAACTTTCTGGTTAGATCTGTTCTTTTGGAGTTTTGTTTGTGAATCATTGTTTGTTTTCTTATGTATGCTATTGTTTGCTTGCGATAGAATACCCGGACTGTGAAGCGTGCTACTACGAGTCTCTAGGTTTTGCGAATCGTCAGCAAGGCAAGTAACACTTTGATCATACTTTTATTACCCAGTTTTAATGCATTAGATCAAACCCTCACACATTGCATGAGTAGGATCTCTTAACTTGTGGGACTGGGAAGTAGATTGAGGTAGAACCTATTACCTGCATTATTTTCAAACCCTTGGGAGTTACTTCTACGTTTGCTTAGGTTGCTATGCTATGCTCGTAGACGTGGTTTGGGTTTGAGTGAAATCCATGATAGATGTGAGTTGTTAATTAAGGATTCAACTTAAGATGGCTACTTGAATACACATCTGGGTGGATTGGTTGTAGGGCACCTGGGGAACCTAGTGTTGTCCTAGGAAATCCCGGGGTTCCGTGTGATTTTTCCTATGGAATGCCACCCAGGCTCAAAGGGATCATAAAACTATTCATGCTAGAAACTTCCGTGTGCAGCCACATGCCAATATGGGCTCTGGCATAGTTGAGTAAGTTGTGGGAAACCTTTCCATGATGGGCTAGCAGATGTAGAGGGATTGTAGGTGTACCGGCCTATCTATCCGGTTAAGGGGACCTCTTCGGAAAGACTGTGTCTCGGTCATCCGTTTCTCAAACACCATGCAGTGCGAGAAACCAAACGGAGGCGATCGAGTCTTGTGGGAAAAGTGCACAAACCTCTGAAGAGTGTACAAACTGATCATGATTAGCCGTGTCCCCGGTTATGGACATCTTGAGTATCTGGTACTTGAATTATTGGTTGATCTCATCCCTCTATAATTTAATTTGTTGGGTTAATGATGAACTTTTAATTTGGGATTGAGTTGGAGGTACCTTCTCAATGATTTTTCAACCAACATGGTAGTTTAAATAAAATTTATTCCTTTGTTGTAGGGAAAATTTGGCTTTACGCAAAAACTTTAACATAGAGCCTCCACCAGCCAAATATGCATGTAGTATAGCCTTTATTCTGTTACTTGCATTCTCTGTGTTATCTTGCCAGCATATTCCATGTGCTGACCCATTTTCGGGCTGCAACATATTACGTTGCAGAATTTTCAGACGAGGAATAAGACGTGCTAGGTCGTTTGTCATGCACTCAGCTATGTCGTTGGAGTTGATGGACTCACTTATCTTCCAAGCCTTCCGCTGTTATTTTGTTAGATGGCCTTAAGCCATAGACTTTTGTAATAAGTTCTCAATGGAGACATTCGATGTAATAAGTGTGTGATTTCCACTCTGTTATAAATCCTTCAAGTACTGTGTGTGTCAGCATTACTGATCCAAGGATGACACAGAACACAGAGACTTCTTTCCATTCGGATCGTGGTCGCTACATTATCGTTGTTGAGAGAACTTGCACTAGTGAAAGTATGAACCCTAGGACTTGTTTCTAAGCATTGCAATACCGTTTGTGCTCACTTTTATCATTAGTTACCTTGCCATTTTTATATTTTCATATTAGAAAAACCTATATCTACCATCCATATTACACTTGTATCACGATCTCTTCGCCGAACTAGTGCACCTATACAATTTACAATTGTATTGGGTGTGTTGGGGACACAAGAGACTCTTTGTTATTTGGTTGCAGGGTTGTTTGAATAGACCCTCTTCATCCGACGCCTCCCACGGATTGATAAACCTTAGGTCATCCACTTGAAGGAAAATTGCTACTGTCCTACAAACCTTTGCGCTTGGAGGCCCAACATGAGTCTACAAGAAGAAGGTTGTGTAGTAGACATCACTGACGCATGGAGGTGCGAGGCACCACATCTTGGCCCGGCACCCCTGGTCCTTCGGGCTGGCAGCCACCTTGCATGCCAGCATCCGAGGCGCACGGAGCAGCTTCCGCCTCAAGGACAAGGGGCCTTGCCCCTCCCACTCCGGGGCCGCCTGGTCAGCTCCGGTTGTCCCAGTCGGCGCCCGGTCCTCCACCACCATCGGCTCAGGCCGCTGCGCGTCAGTTGCCTCGAGGTCCATGCTGCGCGCCGTGTCCTCCGTGGTCTTGGCGCTGAGCTCCGCCTATGCCTTGGCCGCAGCATCGCCTTCTGCCTGCGCCGCGGTCGCCGCATCAGCCTCCACCCGAGCTGCGGCCTCCCGCGCATTACTCTCTATCGCCTCCCGGGGATCGGCGGAAGGATCTATGCGGCGGGTTCCCGCGAAGCCGTCTGCTGAACTGATCAGCGAGGCAGGTGTAACGCCCCAGACACACCCGCCGGTGGTCGTTACTCCTGGCGGGATCTAGACTGGCCTCACATATCAATACTAGTCTTTTCTGCGCACTTTGTCCTCACTCGTGCGCACCCGGGAGCAACTTCCCGGTCGGTCACCCATCCTAAAACTACTCCAAGCTGAGCACGCTTAACTTTGGAGTTCTATCCGAATGGGCTCCCAGAAATGAAGGAATTCCTTATTGATATGAGTAGTCTATCATCCCTAATAAGCCAGGCTATCACATACACCCTCACTCAGAGGAACCGACGTCCTCGTCGGGCCACAAGAACGTTCCCTCTTGGCACAACCGTCTGTGCTTCCAGGACAGCACATGTGCCATGCCGTGTGCCACGACGGGTCACAAACGTCATGCACAACATGACTGCAAACTGTCCGCAAACATCCGTGTAACCGCGAGAGTCAGCTCTGATACCAACTTGTAACGCCGCGGACACACCCGCCGGTGGTCGTTACTCCTGGCGGGATCTAGACTGGCCTCACATATCAATACTAGTCTTTTCTGCGCACTTTGTCCTCACTCGTGCGCACCCGGGAGCAACTTCCCGGTCGGTCACCCATCCTGAAACTACTCCAAGCTGAGCACGCTTAACTTTGGAGTTCTATCCGAATGGGCTCCCGGAAAAGAAGGAATTCCTTATTGATATGAGTAGTCTATCATCCCTAATAAGCCAGGCTATCACAGCAGGTGGTGCCCTCGACACGGAAAGGGGAGCCCTGCTCAACAAGAGAAGCGAAGATGAGAAGATTGGCAAGAGAAGCCAAGAGAAAAATAGTCAAACCAACTTGGCAGGAGCAGTAAGAGCTTACGCAGACACCATGGGCCACTGCTTTGGGCCCTTCCGGATGGCTGCCACCTTGGCGGCCTCTTGCTGCTTGGCATAGGCCACCGATGGCCTAGCCTTATTGGGTTGTCGGCTGCCGAACAACCCGCCTTCATGGCGGCGCTTGGAAGCTTCGGCTGCCCTAGTCAGCGCCTTGCCAAAGGGCTGCGTCGTCAAAGGGCCGGCCCCCGCCTTGTAGGCTCCTCTCTAGCGAGGCGGCTCGTCGCCGTCCTCGTCATTGTCCGGCCAGTCACGGACGTCAGCCCCCGCTCCGCCTCCTGTGGCCCGGCCGACCTCACTACCGCCTCCTCCGGTGGCGTCGTCCTCCTCCATCGCGGCCGCCCCCAGCTCGGGGTCGTCCTCGTCACTCGCCTCCCGGTCGAGCATCCACTAATGGCCGAGAGTTGGCGTGGCAATGGCCTCTTGGCCAATGAAGCGCTGCAACACGGGCCGACTGGTCAAAACGGACGATGGCACGCGGCGTGAAAAAAGAAAAGAAGTCGGATACTCACCGTAGGTGGAGGGTTGGCATGGTTGTAAGGCGGCTTGCCGAAGGCCCACTCCACCTCATCGAGCTGATGGTTGGAGAAGTGGTTGACATGCCGGACCACCTCAACAGTCGGCAGGACCTTTGTCGACATCCGACAAGGGTCCCAGCGACTGCTCATATCGCACATTGGGTGCGGCCGGTACTGGAGCGGTGATACTCGGAGGTGGACGAAGGCCGCCAGCAGATCCGCCGGCTGGAGCCCCTCCGACTCCGTCATTTCCTAGAGCTAACTGAGGCCGGTTTCGACAACAGCCGGTAGTGGCTTGCACGGCTGCTGGCCCTAGTTGCTCCGTGCCCCGGCAGGCGGCCCGGACACGAAGGCCGGCAACTCGATGTAGTCCCGGGTCGCGTGGGCGTTGCGTACATAGGAGTATGACTTCTGCCATAGCTTCGCCGACTCATGGATGATGATAGGCGGAAACCACGTCCCGGAGGGGGTGCGTCGCACGGCGCCACAAGCGCTACACTGTGCCGGGTCTCCTTTGGCCGCGGTGCCAAGTTTGAGATAGAAGAATATTCCCCACAGCTCGAGTGTGGGCACGACGCCAAAATAAGCCTCGCACAGAGTGACTGATACGTCTCCAACGTATCTATAATTTATGAAGTATTCATGTTGTTTTATTATCATTCTTGGATATTTTACAATCATATTATAGCAACTTTATATCATTTTTTGGGACTAACCTATTGACCCACTGCCCGGTGCCAGTTGCTGTCTTTTTAGTCCAAACACCGCGAAACTTTTTGGAGATTTTTTATGGGCCAGAACACCCAGGATGGGCTAGAGCTATACCTGGGGGGTGCCCAGATGGGGCCACAACCCACCAGGGCACGCCAGGCCCCCTGGCATGCCCATCTGGGTTGTGCCCACTTCGGTGGCCTCCCTCACCCCCTCTTTACCCTATAAATTTACAAATATTCTGAAAACCCTGGGGGTGAACCTAGATCGGAAGTTCCGCCATCGGTAGGCTCTGTAGTCCACGAGATGCAATCTAGAGCCCTTTCCGGCACTCCGCCGGAAGGGGAAATCATCACCGGTGGCCATCTTCATCATCCCGGCGGCCACTGTGGTGAGGAGGGAGTAGTCCACCCTCAGGGATGAGGGTTTGTACCAGTAGCTATGTGTTTAATCTCTCTCTCTCTCTTGTGCGATCTCACAATGTCACGATCTTGATATATCATGGGCTTTGTTAACATAGATGGATCATATGATGTTTCTCCCCTCTCTACTCTTGTTGTGATGAATTGAATCTTTACCCTTTGAAGCTTTGTCATGTCGAATTGAATGTTCGGATTTGAGAACACTTGACATATGTCTTGCAATTGAATACTCATGGTGACAATGGGGTATCATACTGATTCACTTGATGCATGTTATGGCACTCAACTTGTGGATTCCCGCGGTGACATTGGGGTAATCTATGCATAAGGGTTGATGCATGTTTTTATTATCTTTTCTCCGATAGAAACTTTGGGGTCTCCTTGTAGTTCTTTGTGTGGATTTAATATTATGATCACTGTCAGTGTACTAGAGTAGGGGTACCCTAGTATCCCGAACTCATGCACGGGCAGTCGCAGCATCCCGCGGCAAGGCTTGCCGGGTGACCGCCAAGGTCCTCCGTGGTTCCTTTGGAGCCATTCAAGAACAAAGTATTCAAGTCAAGGCACAAGACCCCGGCAAGAGGAGCTTGCCGGGAAGGCCAACCAAGGCATCTCAAGGAACTTGCCGCGACGCGCCGCGCGTCCCGGCAAGGCCCGGTGAGCGACAAACTCCCGGACGCGACAAGACATCGACCGCGGCAAGGCGCTTGCCGCGGCAAGCTACCACTCTGTACCCGCGCTCCAGCACATCCACCAACATGTCGCTCTGGGACCATTCCAGATGTACGTGGCGGGAGGCTGTGCAGCCAGCGGTGCGCGGTGGCAAGCGGTGCTGACAAGATTGCCATTGTGGCGAGCGGTGGCGTCCCTGACGGTCCCTTTTGCACTATTTGGGCGACGCAGACGGGCATTTAATGCCCTTGTCCCTGATACGTCCAAAACGTATCTATAATTTCTGCTTGCTCCATGCCTCTTTTGGGTGATATTGCTATGATATTTATACACTTCCATACACTTTGGATCATATTTGGACTAACCTATTAACTCAGTGCACCCCGGTGCCAGTTTCTGTTTTCGGCTGTTTTTGTATTTCAGGTTTTCACATTACGAGAACTGCCAGGAAAAATCCAGAAAAATTATATAAAATATCAGCGTTCCAGAAACTACCGTGCACCCGAAGGACAGCCGAGGGGGCCACCAGGGCTCCAGGCACCCTGGCGGCGCGCCCCCCCGGGCCGCGCCGGGGGGGCGCCTGGGCCCCCCGAGGCTCCTCTGATGCCCCCCTTTGGCATATATTTAAAGCGTCTCCCGAAACCCTCGAGGGAGGAACTCTTTTCACGATCTCATCTCTGTTCCGCCGCCGTCGCCGCTTCCAAGATCGGGAGCACCAGGAGAACTCTTCCCGGCACCCTGCCGGAGGGGAGCATCACCGCCGGGAGCCTCTCCACCACCATGGACGCCTCCCGGATGAGTTGTGAGTAGTCTCCCTTGGACCATGAGTCCATGACCAGTAGCTATGTGATGTTCTCCTCCCGTTCTTGTGCTTCACTAATTAGCCCTCGTGAGCTACCCTACATGATCGAGGCACATATGTAATCCTTATGCTGTTGCTATGATGAGTTTGCTGGGATCCGATGGATTATGAGATTATGTTTAGATTGTGCTTGAGTAATATATTTGATCTACCTCTTTTATATTTATGTTCGTAAGTAAATTTTGCATGTTCTCCGTTGTTATTTATTGCTTTGGCCAAGTAATAGGTAGCGACTCCAAGAGGGAACGTTATGCTTGATTGTGGGTTCATGCCCCTCGATGACTAGTTTGAGTGACAGAAACATGAGTCTAGGGGATGTGCTGTTGCCACAAGGGGGAAAACAACGTTGCTTGTGCCCGCGGGTGCAAGGATTGTTTACTTTACGCAAAGTTCTTTTAATGCAGTTGTCTGTTGCATTGAGTTTACACTATGGGTGGGACTCGCAACTTAATACCAGCGAGATGTTCTGGATAGATATCTCAAGGTGGATGATTAGTAGTAGATATTGATGGATTTCGGTCTACTTACTTTGGCGTAGCGCCCATGCTTTGAACCTCAACCTTTCTTGCAATGTAGTCAGCATTGGTTTGCGCACATGGTCCTGTCAATTGCCCAGCTGTAATTCGTTTACCTCACATAGCTGTTTTATCGTCTTTTGGGAGAGAGACATCACTAGTGAACATCATGAGACTCCGGTCCATATTACCATCATTGATCACATCCGCTATTTACTTTTCGCTATTATTTACTATTGCAATTATATCTATCACTACTATCACTTGCGTTTAATCCTTTGTGAACTACAAGGCCGGAGGGATTGACAACCTCTATGTACTCGTTGGGAGCAAAGTTATTTGTATCTGTGTGCAGGTCCACGTTGATTGCTAACATCTGGCGCCGTAGCAGTTGACACCTTCTTGTTGAACCTAGGAGTCTCTGGAGATTCGATCCTTGGTATCTTTGCCAAAGGAAAAACTTCCGCAACACTACATCTCACACCTTCCACTTGGGGTAACCAACGAGGGGCGAGAAGCCTAGCAAGAGTTTTTATGGCGCCGTTGCCGGGGACTCCACTCTTCAAGATAGGGGAGTTGCACGCTATCTTTTACCTTTGCTTTTAGTCTTGTTAGTTTACCTTTCAGTTTCTGCTTTAGTATCTTTTATCGAAAATCACAAAAATAGTTATCTTGCTTGCTTGCTACTATGGGTTCCACCGAGAACACCAAGTTGTGTGACTTCACTAGTCACAACAACGATGACTTTATCAGCACACCTATCACTACACCTACCACTTCAGCACCTTCATATGAAATTAAACCTGCTTTACTGAATCTAGTTATGAAAGATCAATTCTCCGGTGCTGGAGATGATGCTGCTTTACACTTGAACAACTTTGTTGAACTTTGTGATATGCAAAAGTACCAAGAAATAGATGGTAATATTGTTAAGCTTAAGCTTTTTCCTTTCTCCTTGAGAGGAGGAGCTAAAATTTGGTTTCAGTCTTTGCCTAGAAATAGCATAGATTCATGGGATAAGTGCAAAGATGCTTTTATTGGAAAATACTATCCACCTGCTAAAATTATCCAACTGAGAAGTAACATAATGAATTTTAAACAATTGGATAATGAACACGTTGCCCAAGCTTGGGAACGTATGAAATCTCTTATCAAGAACTGCCCTACTCATGGTTTGACTACTTGGATGGTTATCCAAACTTTTTATGCAGGCTTGAACTTTACCTCGTGGAACTTGTTAGATTCGGCCGCGGGAGGAACCTTTATGTCAACTACACTTGGTGCTGCCACGAAGCTTCTCGATGAGATGATGACCAACTATTCCCAATGGCACACCGAACGCGCTCCAACAGGTAGGAAGGTAAACTATGTCGAGGAAATTTCCTCCCTTAATGAAAAAGTTGACTTGATCATGTCTCTAATTTCGAAGCAATCCTCTGTTGATCCTCGTGATGTTCCTTTAAATTCTTTGATTTCTCAAGAACAAGTAGATGTGAACTTTATCTCTAGAAACAATTTTAACAACAATGCTTATAGGAGTAATTTTGGTAGCAATCCTAGACCGTTCCGCTCTAATTCTTATGGGAACAACAGTGCTTATCCTAGTACCAAGAACTCCACTACCGAACTAGAGATTATGCTTAAAGATTTCATCACTACCCAAAAAGCCTTTAATAAGAGTGTAGAAGAAAAACTACATAAACCAGATGATCTCTCTTTGAAGGTAGACCATTTAGCCAATGAGATAGAATTGCTTAAAATTAAAACTTCTCCTCTTGAGGAGAGGAAGGTCACTCCTATTAATGCTACTCAAGTGCAAATTAATGAAAATATTAGGATGATGGCTAAACTTAAAGAAAGATGGGCTAGAGAAAGGGAGGAAGAGGATAGAATTAAGAGCCTTCCTACCCACCACACTGTTGCTACTATCCAAGTTGTTGAGGATATCCAAACTCTTAGAACCCAATGTACTCCTGGTCCCATTGGACCTATTAATGGTGATGCTATGACTATAGAAACTACCAAACATGTGAACCTAAAGGACACCGCTACCACTTTACTTGATGCTAGTGACCTTGATTTTGATAATTGCACTCTTACCGAAGTTATTGATTTCCTTCACAAGATGTCTAGAGATCCCCGCACTAGCACGCTTAACCTTGCCGTCACAGAGCATATCACTAATGCTCTCATCAAAGCTAGGGAGGAGAAACTTAGAGTAGAAGCCTCCATACCTAGAAAGCTAGAAGATGGTTGGGATGCTATGATAAAAATTAAATTGAATGACTTCTCTTGCTATGCATTATGTGATGTTGGAGCTAGTACCTCTGTTATGCCCAAAAGAATATATGATATGCTTAAATTGAAACCTTATGATTCTTGTTCTTTTGGTGTTCGTCTCGTTGATTCTTCCATAAAGAAACCTTTGGGGAGGATCGACGATGTTCTTATCGTTGTCAATGATAATTATGTTCCCGTTGATTTTACTATTATGGATATTGAATGTGATCCTTCTTGTCCAATTATTTTGGGACGTCCCTTTTTACACACCGTTGGTGCTATCATTGACATGAAAGAGGGGAATATAAAATTTCAGTTTCCTCTCAAGAAAGGGATGGAACACTTCCCTCGAAAGAAGATCAATTTACCTTTTGAGTCCGTTGTACGGGCTAGCTATTCTTTTACACTTGATAAAACTTGATCTATATGCATTATGCCTAGCTTAAAGGCATAAAAGAAAGCGCTTTTGGGAGGCAGCCCACATGAATAAATTTATTTTGCTTTTGTTGTGTCTTGATGTTGTTACTACTGTAGCATCATCATTGTATCTTTGATTTTCAATTTTGTGCCAAGTGTAGCCTCTGATTGCTAGAAAGTTCAAAAGTTGTGAGGTGCTGTCCAGGAAACAGATTCTGTCCTTGGATAGAAAAATTCGTATAAAATCACCAGATCATCTTTTTGGTCTGAATTTTTTCGACAGCGTGCTCTATATAATTTTCTTTTGTGCATCTGTTCTAAGTTTTTTGATTAGAGTTGCAGAAGTGCCCCGAACAAATCAATTACTACCTGCTGTTCTATTTTTCACAGATTCTGTCATGTTTTGCTTTTCCTTCATTTTGCAGACCAAGAGCTTGCTTTTTCTTTGCAAAAACCTTTTGGCAATCTTGAGAAACAGTAGACCTTCAAGAATATCTTTATTTCCAGCAAGGTATAATTATTTTTATTATGGGTACTAACCTCGCTAATCAGATTATGATGCGTTATGTATGAAGGGAGTTTTCAAGTGTGCGAGGGAAGATGATAAAAAGATTCAGGAGTGTCAAGCGCTCAAGCTTGGGGATGCCCCCATGCACCCCCAAGAAATATTCAAGGAGACTCAAGCGTCTAAGCTTGGGGATGCCCCCGTGCATCCCCTTCTCCATCAACATTATCAGTTCGTCTTTCGTTCCACTATATTTTAATCACTTCATGTGTTATGTGCTATGCTTGGAGCGTCTTGCTTTTAGTTTTCTTTAGTTTTTCATAACGAGTCGGAACTCAGCTTTCTTTATGTGGGAGAGAAACACGCTCCACTTCTACCTAGAACATAACATAGAATTTTCATGTCTATCCTTCCTGTGTGTGTTCTTTGTCTTTTAATAGCTACTATCATGTTCAGCTCTTAGCTTTCATGCTTATCTTTTCAAAGAGCTTTTGTTTAGTTGGTTGCTTGAACTCTATTTAATTACCATGCTCACCTTATTAAGAGAGTTTGCTTCCGTTGCATTGGTTGATATGTCTATGATAAAGATGCTACGTGCATGATGGCGCTTAGTAGTTCATGTTTCTTATGGTTAGTCTCAAATAGCTAGGGGGTTCCCAATGTGTTATTGGAATACCAACATGATTTGTTTGCCTATGATGTGGTATGGTTTAGTAATATCTTCCTTCGAGAATTATTT
Organism: Secale cereale; assembly: GCA_902687465.1. NCBI lineage: Eukaryota > Viridiplantae > Streptophyta > Magnoliopsida > Poales > Poaceae > Secale > Secale cereale. Next base: position 244,518,863 of record LR738710.1, read on the forward strand.
TGATTGACTTGGCGTATGCTCACGCATATTTAAGACTGTAAAGAAAGTCTGTCAAGCCTTGATGATCTTTTGTTTCTGAGTAGCGATATAACTACCATGCCTGATTCAATGATGCTTTGTCGCTCTGCATGATTATGACCGTCATTGCTCTCTTAGTTGGTCGCTCCCAGTCTTTTGCTAACCTTCGCCTGTACTAAGCGGACTGACTGCTTGTGCATCCACATCCTTTAATCCAGTTATGCCATATGAGTCCACCATACCTTCCTAGATGGTATTTACCTGCCATTCCTAACGGAGACTTGCATGTGCCATCTCGAAATTATTCAAAGAAAAAGCATTCTTATTTTGTGCCGCTGTTGTAAGTTCATGAGGAAGTAGTGGTTAATTCATGACCTTTTTAAGTTGGACAAGCTTCACCCCGGGATTGCATGTATAATGTGCAAACCCATAATACGAGAAGGAACTGGCATTGAGTGCGCCCGGCTCAAAAAGATAATATAACAAACAAACCCTCCTTCACGCTTTGTTCATGAGAAATCAGAAAACTTTGGTAGTGATAAACAAAGGAGATTAAGAGGATGTGATCGTCCTCATTCGGGATCCGTTCCTCGAAACTTGTCCATCTCGAAAAGTGATTGAGTTGTCTGCTAGCATTCGTTGACGAAACATGCATGATCTAAAATAAATTATTACCTCTATTTTAAAGCCAAGAGCTCTGGTACATGTTTTGTCTTTGTTTCTGACTACGGGTTTTCAACCTTGCCAACAAAAGCCACGGTTCGAGAGTCTCCACCTTCTTTTAAAAGCACCAACTACTGAGAGCATGATTGTCATTCTGAGTGTAATGTGCATTGTCCCAAAGTAGCATTGTCTTTTGCATGATTGTGATATCGTTTATTCTGAAATCATTGTATCTAGTCATCACTTAAACCTTGGAGGTGCCCCTGCATTTATGTTTTGCTTCACTAAAGGGGCAAGCTAGATATCACTTTATCATATTTGCACATCATGTTCATTGCAAATCTATTTGATGTTTCAGTATCATATTGTAAAACTTTCAGTCCTTTGTGATTTTCTCATGAGGCAACTTAATTACTATAGATTCATTGTCTCAGTAAGCTTTTGTCATATGACTATGAAAAAGTCCTATATGGTTAATAGCATGTCACCACAGAAATTATTCTTGTTATCATTTACCTACTCGAGGACGAGCAGGAATTAAGCTTGGGGATGTTGATACGTCCAAAACGTATCTATAATTTCTGCTTGCTCCATGCCTCTTTTGGGTGATATTGCTATGATATTTATACACTTCCATACACTTTTAATCATATTTGGACTAACCTATTAACTCAGTGCACCCCAGTGCCAGTTTCTGTTTTTGGTTGTTTTTGTATTTCAGGTTTTCACATTACGAGAACTGCCAGGAAAAATCTAGAAAAATTATATAAAAAATCAGCGTTCCAGAAACTACCGTGCGCCCGAAGGACAGCCGGGGGGGCCACCAGGGCTCCAGGCGCCCTGGCGGCGCCCCCCCTGGGCCGCGCCGGGGGGGTGCCTGGGCCCCCCGAGGCTCCTCCGATGCCCCCCTTTGGCATATATTTAAAGCGTCTCCCGAAACCCTCGAGGGAGGAACTCTTTTCGCGATCTCATCTGTGTTCCGCCGCCGCCGCCGCTTCCAGGATCGGGAGCACCAGGAGAACTCTTCCCGGCACCCTGTCGGAGGGGAGGATCACCACCGGGAGCCTCTCCACCACCATGGACGCCTCCCGGATGAGTTGTGAGTAGTCTCCCTTGGACCATGAGTCCATGACCAGTAGCTATGTGATGTTCTCCTCCCGTTCTTGTGCTTCACTAATTAGCCCTCGTGAGCTGCCCTACATGATCGAGGCACATATGTAATCCTTATGCTGTTGCTATGATGAGTTTGCTGGGATCCGATGGATTATGAGATTATGTTCAGATTGTGCTTGAGTAATATATTTGATCTACCTCTTTTATATTTATGTTTGTAAGTAATTCTTGCATGTTCTCCGTTGTTATTTATTGCTTTGGCCAAGTAATAGGTAGTGACTCCAAGAGGGAACATTATGCTTGATTGTGGGTTCATGCCCCTCGATGACTAGTTTGAGTGACAGAAACATGAGTCTAGGGGATGTGCTTTTGCCACAAGGGGGAAAACAACGGTGCTTGTGCCCGCGGGTGCAAGGATTGTTTACTTTACGCAAAGTTCTTTTAATGCAGTTGTCTGTTGCATTGAGTTTACACTATGGGTGGGACTCGCAACTTAATACCAGCGAGATGTTCTGGATAGATATCTCAAGGTGGATGATTAGTAGTAGATATTGATGGATTTCGGTCTACTTACTTTGGCGTACCGCCCATGCTTTGAACCTCAACCTTTCTTGCAATGTAGTCAGCATTGGTTTGCGCACATGGTCCTGTAAATTGCCCAGCTGTAATTCGTTTACCTCACATAGTTGTTTTATCGTCTTTTGGGAGAGAGACATCACTAGTGAACATCATGAGACTCCGGTCCATATTACCATCATTGATCACATCTACTATTTACTTTTCGCTATTATTTACTATTGCAATTATATCTATCACTACTATCACTTGCGTTTAATCCTTTGTGAACTACAAGGCCGGAGGGATTGACAACCTCTATGTACTCGTTGGGAGCAAAGTTATTTGTATCTGTGTGCAGGTCCACGTTGATTGCTAACATCTGGCGCCGTAGCAGTTGACACCTTCTTGTTGAACCTAGGAGTCTCTAGGGATTCGATCCTTGGTATCTTTGCCAAGGGAAAAACTTCCGCAACACTACATCTCACACCTTCCACTTGGGGTAACCAACGAGGGGCGAGAAGCCTAGCAGTCCCCTACCGTCAGAGTTAGGTATGATACACTGTAGCAGGTAGTTTTACCAACCGCAACACCTTTCCATTTTTACCCTTGTCTACGTTGCCACCTGTCGGTGACCCCTTGAGCATATAAAAGGAGGCCCACGCGCAACGTAGAGGAGGAGGAGAACACTCACGCTCGGTCTCGCTAGCTGCTGGTGTGTACTGTAGCACTCAGCCCTCCCGAGCAAGAACTCAATACAAACCACAAAGCAGGAGTAGGGTTTTACGCATCCGTGCGGCCCGAACCTGGGTAACTGCTCGTGTGTTTCGCCTCGATCCGCTCTTCATGCGATCTTCGCCGCCCGCCGAACCGAAAGGGGCTCGGTCTGCCGGTCACATAGGTGCTCGTGGATCAGTTCCCCGACAATCACGAAGTTGTTTGATGCGTATCGTAGAATCAACCCATGGATATTTGTGGAGACATTGGAATATCTAGGTGACATTAGAGTTGGTTGATGTGTGTCATATGGTGTTATTTTAGTACAAACTCTAGGATAGATTGATCGGAAAGAAGAACTTTGAGGTGGTTTCGTACCCTATGAACAATTTCTATCTTTTGTTCTTCGCTAATAGGAACTCGAGAGTGATTCTTTATTGCACTTTGAGGGATAATCATATGATCCAACTATGTTAGCATTGTTGAGAGATTGCACTAGTGAAAGTATGCACCCTAGGCCTCATTTTCAAGCATTGCAATACCGTTTGTGCTCACTTTTGTTACTTGCTACCTTGCTGTTTTTTATTGTTACCATCACAAAAATCAATATCTGCTATCCATATTACACTTTTATCACCATCTCTTCGCTGAACTAGTGCACCTATACAATTCGCCATTGTATTGGGTGTGTTGGGGACACAAGAGACTTTTTAATTTTTGGTTGGAGGGTTGCTTGAGAGAGACAATCTTCATCCTACACCTCTCATGGATTGATAAACCTTAGGTCGTCCACTTGAGGGAAATTTGCTACTGTCCTACAAAACTCGGCGCTTGGAGGCCCAACACGAGTCTACAAGAACAAGTTGTGTAGTAGACATCAAGCTCTATTTTGGCACCGTTGCCGGGGAGGTGAGTGCATGAAGGTATATCTTTAGATCTTGTAATCGAATCTTTTAGTTTCTTGTTTTATCACTAGTTTGGTTTATAAAAGAAAACTAAAGAATGGAATTGAGGTTGCATCATATTATCGATCATCTTGATAATACATTTCTTGAAAATGATGGATCGGAATATTGTGCTCAATTGTTAGAAGAAGAAGTCAATAAAATGTTTGGAACAAAATATTTGAATGATTAGCATAATTGCAATGTTGTTAGTATGAATTCCTTGAATATCCAAAATGCTAATGATTGTTGCACTAGTCATGAGAAAAATGTTTCATATAAGAATGTCAATTTTTGCGGAGTGAATTGGGAGTGCAATTGCACACCAAAAAGGAAGATAGATTTTGTAAGAAGCATAAATTTTTAGAAATGAAAAAGTTGCAAGAGAGGCTAGATGATTGTGCTGAAAGATGTAATTTTTTCGCCATCCTTGTGAACTTTGCAATGAAGCTAGTCATTTAAATCTCCAATGCAAATTATTTCATAATCAAATCGTGTCCAAAAATTGTGATAACTTGATTACCCTTGAGCATCATAAAGAGCTTAGTCTTCTTTTGGGATATGAAGAAATGAAATGTATAACTAAGGGTTTTCCAAATCCCGAGAGATTTCTTTATTTTGATCTAGAAGAAATTTATATGTTTTGTGCGGTAAATTGCATTGAGAATCCTTATATTGCCAACTACCTAAAGACAAGAAAACAAATGGAACATGAAGAGAGTACTAATGAAATGGAAAATGTTTCCCAATACCCTCCTAGTGTTTATTATGATGAATCAGGTAATGAGGAGGGGCTTCCTATCCAATCAATCTCTTCAACAAGAAGCTCGAAAAAATAGATTAAACCCACATGTGAGGTGGTGAAGAAGAAAAAGAAAAGAAGAAAAAGTAGAGGTAAAAAGGTAACTCTCCCAAGTAATATTTCTCCTATCACCATTGTGCCTCATGAAAGTGAATCAAATATGTTGAGGGAAGATGATGATATTGAGTATGATTTTGTGATGCCTAATACTTATTGTAATGATTATGCTTGGGAATACAATGATGTCTTTTATGATCTTGAAAATCTTTTGGCACTTGCTTGGAAGAATATGATAATAATGTTTGCTATACTATTGGTGCCATTCATGTTATTGATAAGAATGATTATGATGATATGCAAAAGCACAAGCTTGGGGATGTTATGTTTGATGAGTATGAATGTTTGAAGATTAATTTGCTGAAAATAATGATTGTCCCAAGCTTGGGGATGCTTTGCATAATGAATACGATCCTTTGATTCCTTCTACTTTCGATAAGAAAATTTATTATGATGTTAGCATGCCTCCTATTTATGAAGATTACAATGATGAAAGTGGGTTTGGAAGAGTGTCAACTCTAGGTAGTAGTGATCCCACTATTTTGAAGGGTGTTGAATCTTATTACAATATTGATGAAAGTGGATTCGGAGAGGTCATGACTTTATTTAGTGATACATCCACTATTTTGGAAGAGGTTTCAATTGACTATGATGAGAACAAAGTTGCTACTTATGATGATTATTATGATGACATGTATGCCATAAAGAGTGATAAATCTTCTATGCCTTTGGATCATGAAAAGAATGCTTTCTATGATAGTTATATGGATGAATCTATGCATGATGCTATTGAAAATTATTATGAGAGAGGAACTTATGATTCATGATGCTCTTGTTATGTTTCAACTTTTATCTTTTATGAGAGCATCATTGAACTCTTCATGCCTAGCTAAAAGGCATTAATGAAAAGCGCTTGTTGGGAGACAACCCAACACTTTTACCTATTGTTTTTGTGTGTTCGCATGATTAAGTTCTTGTAGTAATCATGTTTTACATGTTTTGTTTCAATAAAGTGTCAAGCAAAGCCTTAGGGTCATGTTGGGTGATAGTAGATTTGATCTTGCTGAAAAATAGAAACTTTTGCGCTCACGAAAAAAGTTCTCATTTTTTACAAAGAGTGTTTTTGAGCTGATTATTTTTGCAGAATATTGGTATACAAATTTCCTAAGTTTTCCTATTTTTTCAGAATTTTTACAGTTGAATAAGTATGGTGGTTGTCCAGATCATTACAGACTGTTCTGTTTTTGATAGATTCTGTTTTCAATGCATAGTTTGCTTGTTTTCTTGTTTCAATGGCTTATATTGGTCAATATAAATTGTAGAAATGATATGCTACAGTAATCATTGTGTGTAAAAAATTATGAATCTTGTCTTTCACAGTACCCAAAGCGAATGATTTGTTTTATCATACTAACCCATCTCACGAAGTTTTGTTAAGTTCTGTGTGATTGAAGTTTTCAAATTTTGGGTGAGATGTCGATATGAGGAGAATAAGAAGTGGCAAGACCCTAAGCTTGGGGATGCCCAAGGAAACCCAAGGTAATATTCAAGGAACAACCAAGCAACTAAGCTTGGGGATGCCCCGGAAGGCATCCCCTCTTTCGTCTCCAACACTATCGGTAACCTCACTTGAAGCTATATTTTTCTTCGTCACATGATATGAGGTTTGCTTGGAGCGTCATTTTCTTTTGTTAGGATTTTATTTCTAGTATTTAGAATAATGTTTTGTATCTTTTATTTCAATAAAAGTGTCAAGGATATCCTTTACCATGCTTATTTTGCAAGTCTATATGTTGATATTTGAAAACATAAAGTTTGTCCCTGTTGCAAAAATTCCCGAGAAATTTAGAATGGGATAAAAGGATGAAACTTTTTGCACAGCAAGCTATGATAAATTTCCAACATCATGTTAAAATTTAAAAAAAATTGAGTTAGGTAAGTATCGATCCTCTTGCATTCTTTACAAACTATATTGTTTCGACAGATTGTTGTTATGTTTGCATTGTTTGCATATGTTTGCGTGTTTAATGATTATATTTGAGGATGATGACCCACAAGTATAGGGGATCAATTGTAGCTCTTTTCGATAAGTAAGAGTGTTGAACCCAACGAGGAGCAGAAGGAAATGACAAGTATTTCTCAGTAAGGTAATGTTTGCAAGTGTTGAAATTGTAAGTAGCGGAGTAGTTTGATAGCAAGATAATTTTGTAACGAGCAAGTAACGATAGTAGTAGCAAATGTGCATCAAGATAGCCCAATCCTTTTGTGGGAAAGGACAGGCCATAATGGTCTCTTATAATAAGCAAAGTGTTCTTGAGGGTACACGGGAATTTCATCTAGTCACTTTCATCATGTTGGTTCAATTCGTGTTCGCTACTTGTATAATTTGATATGTGGGTGGATCGGTGCTTAGGTGATGTTCTTACTTGAACAAACCTCCTACTTATGATTAACCCTCCCGCAAGCATCCGCAACTACGAGAAAAGTATTAAGAATAAATTATAACCATATCATTAAACTTTTGGATCCAATCGACCCCTTATGGAATAGTGCATAAACTGGGGTTTAAGCTTCTGTCACTCTCGCAACCCACCAACTAATTACTACTCCACAATGCATTCCCTTAGGCCCAAATATGGTGTAGTGTCATGTAGTCGACGTTCACATGACACCACTAAGGGAATCACAACATACATACTATCAAAATATCGAACACATATCAAATTCACATGATTACTTGCAACATGATTTCTCCCGTGACCAAAAGAACAAAGGTAACTACTCACAAGTGATGAACATGCTCAAGATCAGAGTGGTAATATATAGCATAATGGATCTGAACATATAACCTTCCACCAAATAAACCATATAGTAATCAACTACAAGATGTAATCAACACTACTTGCCGCCCACAAGCAACAAACTATAGTTCCGGTAACAAGATTGATCACAAGAGATGAACTAGGGTTTGAGATGAGATGGTGCTGGTGAACATGTTGATGAAGATAGCCCTCCCCAAGATGGGAGATTTGTTGGTGATGATGATGACGATGATTTCCCCCTCCGGGAGGGAAGTTCCCCCGGCGGAATCGCTCCGTCGGAGGGCAAAAGTGCTCCTGCCCAAGTTCCGCCTCGAGACGGCGGCGTTCCATCCCGAAAGTCTTCTCCTTATTTTTCTAGGTCAGAAAGGCTTATATACCAGAAGATGGGAATCGGAGGTGGGCCTGGGTGAGCACAACCCAGCAGGGCGCGCCCAGGTGGGTTGTGCCCACCTGGTGGGCCCCCTCTGATGGTTATCAGCTCCAGTATTTTTCATATTTTCCATAAAAAAATCTCTATGGAGTTTCAGCTTGTTTGGAGTTGTGTAAAATAGGTGGCCTGATGTAGCTTTTCCAAGTCCAGATTTCCAGCTGCTGAAATTTTCCCTCTTGGTGTATACCTTGCAAATTATGAGAGAAAAGGCATTATAATTACTCCAAAAAGCATTATTATTCATAATAACAACATAAATAATAGTAAGAAAACATGATGCAAAATGGACGTATCAACTCCCCCAAGCTTAGACCTCGCTTGTCCTCAAGCGAAAACCAAGAACGGAAAACATGTCCACATGCTTTGAGAGAGAGGTGTCGATAAAAACAAAATACGGACATTGAAGCATCATGTTGATTATTGTAATGGTAACAAATTGAAACATAAGACTTTTATCATAGAACTTGTATTATAGACTTTTCATGAATAAGTAACAATTCATCACACAAACGAAGTATGAAGCATAAACTCTATTAGAAACCAACAAACTATGTTTTCAGTCAACTTTGGCAACTACAATTCATCAACTTTCCAGGAAGGGTCGCGTATTGGAGCCTTTAGGCAAGTCCACATACTCAACCATCATATAGTCTTCCATGATTGCTAACACTCACCGCATACACTTGAGCAAAACGTCTCAACCGGACACATAGAAAGATAGGGGCTTATGGTTTGCCTCCCAATGTACACACCTCAAGGGTGATGTCAACAATAATAACTCATGTCACCCATATTCAACTGGACATATGTGCCTAGATCTTTCCTCACCACATGATGCTTGCCAAAGGATAAAAATAAAAGGGAAAAGAGGGGAAACTTTGACACTTTGCATAAAAGTAAAAGATAGGCCCTTTGCAGAGGGAAGTAGAGGTTGCCATGCGCTTATTTGTTTGTATGCTCAATCCCTTAGTGCAAAAGAATGTCACGTTGCATTGCCCCTTGTGATAGCAACCTTTATTATGTAGTCTGTCGCTTTTATTCTTCACCATCACAAGTTCGTGGAACGCTCAATTTTCTCTTGCACTAAATGATCTCGTACTTTTAGAAGCAATTTTTATTGCCTTATTGCACCGATGGCAACTTACTTGAAGGATCTTACTCATTCCGTAGGTAGGTATGGCGGACTCTCCAAAAAGGTTTGGGTTTAAGGGTTTTTGGATGCACAAGTAGTATCTCTACTTAATGCAGAGTTTTTTGGCTAGAAAAGATATTGGGCAAGCACCACATGTTAAAGGATCTATGGCAATATGACTTCTATGTGAATATGAACAAACATAAACCATTAAGTCGTCTTCCTTGTCCAACGTCAACAATTTTGGCATATACTATTTTGACGAGGGCTCACAATCACAAAATATTTATAGGATAGTATGTTTATATGTTAATCTTCTCTTCCCATATTAATTCTTTCATGAGTTTCATCATTGACCAATGCTATGTTTGTCAATCTCTAATAAAATTTTCTACTTATACTTTTCCTTATGTGGTTCCATCACCTACCATAAGATTAGCATATGATCTTCTTAATTTATTTCCTTTATTTTTATTCAATCAATTATAACCTTTGTTTTTATTGCAACAGTAAAGTAAAGAAAGCGAAAACTCAAAACTAAACTTTATTAAATTTCTCGCACATGATTACATAGATAGATCACTAAGCAAACTCAAAGAGAAAGGATTGAACTAAACATTCATTTATTCTAAAGCAAAAGATCAAACTAAGATAAGTAAATGCAAAAGGATAGTAGGGATGATACGATACCGGGGCACCTCCCCCAAGCTTGGCGAAAGCCAAGGGGAGTGCCCATACCCGATACTCAATTTTCTTTTGGTGAAGAAGAAGATGGTGGTGGTGAAGTAGATGCAATCTTGTCCTCGGGTTTCCATGACAGAGGTCCACCTTCGAAAGAGGAAGAATGAGTCTCACGGGTCCTACGACTGGCATCCAAACTCATACCTTTGAACCTTGCCTCATATTCAAAGACTTGGCTCTAAAGATCATAGATCTGGCTTTGGAAGGTAGTGGATTTGCTCGTTGAGGGTGAAGATGATATCCTTCATGGACTTGCCATCCACCTTGAGATCACGGGATAGGTCCCTGATCATGAGGTGATTGTCGTTGAGTCCACGCTCCACCATCTTTTTGCACCGGAAGACTTCTTGCTCCATAGCCTCCAGCCTAGCTACCACGGTTCCCGTCCCGTTGGGTCCTTGCTCATCGCGGATGTGTAGCAACCCCTCATGCATCTGTATGACCTGGGGGTGCTGCACCACCTCCTGCATATATGGGTTGATGACGTTCTTAAAGAACTTGTCCTTGGAGGAGCTTGGGGTAGCCATGATAGATGGGATCTGCCAGAAAACAACAAGAAAAGAAAACAGAGGATTTCTCCGCGATACGGTGGCTAACAGGTTCGTGGAGTATATAAAGAATTTTTATCATGGGAAACAAGTAAGCTGTAGAAAAATGGAGTTCGGAAGGTACCCGAGGTGGGCACATGCCCTGGTGTCTTGTGCCCACCAGGGTCAGGGTGAGCTTCCCGGTAATTTATTATTTTCCTATTTTTGTAAATATTACAAAACCGATAAAAAATATTTTTTGCAGATTTTTAGGAGTCCGTGTACTTACCGTATCACATACCTCCTTATTTTGACGATTCTGGAGTGTTCCGGAAGGACTCTTTATATGTTCTTCCAGTGTCAAAGTTTGGATAATATTGCTTTCAACATTAATGGGCGTACCTAAGATATAATGCTTTATTCGTTGTCCGTTAACAACCTTCGGGTTAGTTCCTTCGGAATTATTTATCTTGATGGCTCCAGACCGATAAACATCCTCGATAACATAAGGGCCTTCCCATTTAGAGAGGAGTTTGCCTGCAAGGAACATGAAACGAGAGTTGTACAAAAGAACATATTCTTCGACTTTGAACTCACGCTTTTGGATTCTTTTATCATGCCATCTTTTAACTTTTTCTTTAAATAACTTGGCATTTTCATAAGCTCGGGTTCTCCATTCATATAATGAGTTAATATCAAGTAACCTCTTTTCACCAGCAAGTTTGAAATCATAATTGAGTTCCTTGATTGCCCAAAAAGCTTTATGTTCTAACTAAAGATGCAAATGACAGGCTTTACCATAAACCATTTTATAAGGAGACATACACATAGGATTTTTATAAGTTGTTCTATAAGCCCAAAGTGCATCTGTAATTTCTTAGACCAATTCTTGATGGACCTATTAACAGTCTTTTGCAAAATTAATTTTATTTCTCTATTACTAAGCTCAAGTTGACCACTAGACCGAGGATGATAAGGTGATGCAATTCTATGGTTGACATCATATTTAGCAAGCATTTTACGGAAAGCACCATGAATAAAGTGTGAACCACCATCAATCATTAAATATCTAGGGACTCCAAACCTTGGGAAAATAACTTCCTTAAGTATTTTAATGGAGGTGTTGTGATCAGCATTACTGGTTGGAATAGCTTCTACCCATTTAGTAATATAATCAACAGCAACCAAAATATGTGTATACCCATTAGAGGAAGGAAAAGGTCCCATGTAATAAAATCCCCAAACATCAAATGGTTCAACATCAAGTGAATAATGCATAGGCATTTCTTGACGCTTGCCAATATTACCTATCCTTTGACATTCATCACAGGATGAGACGAACTTACGAGCATCTTTGAAGAGAGTAGGCCAATAAAATCCAGACTGCAATACCTTGTGAGTAGTTCTATCTCCAGCATGATGTCCTCCATATTCTTTTGAGTGACACTTCCGAAGGATTTGTCTATGTTCATGTTTAGGTACACAACGTCTAATAATACCACCTACTCCTTCTTTATAAAGATGTGGTTCATCCCAAAAGTAATGTCTTAAATCATAAAAGAACTTTTTGTTTTGTTGATAATTAAAACTAGGTGGTAAGTATTTAGCAACAATATTAGCATAGTCAGCATAAAAAGGAGTACTATTAGTAACATTTATTGCAGCTAACTGCTCATCAGGAAAACTATCATCAATAGGTAGTGGGTCATCAAGCACATTTTCAAGTCTCGACAAGTTATCAGCTACGGGGTTCTCAACTCCTTTTCTATCAATAATATGCAAATCAAATTCTTGTAACAATAGAACCCATTGAAGAAGTCTAGGTTTAGCATCTTTCTTTTCCATAAGATATTTAATAGCAGCATGGTCAGTGTGAACAGTTACTTTTGAATCAACAATGTAAGATCTAAATTTTTCACAAGCAAACACAACTGCTAAGAATTCTTTTTTAGTGGTAGCATAATTCTTTTGAGCACTGTCTAGAGTTTTACTAGCATAATGAATACCATTTAGTTTCTTATCAACTCTTTGTACTAGAACAACACCAACAACATAATCACTAGCATCACACATAATTTCAAAAGGTAAGTTCCAATTAGGTGGTTGAACGTACTATAGGTGCAGAAATTAAAGCTTTCTTAAGTGTTTCAAAGGCCTCAAAGCAATCATCATCAAAAACAAAAGGAACATCCTTTTGTAAAAGGTTAGTGACAGGTCTAGAAATTTTATAAAAATCTTTGATAAATCTCCTATAGAAACCAGCATGACCTAAGAAACTACGAATACCTTTGATATCCTTGGGACATGGCATTTTCTCAATTACACCAACCTTAGCTTTGTCCACTTCAATACCTTTTTCAGAAATCTTATGACCCAAAACAATACCTTCATTAACCATAAAGTGGCATTTCTCCCAATTCAAGACAAGACTTGTTTGTTCACTACTCTGCAAAACTCGATCAAGATTGCTTAAACAATCATCAAATGACTTCCCATAAACGGAGAAATCATCCATGAAAACCTCTACAATCTTTTCACAAACGTTAGAGAATATAGCAGTCATACATCTTTGAAAGGTAGCAGGTGCATTGCATAAACCAAAAGGCATACGTCAAAAAGCATAAGTTCCAAAGGGACAAGTCAAAATTGTCTTTTCTTGATCAGGTTGAGAAACAGGTATTTGTGAAAAGCCAGAGTATACAGCAAGGAAGCAAAAGTGTGTGTGCTTTGATAATCTTTCTAGCATTTGATAAATAAATGGTAGAGGGTAATGATCTTTTCTAGTGGCTTTATTTAATTTTCTAAAATCAATTACCATTCTAAAACCTGTAACAATTCTTTGTGGAATAAGTTCATTCTTATCATTATGAACAACAGTAATACCTCCTTCTTAGGAACACAATGAACGAGACTTACCCATTTGCTATCAGCTATAGGGTAGATTATACCTACTTCCATAAGTTTTAATATTTCCGTTCTTACCACTTCTTTCATCTTTGGGTTTAACCTACGTTGATGGTCGACAACTTGTTTAGCATCAGGTTCCATATTTATCTTATGCTGACACAGAGTGGGACTAATGCCCTTTAAATCGTCAAGAGTATATCCAATAGCAGCTCGGTGCTTCCTTAGAACTTTCAATAATCTTTCTTCTTCATGTTCTGAAAGGTTAGCACTAATAATAACATGATATATCTTCTTTTCATCAAGATAAGCAAATTTGAAAGTGTGAGGCAATTGTTTTAATTGAAACACAGGATCACCTTTAGGTGGAGGAGGACCTCCTAAAGTTTCAATAGGTAGATTGTGTTTAAGCAGAGGACGTTGCTCAAAGAAAATATAATCTATTTCATTTCTTTCATGCATATGCAAATCATTCTCATGTTCTAGCAAATATAGTTCCAAAGGATTTGTAGGAGGCAAAGCAATAGAAGCAAGACCAATAATTTCATCTTTACTAGGTAATTCTTTTTCATGAAGCTTTCTCTTAAACTTGGAGAAATTAAATTCATGAGACTCATTACCAAAACTAACACCGACAGTTTGTTTCCGACAATCTATTTTAGCATTAACGGTGTTCAAGAAGGGTCTACCAAAGATAATGGGACAGAAGTTAGGGTGTGCAAAACCAAACCAAAAACCAAACCGGAAAAAACAAAACCGAACCGAAATTTAGTTTTTTCAGTTTTTTGTTTCAGTTTTTTATTTACAAAACCATATACCCTTTGGTTTTTTCGGTTAGAAACCAACAGTTTTTTGTTAAACTGAATTAAACCGGAAGTACCACCAATGTATGAAGTAATTTAGCTGAAACTGTAGTCACTCCTCTATTTATAGCCTTCTACCCACCACGATGCTGCTCCATACGCAAGGTGGGACTAAACGCTGCAGTTTGAGCCAACGACCTAGGTACCGGGCGTACGCTCTGCTTGCTTGGGCCTCAAATTATCCAGCCCATATGAGTATATGACCACCCTTGTCGAGCGACCCCAGGCAGCCGATCGCTTGCCTGAGAAAAAGGATAGCCCGTCGCTTTTGTCATGATTAGGATTGGCTCTTTCCTTTTTTGCTTGCTATGTCTCGTAATAAAATGAATATAATTGACTCTTTCCTTTTGCTTGCTCCCTCACGTAATAAAAAACCTTCCTAATCTCAGATCTGCTACCATTTAATACCTCGGACCAGTCCATGTGTGACATCTAATAATGATATAATCTACGTAAACACTTCTCACAAAAAAATCTTACCTACATACACAGACCGAATCGTGTGAGCAAAACATATTTGTTGTTCATTCAAAATTTCGCATCAACTTTGGTTATTTTGGTTATTACCTGTCGGGGAAACTGATCCACGAGCACCTATGGGGACCGGCGGACCGAGCCCCTTTCGGTTCGACGGGGGCGGAGATCACACGAAGAGCAGATCGAGGCGAAGCACACGAGCAGTTTACCCAGGTTCGGGCCGCACGGATGCGTAAAACCCTACTCCTGCTTTGTGGTTTGTATTGAGTTCTTGCTCGGGAGCGCTGAGTGCTACAGTACACACCAGCGGCTAGCGAGACCGAGCATGAGTGTTTTTCTGGCGTTCCCTCCTCCTTCTCTACGTCGTGCATGGGCCTCCTTTTATATGCTCAAGGGGTCACCGATAGGTGGCAACATAGACAAGGGTAAAAATGCAAAGGTGTTGTGGTTGGTACAACTACCTGTACAGTGTATCATACCTAACCCTGACGGCAAGGGACAAGGGCATTAAATGCCCGTCTGCGTCGCCCAAATAGTGCAAAAGGGACCGTCAGGGACGCCACCGTTCACCACGACGACAACCTTGTCAGCGCCGCTTGCCACCGCGCACCGCTGGCTGCACAGCCTCCCGCCACGTACGCCTGGAAGGGTCCTAGAGAGACACGTTGGCGGATGCGCTGGAGCGCGGGTACAGAGTGGTAGCTTGTCGCGGCAAGCGCCTTGCCGCGGTCGTTGTCTTGTCGCGTCCGGGAGCTTGCCGCTCACCGGGCCTTGCCGGGACGCGTGGCGCGTCGCGGCAAGTTCCTTGAGATGCCTTGGTTGGCCTTCCCGGCAATCTCCTCTTGCCGGGGTCTTGTCTTCTTGGATCAAATACTTTGTTCTTGAATGGCTCCAAAGGAACCACGGAGGACCTTGGCGGTCACCCGGCAAGCCTTGCCGCGGGGTGCTGCGACTGCCGGTGCACAAGTTCGGGATACTAGGGTACCCCTACTCTAGTACACCGACAGGAGCCCCCGGGCCTGGGCCATACACGGTGCCGAGCGCTGTTGGGCCAGGCCCAAAAT
This sequence comes from Secale cereale, assembly GCA_902687465.1. Lineage (NCBI taxonomy): Eukaryota > Viridiplantae > Streptophyta > Magnoliopsida > Poales > Poaceae > Secale > Secale cereale. Next base: position 244,534,692 of record LR738710.1, read on the forward strand.
AGGGCACGGGCACGCGCGGCCTGGGTTACGCCGTATCTCACTCCGTATCCACCGCGCCCTCCCCGAACGGCACGCGTTGATTGCGGCGTTGTGGGAGAGATCGTGGGTGGTTTCTTTATTCGGAAAGGCGGAACGTTCGTCCCCTCCCTCCTTATAAGCAGGGGAAACAGGGGCAGTTCGCCCATCCGCCAGTTGCTACTCCAACCTCGAAAACCTCTGCCGCTCCCCTTCTTCCCAAAGCTGAAAGAGAGCAGCGCCCTGCCCCCCATCGCCACCAGCACCACCAACGTCGTCGACCTCCCCCACCACTCCCGCCATGGATCCGAAAGCCGAAAAGGGGAAGGGCATGAAGTCGGCCGAGGCGCAGCGGCTCGCGGCGCTATGAAAGGAGCGGGCGATCTTCCCCCCCCCCCCAAGCTCGCCGCGAAGGAGCTGAGGGAGTATTACTACCTCTTCTGGTCGGGGGAGACGCGAACGCATCCGCGCACGAAGGTACTTCCAGCCGTCGCTTGGAAAATGTCCCCAACTGGATATCCCTTCTTCGCCTTGTTCTTCTATTGCGGGCTCTGCCCGCCTTTCTCTGAATTTTTCTGCGATATCATGAACACCTATGGGTTCTGCCTCCTTGACTTCACCCCCAATGCCGTTCTGACCATGGCAGTTTTCGCACATCTCTGCAAAAACTTTGTCGGAGTCTATCCCAATGTAGCCCTTTTCCGCCACTTCTTTATGCCTCGAGTTGAGAGAGGAGAGCCTTTATCCGGCGGAATCGCCTGGATCTCGAGGGCCGGCAAGAAGGACGCTTATCTGGAGGGAGAGCTCTGCAGCAAGTGGGAGGAATGGAGAGCAAACTGGTGCTGGATTGTCGAGGAGAACCCGCAGCCTTTACCGCCCGGCGCCAAGCCCCAGTAGTGCACGGCAGCGACTGGAGCAACGTGGCCCCGGAAGACGATAGGCTGAAGATTGCCGTCGCCCGTATCCAACGCCTCAGGCTTGCCGGGCTCACTGTAGGTGCAGTTGGCGCAGATTTTCTTCGCCGCCGCATCGCCCCCCTGCAAGAGAGGAGGAGACCCGCCTAGGACTTCGAGAATGCGGCGAATATCATGAGGCTGCGCCCGGGCCTTAACTTCAATTTCACTGTTCTGGAACTCAACATGATGCTCCAGGAGCTGTTCAAGTACGACCCTCAACATCCCGAAGTGTTCAGGTTGCCGAAGGGTGTCGTTCCAGTGTGCAACAATTCTTCGCTCAGCCGCATCCGTGCAATGATGCCGCTATGCGACTCGCATGGAATTGACCCAACTTGGCAAGAGCCTGTAGACGACGTCGTGCAGGAGTTCTTCGATGGCTTGGTAGAAATGCCGGTCCGCTCCGACGAGCAGAAGGGCCTCACCCGCGACACCACTGATGCGGAGGTGAAACGCATCGCCACTAGACTGGAAGAGGCGGCGGCAGACGCAACCGCGGGCGAGTTTGGATTCACCGTGGAGGAGGCAGAGGCAGCAGAGGCGGCAAGCCATGCCGAGCGAGAGGAGCTTGCCGGTGAGGAGGAGGCAGAGGCTGCAGAGGCGGCAAGCCGTGCCGGGCATGACATCGAGTCGAGCGAGCCCGCTGAGGATACGAGCGGCTCGCTGGAGATCGACTCCTCTTCCTCCTCATCTTCAGACAGCTCGCCGCAAGCAGAGCCCCCAGCTCCACCAAGAAGGCGTCTCCGCAAGGCCGGGGACGTAGCGGAGCGGCAGACGAGTCAACAGCCGCCGCGCCGCGCGACACGCTCCACCACGGCAAGTACTGTTGCCGCGGGAGCACCTCGCGCTGCTGCGGCAACTGGAGCGGGGTCTTCCCGGACCACCGCTTCTGCTCCTGCCGCTTCCCACGCCACGGTGGCAACCGGAGCGGGGTCGTCTCAGACCACCGCCACTGCTCCCGCCAAGCGGCCAAGGGAGCCTACTCCTCCGCCTCCTCGCGCCGGACGCGAGCCGGACTTCGACTTCTCCGCGCTCAGCTCCAACGAGGAAGAAGAAGAGTAAGATTCCTCGCTGTACTTGTAGTTCTTCAATTCTTGTTGTTTTGTCTTCTATCTCATTTGCTTTGCTCTGAACTTATTCCTTTTCAGGACTCTGGCTCAGAGAGCGGCGAAGAGAGCCAAGGTCCCGGCGAGGAGAGAGGTGATTATCGTCGAGGACGAATACACCGTGACAGCACAGAATGCGCCCGAGACCCCCTTGCCGGAGACCACCTTGCCGGAGGCCACCTTGCCGGAGACCACCTTGCCGGACCCGGCAACTGTTCTCCAGAGCAGCCCCCGGCGCAGCCCCCAACGTAAGTATATGGTTTGATTTCCACTGTTAGGCGCGCATGGATACTCTTTACTTTGCTGACATCTGATCTTGGTTTGTGTAGGAGCAGAGCAGCCCCACCAGGAGCGCCTGGAGACCGCCCCTGACATGCCATCTACTTTGACTACACCGCCAAGGGAGAGTTCTCCGGCAAGGGACTCTGCCGAGGAGCCGGCTCGCGCAGGAGGGATGCCGGCAAGCGGCAACACCAGCGGCCCTCCGGCGGCGGAGACTACGGCTGTAGAACCCGGCACTGGTAATCCTCTTGCTTCAAAACTTCCCTTGGGCTTTTCTTCCTTTGATCTTCTTTTTGGAAATTTGCTTGACTCTTCTCCCTTTTCCGGCCGTCAGATCCATCTGCTACGGAGCCGATGGAGACCGAGGTCGCCGGCAAGGAGGACACCGCCGAGGCCGCCGACGATGCCCCTGCCACCGAAGAGGCAGCCGACGCTGATGATCCCGCCGGCGGGGAGGCCGCCAAAGCTGCCGCCGCAGAAGCTGGCGGGGGGTCTGGCGATCGTACTGACGGCCCTAAGGCCGCAGGAGCGCCAGGCGCTACGCCGACCGCCGACCCTTCCGCCGCTGCCGCAGCGTCAGGCTCCGAAGATCCCCAGCCAGGCGTCTACTTGAAGGCCGGCGATGGCGTCTTCATCAATCTCCCCTGGGCGTCACTCTCCAGGGCGTTGGTCGAAGGAGAGAGCTTTGACGGAGAGGTGCTCGCCTCTGCTGGGCTGATGCTAGTTGACGCGCCGAGCAGCAGCAGCGGCGAGCCTGAGGAGGAGCGGCTGCTGCGGAAGCTGTTGTCGCTCTACCGCGCTCGGCAAGCCAAGCTGGAGTCCCGCGAGGCACTTGTCACGAAGACGGGAGCAGACATTGAGAAACACGCGGAGGAGCTCCGGGGTCTCAACCAGGAAGCTCTCCGGTCCTTGGCAGAGGAGCGGGAGTAGCTCGCCGGGAAGCAGAAGGCCTTCTTCCTTGAGAAGGCTGGCATCGAAGAGCAACAGCGGCTTGCCGCTGAGAAGCTGTCTGCGCAGGAGGGCGAGCTGGCGCAGCGGAAGATCAACCTCGACAGCCACGAGGAGGAACTTGCCGCACGCGAGCAATCATTCGGCGGAGCTCTCAAGCAAGCAGAGGACGTTGCCGCAGCTGCCGAGGCCGCTAAGAAGGAGTTGGAGACGAAGGTGGCGCTGCTGGAGGCCGATCTCAAGGCGAGAGGTGAAGAGCTTGCCGCGCTTAAGCATGAGCGGGAGAAGGACGCCCACATCAACTCAGAGCTGCAGGTTCGTCTCGCCGAGAAGGGCAAGGAGCTCAGCGCCGCCAAGGACTCCAACGCAGATCTTGAGTTGAAGCTGACCACTATGACCAAGACGCTGGACGGCGCTAGGGAGCGGGAGGCGGCCTTGAAGGAGGAGATCAAGGCCAAGAAGGCGCTGCTGGCGAGTGCTGCCGCCGTCCAGAACACTTTTAGGGAGACCGTGGAGCACTGGGCGGAGGGGCTCGTGAACGTTGCCGCAAATATTGACAAGGAGCTGGCGCAGCTGGGGATGGAGGATCTCAGGTATCCCTCCTATGAGAACCTCCAACCCAGCGCCAAGCTCACCCTGTTCTTCAAAGGCGTGGCGACGGCCCTCCAGCGACTCCGGGAGAAGATCCCAAAGCAGCTGGCCGACGAGTCGCGCAAGATCTGCGCGGGAGCTCTCCAAAAGGTGTTGGTGAAGGTGGCCTTCCACAACCCGGGCCTCAACCTCACCAACGTCCTCAAGACCCTGCCGCCGGATGCTGATCTGGAGGCGCTCAAGACCCTTGTCGCACCCATTGTGGACAAGGTGAGCGGGATCAAGAGGGTTGAGGGCGATCGCGTAGACTAGGCTCGCCCGTTTTCTTCTTTTCTTGTCGTTGCTGGTCATGTTATGAGAACAATCTGTTAGAGCCGCGACAAGCTATCTTGTAATATAACTCTATTTTGGGTAGGATTGCTATGTTATTTCCTTTACTTGATTCCTTCCTTTGTATGTTTCTGCCCTACGCTTTTAGGGAACTTGCCGGCGCAGGCACCCTAGCCGCGAGCGCGGAGTGCGGGACGTCAGTAGCCTGCTGGCGGTGCCGTTACCGACAAGAAACCTTGTCGCAACTAGTCGCAGCTCACTTAAGTTGTTGAGCGGACTCGAAACAAAGTAAGGGTGCAACTAGCTACGAGTTGCAGCACACTTAAGTTGTTGAGCGGACTCGAAACAAGGTAAGGGCGCAACTAGCTACGAGTTGGTTCCTCCGCGCACAGGTTTTCCATACAAAGCATGGTCGTTCAAGGAAGATAACTTAAAATTTTAAAAAATCTGATTGCTCAAGCTTTGGCAACTTAGCTTTTCTGTTGTTTGCTTCTCGGTAAGGCAAAACTTTCTTGAACGACGCCTGGTCCATACCATTATCTTCTCCTCCCCCCCCCCGGCAAACTTGTGGGCGAGGGAACCTTCCTTTCCTTGAGAAAAAGAAAGAAGAGAAAATAAAGATATGGAGCCTTACGGCTCGTTATTTCTTACCGGGCGTAGGTGCTGCACAAAGTGTCAGTTATCACATGCAAAAAATAAAAAGCATGAAATCGACAAGATGTGCGGAGCACATGAGCTTTACTTATGCACGGGGTCTGCGCCCGGCTTTGTACAAAGGATTACATGCAACAGCGGCAAGACTTAGCTTTTCTGCGTCGCCCAAATAGTGCAAAAGGGACCGTCAGGGACGCCACCGTTCGCCACGACGGCAACCTTGTCAGCGCCGCTTGCCACCGCGCACCGCTGGCTGCACAGCCTCCCGCCACGTACGCCTGGAAGGGTCCTAGAGCGACACGTTGGTGGATGCGCTGGAGCGCGGGTACAAAGTGGTAGCTTGTCGCGGCAAGCGCCTTGCCGCGGTCGTTGTCTTGTCGCGTCCGGGAGCTTGCCGCTCACCGGGCCTTGTCGGGACGCGTGGCGCGTCGCGGCAAGTTCCTTGAGATGCCTTGGTTGGCCTTCCTGGCAAGCTCCTCTTGCCGAGGTCTTGTCTTCTTGGCTTAAATACTTTGTTCTTGAATGGCTCCAAAGGAACCACGGAGGACCTTGGCGGTCACCTGGCAAGCCTTGCCGCGGGGTGCTGCGACTGCCCGTGCACAAGTTCGGGATACTAGGGTACCCCTACTCTAGTACACCGACATTACCAAAACCGAACCGAAATTAAATGGTTATTACCGAAACCGAACCGTATCTATGTATAAAACCGTATAAATCGAAGTATAAAAACTGTATAAACCAAAAACAATATAAACCGAACCGAATCAAACCAAAAAAACCGAATGCACACCATGAGACAGAAGTCATCTTGTGGGGAACCAAGAACCATTTAATACCTCGGATTAGCTAGTAGTTGTTCTATCATACCCGAAGGGATTTCATATTCAATATTTTCAGTAGATGCAGCGGGTTGAGGGGTAGCTAATTGTGGTTCCGTTCGAGGTGAAGATACCCCGAACAAACCCCTCAAAAGATTGTTCTCCATAGTAACAAGTGACAATAAATTTCAGCACACTAGATGAATGTTTCCTTACCAATTTCCACTTACCAGAAGCGCTTCACTCCCCGGCAAGGGCGCCAGAAAATTGCCTTGATGACCCACAAGTATAGGGGATCAATTGTAGCTCTTTTCGATAAGTAAGAGTGTCGAACCCAACGAGGAGCAGAAGGAAATGACAAGTGTTTCTCAGTAAGGTAATGTCTGCAAGCGTTGAAATTGTAAGTAGCAGAGTAGTTTGATAGCAAGATAATTTTGTAACGAGCAAGTAACGATATTAGTAGAAAATGGGCAGCAAGATAGCCCAATCCTTTTCTGGCCAAGGACAGGCCAAAACGGTCTCTTATAATAAGCAAAGTATTCTTGAGGGTACACGGGAATTTCATCTAGTCAGTTTCATCATGTTGGTTCAATTCGTGTTCGCTACTTTGATAATTTGATATGTGGGTGGATCGGTGCTTAGGTGTTGTTCTTACTTGAACAAACCTCCTACTTATGATTAACCCTCCCGCAAGGATCCGCAACTACGAGAAAAGTATTAAGAATAAATTCTAACCATAGCATTAAACTTTTGGATCCAATCGGCCCCTTACGAAATAGTGCATAAACTGGGGTTTAAGCTTCTATCACTCTCGCAACCCACCATCTAATTACTACTCCAGAATGCATTCCCTTAGGCCCAAATATGGTTAAGTGTCATGTAGTCGATGTTCACATGACACCACTAAGGGAGTCACAACATACATACTATCAAAATATCGAACACGTATCAAGTTCACATGATTACTTGTAACATGATTTCTCTTGTGACCTCAAGAACAAAGGTAACTACTCACAAGTGATGACGATACTCAAGATCAGAGGTGTAATATATAGCATAATGGATCTGAACATATAATATTCCACCAAATAAACCATATAGTAATCAACTACAAGATGTAATCAGCACTACTAGTCATCCACAAGCAACAATCTATAGTTCCTGTAACAAGATTGATCACAAGAGATGAACTAGGGTTTGAGATGAGATGGTGTTGGTGAAGATGTTGATGAAGATAGCCCTCCCCAAGATGGGAGAGTTGTTGGTGATGATGATGACGATGATTTGCCCCTCCGGGAGGGAAGTTCCCCCTGCGGAATCGCTCCGCCGGAGGGCAAAAGTGCTCCTAGCCAAGTTCCGCTCGAGACGGCGGCGTTCCATACCGAAAGTCTTCTCCTTATTTTTTCTCTCGGTTAGAGAGGCTTATATACCAGAAGATGGGCACAAGAGGTGGGCCTGGGTGAGTACAACCCACCAGGGCGCGCCCAGGTGGGTTGTGCCCACATGGTGGGCCCCCTCTGGTGGTTATCAGCTCCAATATTTTTCATATTTTCCATAAAAAATCTACGTGGAGTTTCAACTTCTTTAGAGTTGTGTAGAATAGGTAGCTTTTCCAGGTCCAGATTTCCAGCTGCCGGAATTCTCCCTCTTGGTGTATACCTTGCAAATTATGAGAGAAAAGGCATTAGAATTACTCCAAAAAGCATTATTATTCATAATAACAAGATAAATAACTGTAAGAAAACATGATGCAAAATGGACGTATGAGAGGATATGAGTATTAAATATGCAGAGGCATTTAGTATGCAATGTTGAATAATAATTTTAGTGATTTGCTATAGTAGAGAATGATAAGGTTTATACTAACTTATCTCACGAGTTCTTATTGAGTTTTGTCTGGATGAAGCTTTTGAGATTTAGGAAAACCGTGATATGAGAATAATTAAGGAGACACAAAAGCTCAACTTGGGGATGCCCAAGGCACCCTAAGATGATATTTCAAGAAGTCTCAAGCATCTAAGCTTGGGGATGCCCAAGGCACCCTAAGATGATATTTCAAGAAGTCTCAAGCATCTAAGCTTGGGGATGCCCTGATAGGCATCCCACCTTTCTTCATCAACAATTATCGGTTAGTATCGGTTGATCCTAAGTTTTTGCTTCTTCACATGAGATATGCTACTCTTGAAATGTCATTTTATTTTGTTTGCTTGTTGTTTTAATAATATAATTAGATTCAAGAGTTTTAAATAAAATAGAGCCCCCATGTAGTTGCCAGGAGGCTAAGTAAGCGGCATTCACATCCCGTCAACGAAGCTCTTTTCTGGCACCGTTGCTCTAGTGCTTCACTTATATCTTTTTGAGCATGGTGTGCTTTAGTATTTTTGAAGAAATTCTCTCTTGCTTCACTTAAATTAATTTGATAGAAAGAAATATTATGCTCATGATCTTCATTTATATCTTTTTGGAGTAGCTTGTCACTTACTCATGTGCTTCACTTATATCCTATGAGTAAATTCTTGAACAAATTGAATGTCATGAAGTTGAAATCATATCATGCCTAGTGGTAGCTTCACATTGGGTTTAGAAAGTGAAATCTTTTGAGGCTTGACAATCGCGATATTGGCCATACAAGCAATTCACAAATAATTAGTATAAGGAAGAGAACTTTCACATGCAAATACACTATCTTGGAATCTTTTGTGATTGTGAGCCCCCATCAAAATATTATATGCCAACATTGTTGACGTTGGACAAGGAAGACAACGTAATGGTTTATGTTTGTTCATATTCACATAGAAGTTATATTGTTATAGATCCTTCGACATGTAATGTTTGCCCCCCATCTTTGCTAGCCAAAAAAATTCCTCACCAAGTAGAGATACTACTTGTGCATCCAAAAACCCTTAAACCCAAATCCTATCTTCAAGAGTCCACCATACCTACCTAAGGATTGAGCAAAATCCTTCAAGTAAGTTGTCATCGGTGCAAAAAGGCAATAAAAATTGCTTCTAAAAGTGTTAGATCATTTAGTGTAAGAGAAAATTGAGCGTTGTACGAACTTGTGATAGCAAAGAATAAAAGCCACAGACTACATAATAAAGGTTGCTATCATAAGGTGCAATATAATGTGACGTTCTTTTGCACTAAGGGATTGAGCATATAAACAAATCAGTGCATGGCAACCTCTGCTTTCCTCTGTGAATGGCCTATCTTTTACTTTTCAGTATTTACTTTTATGCAAAGAGTCAAAGTTTTTCTGTCTATTCCTTTTTATTTTTCTCTTTTGGCAAGCATCATGTGGTGAGGAAAGATTTAGGCACATATGTCCAGCTGAATATGGGTAGCATGAGTTATTATTGTTGACATCACCCAAAGGTGAATACGTTGGGAGGCGAAATTACAAGCCCCTATCTTTCTATGTGTCCGGTTGAGACGTTTTGCTCATGTGTATGTGGTGAGTGTTAGCAATCATAGAAGACTATATGATGGTTGAGTATGTGGAGCTCTTACTTAAACTTTGTTGAATACGTTGAATTACAATTGCTTGGTGACTGAGAGCATAGGTGTAATGCCCCAGATGTAACACTTCCCAAATATGGCAATTTATAAACTTTGGCTTCATCGATTCCTTTCCGGGCTCTTCTTTCATTTCGGGTTTCTTCGTTTTGTCGTGAGTGTGTGTGCATTTCATTCATGTCATGTTGTCATGTGCATTGCATTGCATTTGTGTTGTCACTTGCATCCGGTCCCACTCGTCTCTTCCTGTTGTCCGTTTCGAGTTCCGACGCTCTCACACGTGCCCGTGGCATCCCCGAGTCCTTCTTTCGTGTGTGGCCGTGTAACGTTCCCGGAATGACGTGAGACTTGTTGTGCGATGTTTTTTTGGTACGTGTAGGCCGCCTGTCAAGTTTCGTCGCGTTTGGAGTTCGTTTAGTACTCCAACGGTTAACCTAGTGGGCTAAAAGAACCTCTTATTTAAGGCCCAAGACCCCCTCCACAACAGCCCACTAACCCAGCACAACCCTTCTCATCATCTCGGTCGTCGAATTGTGATCGCGTGGCCGAAAACCGCTCGCCATTTGGAGTCTCCTAGCTCCTTGTGCCTATAAATTAGCCCCCTTCCCCGAAATTTCGGGCAAAACCCTAGTTTCTCGCCATCCGCGCCGCCGAACACGTCCGGACGGACCGGACGCGTCCGCCCGCCGCCGCCCGACCACTCACGTTGCGACACGTCACCGTCGTCCACCTCACCTCCGTGCGGGCCCGCAGGCCCGACGCGGGCCCTCCGCCACCGCCAACCGGGCCGCGCCTCCCGCAACGCTCCGTCCCCGCCGGGATCCCGCCGCCGCCGGCCGTTCTCCTCACCGCCGCCCGGCGCCGCCGCGCTCCTCGCCGGCCAAGATCCCGCCGCCGCCGGTTCCTCACCTCACCGCCGCCGCGACTACTCGGCCACTACTCCTCCGCCGGCCAGCCGCGTCCCCGTCGCCAGCCTCCTCCGCTACCGCGCCGCCCACGGCTCCTTCTCGCCGAGCCCGCCGGCCGGCCTCCTCGGCCTCTGCTCCGGCTGCCGCCCCCGCGTGCCCGATCCAGACGCCGCCGATCCAGCTCAAACCCTAACGGGTCCGAGTCGGATCCGCCCGACCCGATCCGCACAGTACGACCCGATCCGCTTCCCTGTTGTTTTTTTTTCTAAGTCTTTTATAAACTTGATGTCTGATGGCATATTGTGAGGGCTGTATCTTTTATTGTGCTTGTCCAAATTGTGCACATGATATGTCAAAATGATCGTGGTGATGTGCTCTACGTTTTATTCCATTGTGTCATGCTTGTTTGAGTCCATCTAGATGTCTTAATCTTCGTGACAAGAGTGCTACTAGATATAAACTGCTGCTACTTGTTATTTTCATGCCATGTTTGAGATGTGATAACTTGGTGCATGTTTACCCAAATGAAGCAAATGAGATGTCAAAATGTTCATTATGAGATGCTCTACATATTGGTTGTTGTAGCATGCATGTTAGGGTTCATATTGCCATGTTTATCTCTGTTGCAAAAGTGCATGTGGCTATTAAGTTATGTAACATGTTATGAGATGCTGATTTGAAGTGCTCGTTGCTATTGATGTGTTTGTCCCCTTGTCACATGTTCATATGTTTTAGAATCTCCATCATATGGTCTTTGCTGTGGTGCAAACCATTTTCCATGATATGCCTTGAGGTGACTTAAACATGCTTGCAAACATGCCATGCCAATGTTACTGTTTAAACACTTAGTGAAATTTCTACTAAGTCTGGAATATGTCATACCCTGATGCTATGTTTGCTTGATGCCCTAGGTAAATCCATGCTAGTTTTGGGGTGGTCATTGATCATTCCTTGTTGTACATGTTATTGGCTATCCATCCATGCCCTCACTTGCTCATATGGGTTACTGTAGCTTATTTAATTCTTGCTCCCAAGTTGCTATAAAATATAACTGTCATGTTTTTAACGTCATGATCAAAATGTTGTAGCTTGTTGCTATTGATCCATGCCTCCTATGGAGTTGCTCCAATGGAGTTGTTTGCTTTAGGATATGTCTACTTCATGTCCATGCTTCTTGTCACCATGTTTGAGTATTGTAGAGTATATATTTCTTGCTCCAAAGTTGTTATGTGGCTGTTATTTTCAGCTTTGCTTTGTATCTTGTTTCGAGTGTATGTGTTGAACCGTTGCTCCGTTTTGAGCAAGTCCTATATGAAACTTGTGTGATTTTGCATGTAGAATCATAATATCATCTTGTTTACTTGTTTGGAGTATGTTTGCTTGATGTTTGGGTGCTTCTTGCACCGTTGCCATGTTTGTATTGTTTTGCTCATATCTTCTAAACCGTAGCTCCGAATTAAACAAACTTTATATGAAACTTGACTAGAATTTTGTGTAGATCATCATGGTGCATGTTAACTTGCTGTTTAACAACCTTAACGTAAGGTTTGTTCAGATCTGGACCAATTTCAACATATGCATATGAGGACTTACCGGATTTACTTTATGTGGATTCCGGCCTCATTTAATCTTGTGTTCCTGTGTTGTTCTTGTGTGCTTCCTCCCTTGACATGTATTGCATCATACATGCATCATACGTGCATCATGTTGATTGTGCATTGCACCTTGTTTGATTTCGTGCCTCGTTGTGTTCTTGTGTTGAGTAGAGCCGGAAGCCGAGACCGAGAACGTGAACGAGGTTACTACCGAGGTTGAGTACGAGGAGCTGTCTTACGATCCCATCGACGAATCGACAGGCAAGATGACCTGACCCAGATATCATTACTATCTTTGCCTATTGCTAGATGTCTCGCTCTTTAGCTTATTGCCTCGATGCCCATGTTTGTTTGTCAGCCTCCTATTGTAACCATGAATCTGTCTAACCACCCAACCTAGCAAACCTTTGTTTGGCTACATAAGCTTCGCTCAGCCCCTCTTATAGCATTGCTAGTTGCAGGTGAAGATTTGAAGATTATTGCTTCATGTTGAAGCTATTGTTGGGATATCACACTATATAAACTCTTAAACTAAATCATCTATATATTGGTAATGGGTGGAAGGCTAAGCCTCTTGCTTGGTGATTTGTTCCACTCATGCCGCCCTAGGAACCATTTAAACCGGTGTTATGTTCCTTGATTATGCGTTCCTAATACGGTTGGGGTTATGGGACCCCCAGCAAGGCCCGACATTGGTACTCCATTTGCCTAATAACTAAAAACTTGCATAGGGACTAGCTATCCCCTTTCTTAATCAACCCCCGGGCCAGTGCTCCACATGAGTGTTGGTCCAAACTAGAGCACTGTGCGGGTCCGCCCCTTGGCAACTTGGGGTATCTGGTACCTGTACGCCTCGCTCATCCGGACGTAGCATGAGACTAGATACGCGCGGCTACTCTCAGGGTGTCGGAACGCCGGGAGGTCTTGCTGCATTAGTTTTACCTTAGTCGGGATATCTTGAGCACGGGATTCCGAGAATACTCGGGCCTTCCCACCTTGGAGTTGCGACTCTGCAGATCGTGAGCTTGTCATGGGCTAAGTTGGGACACCCCTGCAGGGTTTTGAACTTTCGAAAGTCATGCCTGCGTTTATGTGGTAGATGGGAATTTGTTAATATCCGGTTGTAGAAAACTTGACACCATGTTCAGAACACACTACCAGCATGAGTAACCGTGACAGTCATTTTCCGAAAGGGGTTCGGGAAGTGAACACGGTGGGGTTATAATTGACGTGCTTAGATAGGATCACTTCGTGATCACTTTGACGCTCGTGGCACTTCTCTTCTCGCTCTCATCACGTAAGCTAGTGCTAGTGCAGCTGCAACCTTTATCTTTCTTCAGCCTTGTTCCACACCCAAGGCTTAGATAGTTTTGCTACCCGGGAACAGGATTGCTGAGTCCTCCGTGGCTCACAGATTCTACACCACACCAGATGCAGGTACTATGGTGGACTACTCAGGTGACGGCACAGAGCTGTACTGGGAGTACGATGAAGAACGTAGTCGTTACTATGTGCACTATCCCGATGATCAGTAGTGGTTTCTACTAGGGGCGATTCGGACCTTGTGGCTTTATGTATTTGGTATCTTTCATTTGGATCTTCGCCCGTAGTCGGGTTGTGATGTTATTTGGATGATGTTTTGCTTATGTAATGTATTGTGTGACGTGGCGAGTGTAAGCCAACTATCCTTTTGCAATTTCATCCCTATTTTTACATGAGTCGTGCAAACATACCAAACTTGAGATCATTCTAGAATGGGCTTATACCTTTAAGTCATGCCTCGACACATAGGAGGTATAATCCCATCCTGGGCATTACAAGTTGGTATTCAGAGCCTTCTCTGACCTAGAAGCCCCCACTGATTGATCAAATCGTAGACGGTTGAGTCAAGGCACACACTTGAAAATGTTTTGAGTCCTATATATATATCGGAGAGTAGGATTTCTTTTGCCCCTCATCTCTTTTCACTCTGGTGAGGACTCCTGACGATTACTCTTGTCTCTTCTACTCTCAAATATTCACCAAAATTTTTTTTAGGATCACGCGAGTATTGTTTGGATTGTTCCGATGTCTTTGTGACGAGAACATTGTTCTCGATGCCTCCTGTCATTTAGGGGATGTGGCAGTGTCCCGGGGAGTTGAGCTCCGAGGTGTTGTCGTCACAAATATATCGCAGCAGTTCTGGAATACTTAAGACGGCCGACATCGAAAACTCTCCTATGCGGTTAGTGGCAAGATAACCCCGACATCACCCAGTATTGGGGAGGTAGTTCGGGGGTATTGCCATAGCTTGTATAGTAGATGCGTTTCAAAGGTCCGAGGTAAATGGTTTCCGGAAATAACTGGTTATGTGTTGTAGGATGGATACAGCTGGATGTAGGATTAGAGTTGAGTGCACGATGCTTCCCCTGTATCCCCAACACCTGATTGCATAACTCGGAACTTTCGTAAATTAATAGGTGGGTTCATCTAGTAGTTCGTTGGCATTGTTCCAACGAATGCATGATATGGAGTTCGGGGTTCTACATTGAGTGAAGTAGTTTTATGGGCATTGTTCCGATCGGGAGTTGCATCTTAAAGGGTCCTTGGCTATGCTGATCCGGGGATTGCAAAACCTTTTTGTAACACGTTCCATAAGCTTTCAGCACGAATATGTCGAACGAAGCTTCTATCTTGTATTTGTTCTATCTGCTCCTTATTGTTTTTTATTTACCTTTTGTTCTCCCAAGTGGCTTCTCGTGAAGATTGTTGTTACTATTAAACCGTGGATTACATTCATTCATCTTGTTGAAATGTTCTTGTGAAGACTTATGTTGCAATTTCTAGTCGTTGATTCAGCTTATATATTTTTCTCTCAATCAATGGCTAATAGTTGTCATCTCATTCAGGATGGCTCCTAAAAGGGTTCCCAACGCTAACCCAGAGGGTGAAGAGGTTCCTGATCGTCCTCCTTCCCCTCCTCCTCCGTCTGAGGCCTGGAGAGCAATTATGCAAGCGACGAACCAGAACACCCAGATGCTTATGCAAATGATGCAGAACATTCAAGCAAATCAAGCAAATCAGGGTGCTCATGGGAACCAAGGCCAAGGCAATTTGTTCAACCAACCTCACTTTGCTACACTCAACCAGTTCCTGGCAAACCAACCAAAGGCATTCAGTTACTGTGTGGACCCTCTAGATGCTGAAGACTGGATAACAGATATCAAGAAGCATTTCGAGTGCAGTAACGTCAGGCCTGAGGACTATGTGAAGTTTGCCGTCTTCCAACTTGTGACGCCCGAAGACCGACGTCCCAGAAGATTCCAGAAGATTCCCGAAGATTCCAGATGTTCCGGGTTGCCCGTGTGTTTCTTTTGAGCTTGTGTTATTTATTTTTTGCATTGCATCATGTCATCATGCCATCATGTCATTCATTTTTTGCATCTCAACCAAATAAATTGTGTGGGCCTTCGGTCCATTTAAATCGAGGGAGGAATGTCTTCTCTTTATAACATATAAAAGTCTCTCAATATTTAGGGAGCTATATATTAATTATTCCATTGCTTCGGAATCACCATAACACACTTGCATTTTCCCCATGTCTATTTCACTTCGAGCTTCTCCTTCCAAACCTTGCCAATAATTCCTTTCCGTTGTTTCAAGGTTCCTCCGAAAATCCGAGCATTTTTGGACCTTCAATAATCAAGTCTTAGTTCAAACCCATTTGAATTAAATTCAAATATGTTTGAATTATTTTCCGATCATGCCTTTTATATTTTTCTCGGACCGTGCTCATTTTATGAGGGCCGTGAAAAATAACCTCTTGTGATAACTTTTGCCCTAACTCCTCCTTCCTTTTCTTTCTCCTTGCCGTTTTCTGTTTTTTTTAGAAAACAACAGACCCCTTCTATTTCTATTTTGTTTTCAGCCTCTAGGCCTCTTAGCAGGCCCAGGCCTCAAGGCCCATGCCTCCTAAGGCCCAACCGGAGCATCGCAACCCTAGCGATCCCATCGCTCCCGCAGCTCCTCCCTCTCTTTCCCCTCGTGCGCCGCCGCCACCTCTTCCTCCCATCGAGCCCGAGCCAGGTACCCAGCCGATTCTCTCGCTCGCCCGAGCCCTCTCCCATCTCCCTCGCTCCCTCGGTCCCCAAACCCCTTCCCTCGATCCTCCCCGTCGACCTCCATCGTCCCGTTTCCCATGCTTCGTCCGCACCACCGGCCCTCAGGCTCTCCGCCGCCAGGACGCCGCCCCGCGTCGAGGCCGAGCCGCCGCTCGAGGGCTCGAAGCGCATCCTCCAGTCCTGCGCGTCGTCCCTCCTCCTCCCGCGGCCAGGGGAGCGCCCGCTGGACCTCCGCGACCGCGGCTCCTCCATCCCGAGCGCCTCGTCCCTCCCTCGGCCAGGCAGATCGCCTCCTCGCCTCCAGGTCCTCCAGGCCGCACGTCGGTCCGAGGCTGCAGCAACACCAGGCCGGCCCGCGCCTCTCCTCCGCCGAGGCTCTGCTTCGTCTCCTCGCTTCTCCGCCTCCCCGTGGCCACCTCCAGCCACCTCCGAGCGCCCCGGCTCCCTCCTCCGCGCGCCCGCGAGCTGGCCGCGAGGTCGAGCTCCTCCGCTCCGCCAGGAGCCAGGCCAGAGCCCCCTGGCCGAGCCCCGCGCAGCGCCCCAGGCCCGAGCGGCCTCGCTCTCCTCCAGGGCGCCGTCCCCTGCTGCCTCCTCTGCTGCCTCAAGCCGAGACCGTGCTGCCGCTGTTGTTTTTTTTGTGTGTGTTGCTTGTGCTGTTGAGCTTGACAGGGAACCATGTACGCCTACACGACAAGACGGCAAGACCGCAATGACCCGAGTACAACTACAGCTTTTCGTCAAGTTCAACTACCGACGACTTGAACATCTACAGAAATGAGTACCCCTACGCTCGACGACCACCGTGTACGACTACCGACGCCCGGAAACACCAAGTACCCCGACATCGATGACATGAACAACTACGGACGAGAACGACTTCATGGACAAGTACCCCTACCGTCGCCCCGTGTACCTCTACGGAACGTATGCGACTCAGAGACGAGAACGACTACACGTGTCGACGAACGCCAAGTACCACTACTTCCGCTACCGCCTCGAGAACGACTACTTCCTCTTCTTCCACTACGTCCCTCGACGACTCGATTCCGCCCCGAAACAATTGTTTCGAAGGTATAACCCCGAGACGTGACCCGTGAGATGCTTGTGTTGTATGAGTTGTTACCCTTGTGTGCTCCGTGCCGTTTCGACCTTTTGTCATGTTCCTCGGTTGCCTCGTCGCCGACTCGTGGGAACCCGGCAACGGGATCGCCCCACCTTTCATCTCGTTTGACTCGCTCACGCCATCTTTCCTTTTGCACCGGTCTCTCGATGAGTTACCGGAACCGATATGTTGCAGGGCATCATTTTCGGATCGTTGCCGTGGCACCCTTTCTTCCACCACGATGACTAATTCTCCTTATCATCTATATCTCTTTTAAGTCAACCTTTTAATAAAATTGCATAAACTTGATCATGTCATCCGCATCATGATAACAACATGAGAATGTTTAATTGTTGTTGCTTTAATAATTATTAAACATGCTCATGGGGATTTTCCAGAATTATTGTTGTTCTTCCGGCCTCATTTAAAATGTCTAAATAGGTAGTTTTATTATGCTTCACCTCTTGCCATGTTAAAAACATTTAACCTTGTCTTGTAAGTTAATCTAGAATCAACTAAATAATTAAATGTGGTGTTTCGTCAATATGCAACTCGTTGCATATTGAGCTCCACTTAACTTGTAGTATTTGTTTGTGCTCTTGCCATGCCATGCATAGTTAAACCGGACATGCATCATACTTGTTTGTGCATCGTATGCCATGTTTATGATATGTGTGTTTACCGTGTTGTTTGCTTCTTTCCGGTTGCTTCTCTTGCTAGCTTCGGTTTCGTTCCGGAGTTGTGAGGATTCGCTCGACTGTTGCTCCGTCTACTTCATGGATCTTGTTCTTCTTCCTTGTGGAATCCCAGGCAAGATGATCATACCCTTGGATACCTTTACTACCATTGCCATGCTTAGTTGTCTCGATGCTATCGTTACATGTCGCGCTACCCATCTTTTATGTCAGCCTCTCCTTGTTGCCATGAAACCTCTAACCTTGACACCTTCCTAGCAAAACCACTGTTTGGCTATGTTACCCGCTTGCTCAGCCTCGCTTGCTCAGTCCCTCTTATAGCGTTGTTAGTTGCAGGTGAAGATGAAGTTCGTTCCAGGAGGGAACTTGTTGTTGGTTATATCACAATATCTATAATTATTATTAACACACCTATATACTGGGCATGGGTGGAAGGCTTGGCCTTTTGCTCGGTGTTTTTTCCACTCATGCCACCTTAGGCGCCGATAAACCGGCATTATGTTCCTTGATTTTGCGTTCCTTACACGATGGGTGGATGGGGACCCCTTGACAGTTCGACTTTGAATAAAACTCCTCCAGCAAGGCCCAACATTGGTTTTAATTTGCCTCATAATAACAACTTAATTAATTAATTAAATTGCATAGGGAGTTAGCGCTACCCGAGGATTCTTAATTCTACATAGCAGGGGGGGCCAGTGCTGATGGTGTTGGTCCCAAACTAGAGTCACTTGCGGTACCACCCAGTTATCTGGGGTCTTCGGTACTGTACGTAGCGCTCATCCGGACGTGGCCTAAGACGAGATACGCGCGGCTACTATCAGGGTGTCGGCACGCCGGGAGGTCTTGCTGGACTTGTTTTACCATTGTCGAAATGACTTGTGCTACCGGGAAGCCGAGCCTGATCGGATTTTCCCTAAGATAAGGGGTGATGATATTATATTTATCACTTCAGCTAATCGTGAGAGCTTGTGATGGGCTAAGTTGGAACACCCCTGCAGGGTTATGATCTTTCGAAAGCCGTGCCCGCGGTTATGTGGCAGATTGGAATTTGTTAATGTCCGGTTGTAGAAAACTTGACAGAGGATCCGAAGTAAAACACACAACTGTGTGAGTAACCGTGACTGTCTCTTTTCACTTTGAGAAGAGAACACGGTGGGGTTATGTTTGACCGTATGTAGTTCAGGATCTTTAGCGATCACCTTTTGCGACCGTTTGCGTAGCTTCTCATCTTATTCTGGTACTCGTAAGTTAGCCACCATATCATGCTTAGCCGCTGCTGCAACCTCACCACTTTACCTCTTCCTACCCATAAAGCTTTGCTAGTCTTGTTACCCATGGTTATGGGATTGCTGAGTCCTCGTGGCTCACAGATAATACAACACCAGATGCAGGTTCAGCCGAGTTTGAAGCAGGAGCTGGTTCAGAACTCCACCAGGAGCTCGATGAAGAGTTTGGCCGTATGCTTGTTACGTTTGGACGATCAGTAGTGGTTTCTACTAGGATTCGATCTTGACCTATGGCTTTATGTTGTTTTGGTATCTTTCTTTTGGTTCTTCACCCGTAGTCGGGTTGTGATGTTTTGAATGATGTATTGCTTATGTATTGTATTGTGTGAAGTGGCGAGTGTAAGCCAACTATCTCCTTTCGCAATTTAATCCCTCTTTTACATGAGTCGTGCAAAGATACCAAACTTGAGATCATTCTAGGATGGGCTTATACCTTTAAGTCGTGCCTCGACACGTAGGAGGTATAGTCCCATCCTGGGCATTACAAGTTGGTATTCAGAGCCTTCTCCGACCTAGAAGCCCCCACTGATTGATCGAATCGTTGACGGTTGAGTCTAGGCACACACTGAAAATGTTTTGAGTCCTATATTTATATCGGAGAGTAGGATTTCTTTTGCTCCTCATCTCTTTTCACTCTGGTGAGGACTCCTGACGACTACTCTTGCCTCTTCTACTTTCAAAAATTGCACCAATTTTTTTTAGGATCTCGCGAGTATTGTTTGGATTGTTTCGATGTCTTTGTGACGAGAACATTGTTCTCGATGCCTCCTGTCATTAGGGGTTGTGGCAGTGTCCCGGGGAGTTGAGCTCCGAGGTGTTGTCGTCACAAATCCATCGCGGCAGTACTAGAATACTTAAGACGGCCGACATCGAAAACTCTCCTATGCGGTTAGTGGCAAGATAACCCCGACATCACACAGTACTGGGGAGGTAGTTCGGGAGTATTGCCATAGCTTGTATAGTGGATGCATTTCGAAGGTCCGAGGTAAACAGTTTCCGAGAAAGACTGGTTATGTGTTGAAGGATGGATACACCTGGATGTAGGTTTAGAGTTGATTGCGCGGTGCTTCCCGTGTATCCCCAACACCTGATTGCATAACTGGAAACTTTCGGAAATCTATAGGTGGGTTCATCTAGTAGTTCTAGGCATTCTTCCAACGGATGCACGATATGAAGTTCGGGGTTCTACATTGAGTGAAGTGGTTTTATGGACTTGTTCTGATCGGGAGTTGCATCTTAAAGGATCCTTGGCTATGCTGATCCGGGGATGACAAAACCCTTTTGTAACACGTTCCATGAGCTTTCAGCACGAAGATGTCGAACGAAACTTCTATCTTGTATTTGTTCTATCTGTTCCTTGTTCCTTTTTATTTATTTACTTTTGTTCTCCAAGTGGCTTCTCGACAAGCTGTTGTACCTGCGGTATTCATTCGTTCAATCCTCTGTTCGAATGATATTGTGAAGACCTGCTGCAACATATCTACCTTTGTTTCGTTTTGATTCTGGTATTCGAGTTGCTTCGATGTCAAATGTTGATTCCATACCTTCCTAATCGGTGTTCTCATATTTCTATGGGAGTGCTAATCCTTCTTGATCATCGAGATTTTCATGTTAATTCTTTTCAACCGGTGTGCCTTCTCTTCAAGTTATTCCATACAGACGTCGTTGAGAAATCTGACGATTTGTCTGTTTCATTCATCCCAAGTTGTCCTTGTTTTCCCCACCCTCCGACCCTTTTCTTTATGGAGCCAGCAATTCTCTAATGAAATATCCATTTTATTAATGTGATGTTTCTTCATTCTTTTCGTGCAATTCCATTATCCGGTGTTTATCGTGAAGTTGCTCAAGAGCTTCAAGTTCATCATTCTTAATTCCAATATTCTACCGGTGGATGTAATTCAAGATTTCGGTGTTGATCTTATCCCTTTCCTATTTTCACAATGCTTTCTTATTCCGGTGCACCAATTAATCATTCTCCTCTTACTATTCATATCCGGAGTGCTGATGATATCTTAGAAGATTCGTGTTTCAATTCTTAATCCGTTCAAGCTATTTTGAGGATTGTCATCTTACTCAAGCCATGTAAATTCAACCGGTGCTATATATTTTAAGAAATCTTTTTCAACGGTGATTTCTTTGAGTGGGCCCTAACCCACAGGTCTTTTCCCAGGATCTTACCTGACTCTTCTATTTTCTGGAGTTATACTCAAATTCTTTTCAAAGTGTGACGTAAGTATGATTTCCATCAGTCACATGCCTTCTCCAAGCTTGTTTTCAATTAATTCCATCTTTAGCTCCACCTTCCTCTTGTCATTTGTCCGGAGTATCTCGAAATTCTTCATGGCATTTCTCGTCTTCATTCTCAGCTTTTGGAGACCGGAGAAGTGTTTCTCTTAAATCTTGGCCTGTTCTCTCAAGAGTTGTGGTTCTACTTTCTTGCCATCCTCATTATTGTTCCGATTGTGAGGAATTCTTTTATGCCATCCGAAGCATTTCATTAATTCTTTTCTTTGTGTTCCTCCGAAGGCCATCATTTCAGAATATTTCTTCGTTCTCAGTTTTCAACTTGTCCTCCAAATATTCTTAATTGATGTCTCTTCGTTCGTCTCCATATTTTACGGTGATTCTTTCAAGATTACCCTTCCATTATTATCGTTTTAATTCACTCGTTCTTTTCATAATCTTACTGGTGCCTCGTTGAATTTTTATCCAAGCTCGTGCTAGATCTATCTTTAATTCCTTGCAACGAGAATAAGTAGTATGCCAAATCCTTTGGTTGTCATCAATTTAATTGGTGAAGGAGATGCATGACATAATTCTTATTCTTATTCCTTCAAGGTGATTTAATTCTTTTGTCTGGAGCTTGTTCATCATATCATATCCTTGGTTCTAAGTTGTTCATCTTGTTTTCCGGAGCTCCAAGCTATTTCAGTTACATCATTTCAAAGCTCAATCTAATTCATCGCAGGCCTTGAATCTTATTCTTTCCTCTTTCACTTCTCATGCTTTCATTACCGGAGATCTCATGGTGGTTCATCATCATTTAATTCATCCTCGAAGTTTTCATCAAGATTCTTGTTGGAGCTCAAGCATTCTTCATCATGCTTCCAATTGCAATCCTTTCTACCTTATATTTTCGGGTGGTGTTATGTCATTCTTGACAATTCCTTCATGTTTCATGATTCACGAGTTATCAAGAATGGGATATTTAAACCATCATCTTCTTTGTTCAGGAGATCTTTTAAACCCTTCAATTTATTCGTTGGAGTTATCTTGGGTTATATTTCACCTAAAAGCTTTCCCTAAGGATTGTTGCTATTATGGTGCTTATAAATGACCCAAGTTCTTCATTTATCCTCTCCATGAGATAACCCTTTCATCTCCTTGTTGATCTCTATCCAATCAATTGTTTAAGTTAGTGGTTGGTTGTCACCTCATAATTTTGAGATGTTTTCCATAAGCCCACATCAAGCTTATTCGTTTTCGTTGTTGATTTACCATCAACTCCATTCAACACTTCTTCGTAAGGATGCTTTTTCAAATTCAATTTTGAGAGAAGTTGTCATTTTTCTTCTCCATTCATTTCTTTCGTTGATTTATATGCTATTCTTTCGTTCCGGAGGCCTTGTGATATTGTGTCGGTGTACTAAGATAGGGGTACCTTAGTACCCCAACTTGTGCACGGGCAGTAGCAGCTCCCCACGGCAGGGTCTACCACGTGCTTGCCGGAAACCTTTCTGGTCCTTATCAAGCCATTCAAAAACAAAGTATACAAGACAGAAGGTCAAGACCCCGGCAAGTGGAGCTTGCCGGGAAGGCCGTCCCAGGCTCAAGACTATAATGTTAACGCAAGACCCTGACAAGAGGAGCTTGCCAGGAAGATCAGAAGACTGCATCTCAGAAGACATGCCTCGGCGCAGCATGCGCCCCGGCAGGGCCCGGGGAGCGACAAGCTTCAGGGCCCGGCAAGTTCAAGGCCCCGGCAAGGTGCTTGCCGGGGAGAACTCACGCTGTGTGCCCACGCTCCAGCTCACCTACCCACGCGTCGCCCTGGGGCCCTTCCAGGGACGCGTGGCGGATGGCTGTGCGGCCTGGGGGACACGATGGCGAGCCACGGTGACGAGGCTACCGCCGTGGCGAACGGAGACGCACGGGCGGGCGCTTTTGGGGTCGACGGCAACGGGCATTTAATGCTCTTGTCCCCCACTGTCAAAGTAGGTGATGACCACTGTTCATCCACTGTTCACGCACTGTTCCCGCACTGTTACAACTACCACCACAATTACATTTTGCCCTTCTTCTACGTTGACACCTGTCGGTGACCCCTTGACCTATAAAAGGAGGCCCATGCACAACGTAGAGGGGGTTCGGAACCTAGACAGCTCTCTCGCTCGGGTAGCTAGTTCAACAAGCTCCCGAGCTCCAACACTCAATACAATCCAAGCAGGAGTAGGGTTTTACGCGTCATCGCGGCCCGAACCTGGGTAAACTGCCGGCGTGCTCTCCTCGATCTGCTCTTCGTGCTCCCTCCGCTCCCTTACCGCAACGAACAAGGGGCTCCGGTCCCATAGGTGCTCGTGGTGGACAGTTTCCCCCGACATCTTTGGCGCGCCAGGTTCTCAAAAGTTTCTTCCAAATCTTGGATCAGTGTATCTTTGCTCTTGCTCTTGACCACTATGTCATCCATGTAAGCTTCTACATTTTTGTGTATCTGTGGCTCAAAAGCAGTGTGCACCACCCTTGCAAAGGTTGAGCCTGCATTCTTCAATCCAAAGGGCATGCGTATGAAGCAATATGTGCCGCATGGAGTGATAAATGCAGTCTTCTCTTCATCTTCCTTGGCCATGAATATCTGGTGGTAGCCTGAATATGCATCAAGGAAAGAGAGCAGCTCACATCCGGCGGTGGAGTCAACAATCTGGTCAATGCGCGGCAAGGGAAATGGATCCTTGGGACATGCTTTATTCACATCGGTGAAGTCTATACACAGTCTCCACTTCCCGTTGGCCTTACGCACGACAACTGGATTTGCTAACCACGTCGGATGGATCACGCCTCTAACCAGGCCCGCTGCTTCTAGTTTCTTGATCTCTTCGGCAATGAATTCTTGGCGCTCCATGGCTTGCTTCCTGACCTTCTGCTTGACGGGCCGCGCATGAGGACAAACAGCAAGCTTGTGCTCAATTACCTTCCTGGGAACGCCGGGGATGTCAGATGGTTGCCATGCAAACACATCGACATTCGCCCGCAGGAAGGCAACGAGCGCGCTTTCCTATTTGCTGTCAAGCGTAGCACTGATGGTGAAGGTACCACCAGTGCCGTCCTCCTTGGCGGACACCTTCTTGGTTGCCGGTGGAGCGGCCATCCCCTTCTTGCACTTGCCGGTGGAGCTCGATGGGACGTCCTCGATGGCAGCGCAGCACTCGAAAGAGGTGCGTTTGCCGGAGTGGGCCCCAGAGCTCTTGCTGGACTTGGTCTTGGTCTTCTTCCCCCTGGGAGCTTCAGCGGCAAGTGTGTCGCTCTCCGCTGCGGCTGCTGCATCCCGGTATATCTTGTCGGCGCAGATAAGCGCGTCCTTCTTGTCGCCATGGACAGAGATGACGCTTAACGGCCCCGGCATCTTGAGTACATTGTAGGCATAGTGGGAAGCTGCCATGAACTTGGCGAGGGCAGGACGTCCAAGTATCCCATTGTATGGCAATGGGATATCGGCAACATCAAAGGTTATCCTCTCTGTCCTGAAGTTGAGCTCCCCGCCAAAGGTCACTGGCAGAGTTATCTTCCCCTTGGGCTTGCTCCTTCCCGGGTTTATTCCTTGGAACGAACCGGTCTCTTCGAGCTCGCCATCTGGGATCTGGAGTTTCTTGATCACAGCTGAGGAGATCAAGTTCAGGCCGGCCCCGCCGTCAACCAACATTTTGGTGACCTTGAGGTTGCGGATGGTTGGTGAGACTTACATCGGCAAGCACCCGACCGCAGTGGTGCGGTCAGGGTGATCCTCAAGATCAAAAACGATGGGCGTGCTGGACCACTTCAGCAGCCTGCGCGACTCAACGGGCGGCTCTGCTGCGTTTACTTCCCGCACCCACTGCTTGAGTTGGCGGTGGGAAGTGTGCAGAGAGGCGCCTCCGTCGACGCACAGCACTTCTGTGGCCTTCTGGAACTCCTGCTCGCTGTTATCACCTTCCTCCATGTCGTCGTCGTCGTCTTCCTCTTCATCCTTGTCGCGGCCCCGGGGAGGTCGATCACCTTGCCGCTGCTTGGCCTTGCCGCGGCGTCCTCCCCGGCCATTGAATGGCCGCTTCTTGCTTGGCTCTCCCCTGCCACCTTGGGCCTTCTCCTTGTCGCGCCGTTCGTATTCAGCTTTCTGCTGCTCTACGAGATATTCGACGCGCTTGCAGTTCGAAAGGTCATGACCCTTGGTTTGGTGGATCTTGCAATATTGCTTGTCGGAGCCGTCCTGCTTGTCGGCTGCCGCTACAGGGGCAGGCTCCTTGCCGGAGCCGCCGGCCTGTGCCGTCTTGGCGGGAGCCTCCTTGCCGGACTTCTCGACGACCAGCACTTCCTTGCTCTTCTTTCTCCTATTGTTTCGCCGCCGGCTCTTCTTTGCCGGGGCGGCGTCGTCGCTGTCGCTTCCCCCTACGCCAGCATCCTCCCCGGGGAGTCTCCTCCCCTCTTCGGCGCGCGCGCACTTGTCAGCCAGAGCATAGAGCTCGCTGACATCCCGTATCTTAGTCATGGCCATCTCTTCCCGCATGCGACGGTTACGCACGTTCTGGTGGAACGCGCTGATAACCGCGGCGGGGTGGACGTCAGGGATATTGTGTTGCACGCGGCTGAATCGTTGGATGTACTTGCGCAGGGGTTCTCCTTCCTTCTGGGCCAAGATGTGGAGATCACTCTCCTGGCCGTGGGGTTTGTGGCCGCCTGTGAAGGCGCCAACAAATTGATAGCACAAATCTGCCCACGAAGAAATAGAGCCTTCCGGCAAGTGCATAAGCCAAGAACGAACGTTCGGCTTAAGCACTAGCGGGAAGTAATTCGCCAGTATCTTCTCGTCGCGCCCCCCGGCAGCCTGCACCGCGATGGTGTAGATGCTGAGGAACTCCGAGGGGTGCGTCTTGCCGTTGTACTTCTCGGGTACGTCGGGACTGAAGTTTTTCACGCTGGGCCACTGGACACGCCGCAGCTCACGGGTGAACGCAGGGCAGCCTGCCGCGTACGGCAAGTCGCCTGGTTCACCGGGCGCGTGTGTGTCGACAGCGGTCCCGGCGCGCTGATCTGATTGTCGCCGAGCTTCTCGGCAGCGCTCGATTGTCGTCCGAGCGTCTTCTTGTCGCCGGTCGTCAAGGACTTGGCACTGGTCCCGACGAGCCCGCAGATCCGACAACGCCGTGGAGTCATCGTTGACGTTGATCCGGCGGGGAGGCGTCTTCTGCTTCCGCGGCGGGGAGTGCACGGTGGTTGCACCCCCGGCGGTCTTGTCGCCGTCGGCCTTCGTCTTCTCGACTTGCCGTGGCCGCGAGGTCGCCGGCTGCTGCGGCGTGTCGTTGTTGGCGAAGGCGAAAAGATGTCGGGGGAAACTGTCCACCACGAGCACCTATGGGACCGGAGCCCCTTGTTCGTTGCGGTAAGGGAGCGGAGGGAGCACGAAGAGCAGATCGAGGAGAGCATGCGGGCAGTTTACCCAGGTTCAGGCCGCGATGACGCGTAAAACCCTACTCCTGCTTGGATTGTATTGAGTGTTGGAGCTCGGGAGCTTGGAGAACTAGCTACCCGAGCGAGAGAGCTGTCTAGGTTCCGAACCCCCTCTACGTTGTGCATGGGCCTCCTTTTATAGGTCAAGGGGTCACCGACAGGTGTCAACGTAGAAGAAGGGCAAAAATGTAATTGTGGTGGTAGTTGTAACAGTGCGGGAACAGTGCGTGAACAGTGGATGAACAGTGGTCATCACCTACTTTGACAGTGGGGGACAAGAGCATTAAATGCCCGTCACCGTCGACCCCAAAAGCGCCCGCCCGTGTGTCTCCGTTCGCCACGGCGGTAGCCTCGTCACCGTGGCTCGCCACCGTGTCCCCCAGGCCGCACAGCCATCCGCCACGCGTCCCTGGAAGGGCCCCAGGGCGACGCGTGGGCAGGTGAGCTAGAGCGTGGGTACACAGCGTGAGTTCTCCCCGGCAAGCACCTTGCCGGGGCCTTGAACTTGCCGGGCCCTGAAGCTTGTCGCTCCCCGGGCCCTGCCGGGGCGCATGCTGCGCCGAGGCATGTCTTCTGAGATGCAGTCTTCTGATCTTCCTGGCAAGCTCCTCTTGTCAGGGTCTTGCGTTAACGTTATAGTCTTGAGCCTGGGACGGCCTTCCCGGCAAGCTCCACTTGCCGGGGTCTTGACCTTCTGTCTTGTATACTTTGTTTTTGAATGGCTTGATAAGGATCAGAAAGGTTTCCGGCAAGCACGTGGTAGACCCTGCCGTGGGGAGCTGCTACTGCCCGTGCACAAGTTGGGGTACTAAGGTACCCCTATCTTAGTACACCGACATATTGCTCTCTTTAACCATCATATCGTATAATCGAGATCATGTTCTTTCCCTTGCTTATCATTTAACCGGAGTGTTGTGTCCTCCATTCTAGTTCTCTCATCTTATAAAGTTTGCCTCTCTTTTAACCGGAGTGTTTTCTAAATCCTTCTTAACCTTGTGCCATTCTTTTAATTGTTTCAGAGGCTGTATGCTGTTCTTTTCATCAAGTATCATTCCATCTCCTCAAGATTCTTGTTCTTTTCCTTCCATTTCAGACGGAGTGCTGTCCAAATTCTGTCATTCTTATTCCTTGGCCATACCATTGCAGTTTCATATTCGTTTGGTTCGTAAGCTCTTGTTTCATGCCTTCAAATCTACAAGGTTCTCATAATGCTCCTTGTTCCTCCATTTTACCGGAGTGCTCTTAACTTCGTTCATCTCCGTTGTATTCTTCTTTCATTTTGTTCTACCTTTCAAGGTTCTTTGGTTTCACTCGTCTGTCAAAGAAGCAACTTTGTTTTACCTCTTCCTCTTCCGTTTTTACCCGGTGATATCTCTAGGATCTCGGGTCGAGATCCTCTGTTAGTGTGGGAGAGTTGTGACGCCCGAAGACCGACGTCCCAAAAGATTCTAGAAGATTCCCGAAGATTCCAGATGTTCCGGGTTGCCCGTGTGTTTCTTTTGAGCTTGTGTTATTTATTTTTTGCATTGCATCATGTCATCATGCCATCATGTCATTCATTTTTTGCATCTCAACCAAATAAATTGTGTGGGCCTTCGGTCCATTTAAATCGAGGGAGGAATGTCTTTTCTTTATAACATATAAAAGTCTCTCAATATTTAGGGAGCTATATATTAATTATTCCATTGCTTCGGAATCACCATAACACACTTGCATTTTCCCCATGTCTTTTCACTTCGAGCTTCTCCTTCCAAACCTTGCCAATAATTCCTTTCCGTTGTTTCGAGGTTCCTCCGAAAATCCGAGCATTTTTGGACCTTCAATAATCAAGTCTTAGTTCAAACCCATTTGAATTAAATTCAAATATGTTTGAATTATTTTCCGATCATGCCTTTTATATTTTTCTCGGACCGTGCTCATTTTATGAGGGCCGAGAAAAATAACCTCTTGTGATAACTTTTGCCCTAACTCCTCCTTCCTTTTCTTTCTCCTTGCCGTTTTCTGTTTTTTTTTTAGAAAACAGCAGACCCCTTCTATTTCTATTTTGTTTTCAGCCTCTAGGCCTCTTAGCAGGCCCAGGCCTCAAGGCCCATGCCTCCTGAGGCCCAACTGGAGCATCGCAACCCTAGCGATCCCATCGCTCCCGCAGCTCCTCCCTCTCTTTCCCCTCGTGCACCGCCGCCACCTCTTCCTCCCATCGAGCCCGAGCCAGGTACCCAGCCAATTCTCTCGCTCGCCCGAGCCCTCTCCCATCTCCCTCGCTCCCTCGGTCCCCAAACCCCTTCCCTCGATCCTCCCCGTCGACCTCCATCGTCCCGTTTCCCCTGCTTCATCCACACCACCGGCCCTCAGGCCCTCTGCCGCCAGGACGCCGCCCCGCGTCGAGGCCGAGCCGCCGCTCGAGGGCTCGAAGCGCGTCCTCCAGTCCTGCGCGTCGGCCCTCCTCCTCCCGCGGCCAGGGGCGCGCCCGCTGGACCTCCGCGACCGCGGCTCCTCCATCCCGAGCGCCTCTTCCCTCCCTCGGCCAGGCAGATCGCCTCCTCACCTCCAGGTCCTCCAGGCCGCACGTCGGTCCGAGGCTACAGCAACACCAGGCCGGCCCGCGCCTCTCCTCCGCCGAGGCTCTGCTTCGTCTCCTCGCTTCTCCGCCTCCCCGTGGCCACCACCAGCCACCTCCGAGCGCCCCGGCTCCCTCCTCCGCGCGCCCGCGAGCTGGCCGCGAGGTCGAGCTCCTCCGCTCCGCCAGGAGCCAGGCCAGAGCCCCCTGGCCGAGCCCCGCGCAGCGCCCCAGGCCCGAGCGGCCTCGCTCTCCTCCAGGGCGCCGTCCCCTGCTGCCTCCTCTGCTGCCTCAAGCCGAGACCGTGCTGCCGTTGTTGTTTTTTTTGTGTGTGTTGCTTGTGCTGTTGAGCTTGACAGGGAACCATGTACGCCTACACGACAAGACGGCAAGACCGCAACGACCCGAGTACAACTACAGCTTTTCGTCAAGTTCGACTACCGACGACTTGAACATCTACAGAAATGAGTACCCCTACGCTCGACGACCCCCGTGTACGACTACCGACGCCCGGAAACACCAAGTACCCCGACATCGATGACATGAACAACTACAGACGAGAACGACTTCATGGACAAGTACCCCTACCGTCGCCCCGTGTACCTCTAC
This sequence comes from Secale cereale, assembly GCA_902687465.1. NCBI lineage: Eukaryota > Viridiplantae > Streptophyta > Magnoliopsida > Poales > Poaceae > Secale > Secale cereale. The sequence continues at coordinate 244,564,455 of LR738710.1, forward strand.
GGAACGTACGCGACTCCGAGACGAGAACGACTACACGTGTCGACGAACGCCAAGTACCACTACTTCCGCTACCGCCTCGAGAACGACTACTTCCTCTTCTTCCACTACGTCCCTCGACGAATCGATTCCGCCCCGAAACAATTGTTTCGAAGGTATAACCCCGAGACGTGACCCGTGAGATGCTTGTGTTGTATGAGTTGTTACCCTTGTGTGCTCCGTGCCGTTTCGACCTTTTGTCATGTTCCTCGGTTGCCTCGTCGCCGACTCGTGGGAACCCGGCAACGGGATCACCCCACCTTTCATCTCGTTTGACTCGCTCACGCCATCTTTCCTTTTGCACCGGTCTCTCGATGAGTTACCGGAACCGATATGTTGCGTGGCATCATTTTCGGATCGTTGTCGTGGCACCCTTTCTTCCACCACGATGACTAATTCTCCTTATCATCTATATCTCTTTTAAGTCAACCTTTTAATAAAATTGCATAAACTTGATCATGTCATCCGCATCATGATAACAACATGAGAATGTTTAATTGTTGTTGCTTTAATAATTATTAAACATGCTCATGGGGATTTTCCAGAATTATTGTTGTTCTTCCGGCCTCATTTAAAATGTCTAAATAGGTAGTTTTATTATGCTTCACCTCTTGCCATGTTAAAAACATTTAACCTTGTCTTGTAAGTTAATCTAGAATCAACTAAATAATTAAATGTGGTGTTTCGTCAATATGCAACTCGTTGCATATTGAGCTCCACTTAACTTGTAGTATTTGTTTGTGCTCTTGCCATGCCATGCATAGTTAAACCGGACATGCATCATACTTGTTTGTGCATCGTATGCCATGTTTATGATATGTGTGTTTACCGTGTTGTTTGCTTCTTTCCGGTTGCTTCTCTTGCTAGCTTCGGTTTCGTTCCGGAGTTGTGAGGATTCGCTCGACTGTTGCTCCGTCTTCTTCATGGATCTTGTTCTTCTTCCTTGTGGAATCCCAGGCAAGATGATCATACCCTTGGATACCTTTACTACCATTGCCATGCTTAGTTGTCTCGATGCTATCGTTACATGTCGCGCTACCCATCTTTTATGTCAGCCGCTCCTTGTTGCCATGAAACCTCTAACCTTGACACCTTCCTAGCAAAACCACTGTTTGGCTATGTTACCCGCTTGCTCAGCCTCGCTTGCTCAGTCCCTCTTATAGCGTTGTTAGTTGCAGGTGAAGATGAAGTTCGTTCCAGGAGGGAACTTGTTGTTTGTTATATCACAATATCTATAATTATTATTAACACACCTATATACTGGGCATGGGTGGAAGGCTTGGCCTTTTGCTCGGTGTTTTGTTCCACTCATGCCACCTTAGGCGCCGATAAACCGGCATTATGTTCCTTGATTTTGCGTTCCTTACACGATGGGTGGATGGGGACCCCTTGACAGTTCGACTTTGAATAAAACTCCTCCAGCAAGGCCCAACATTGGTTTTAATTTGCCTCATAATAACAACTTAATTAATTAATTAAATTGCATAGGGAGTTAGCGCTACCCGAGGATTCTTAATTCTACATAGCAGGGGGGGCCAGTGCTGATGGTGTTGGTCCCAAACTAGAGTCACTTGCGGTACCACCCAGTTATCTGGGGTCTTCGGTACTGTACGTAGCGCTCATCCGGACGTGGCCTGAGACGAGATACGCGCGGCTACTATCAGGGTGTCGGCACGCCGGGAGGTCTTGCTGGACTTGTTTTACCATTGTCGAAATGACTTGTGCTACCGGGAAGCCGAGCCTGATCGGATTTTCCCTAAGATAAGGGGTGATGATATTATATTTATCACTTCAGCTAATCATGAGAGCTTGTGATGGGCTAAGTTGGAACACCCCTGCAGGGTTATGATCTTTCGAAAGCCGTGCCCGCGGTTATGTGGCAGATTGGAATTTGTTAATGTCCGGTTGTAGAAAACTTGACAGAGGATCCGAAGTAAAACACACAACTGTGTGAGTAACCGTGACTGTCTCTTTTCACTTTGAGAAGAGAACACGGTGGGGTTATGTTTGACCGTATGTAGTTCAGGATCTTTAGCGATCACCTTTTGCGACCGTTTGCGTAGCTTCTCATCTTATTCTGGTACTCGTAAGTTAGCCACCATATCATGCTTAGCCGCTGCTGCAACCTCACCACTTTACCTCTTCTTACGCATAAAGCTTTGCTAGTCTTGTTACCCATGGTTATGGGATTGCTGAGTCCTCGTGGCTCACAGATACTACAACACCAGATGCAGGTTCAGCCGAGTTTGAAGCAGGAGCTGGTTCAGAACTCCACCAGGAGCTCGATGAAGAGTTTGGCCGTATGCTTGTTACGTTTGGACGATCAGTAGTGGTTTCTACTAGGATTCGATCTTGACCTGTGGCTTTATGTTGTTTTGGTATCTTTCTTTTGGTTCTTCACCCGTAGTCGGGTTGTGATGTTTTGAATGATGTATTGCTTATGTATTGTATTGTGTGAAGTGGCGAGTGTAAGCCAACTATCTCCTTTCGCAATTTAATCCCTCTTTTACATGAGTCGTGCAAAGATACCAAACTTGAGATCATTCTAGGATGGGCTTATACCTTTAAGTCGTGCCTCGACACGTAGGAGGTATAGTCCCATCCTGGGTATTACACAACTCAAGGACCAAGCCGCTGATTGGTGGCAGCAGTACAAAGACTCCAGAGAAGGACATGAAATCCCATGGGCTGACTTCTGCAAGGACTTTCGCTCTCACCACATCCCAACAAGTGTCATCGAGGGTATGCATGAGCAATTCCGCAACCTGAAACTAGGCTCAATGATTGTTTATCAATACAATGTCAAGTTCCAAAACCTTGCCCGCTATGCCAAGAAAGACATCCCAGATGCCAAGAGCAAGATCCATCGGTTCCATGGTGGTCTGAAGGATGAACTCCAACTAGCTCTCACCTTGTTCGAGCCTGATGAATTTGATCAATTCTATAACATGGCACTTAAGCAAGAGGCAGCCCAGCTCAAGATGGAAGCTTCCAAAAAGAGGATCAGAGACCCTGTTCACTCCTCCTCTTCTTCCCAAGTGGTCGCAAAGCAACAGAAGTTTTGGCTTCCACCTCCTCCAGTGATCCGACCTCCCAACAACAACAACAAGAATTCAGGTGGCCGTGGTTTCTGCCACCCACCCAACCCCAAGCAATCAGTCAAAGAATCACTTTCAAGCTTCGAAGTCAAGTGCTCCTTATTAGCGTCCTCTCTCAGAAGTGGTTTGCAACAAGTGTGGCAAGAAGGGTCACTATGCTAACAAGTGCCCCAGCCCAAGGCGCCTTCCGCCTCCTCCACCTGTCAGTACTGCTATTGTCAAGCACAACCCCAAGACAGCAAGAGTGAATCTGATGAATGCAGCTCAAGCAGAGAATTCGTCAGATGTGATACTTGGTAACCTCTCAGTTAACTCAATTCCTGCAAAAGTATTGTTTGACTCTGGTGCATCACTCAGCTTCATGTCAAGGCCATTCTTTACCAAGCATGAATTCTCATCATCTTATTTGGATAAACCATTGTGCATTATTTCTCCGGGTTCTCTGTTGAGATCCAACTCAGTTGTTCGGGATGTATCGATTCGCATGGGTGATTACCGCTTTCTGGCTTCTCCGGTTGTTCCCGACAACTCCGACATTGATCTTATTCTTGGGATGGATTGGCTTTCTCAGCATGATGCTCACATTGATTGTGCAAATAAGGAAGTGATGTCTACACACGCTTCTACTCTTGTAGACTATGTTGGGCCTCCAAGCGCAGAGATATGTAGGACAACAGCAATTTCCCTCAAGTGGATGACCTAAGGTTTATCGAACTCAGGGAAGTAGAGGTTGAAGATGGTCTCTCTCAAGCAACCCTGCAACTAAGATACAAGAAGTCTCTTGTGTCCCCAACACACCTAATACAACTAGGAGTTGTATAGGTGCACTAGTTCGACGAAGAGATGGTAAAATATGGATGATAGGAGTGGCAAAGCAAAGTAATATAAATATGTAATAAAAAGTGCAGCAAGCAAACAAGTGGTAAACGTGAGCACAAATGGTATTGCAATGGTGGAAACAAGGCCTAGGGATCATACTTTTACTAGTGGCAACTCCCAACAACATTAACATAATCGAATCACATGATATTTCCCATAAAACATGCAATGGAGACGCACCCGGAGGTCATTCCTTCATGGTCAAGAGAGAACGAGAATTATGTAGGGCTACAAAAGCACACCTCAAAGTTCATAGTTCTCAATCTAAGGATTTCCCAATGTCACCACGGTCATCCAAAGAGAGTCCCACAATCACCATAACATATCTAAAGGATAGTCAAACACAAGCACCAAGAGACTCTCAATCTTCAATCAACACACAAGAGAGGAAATCACTTATGAAAATATTTTTCTAATCCATGTCCAATAGACCGCTGTCACCTTGGTCTCGGGGATTATACTAGATAAAGACAAGTGAGTACATCAATCCAATACATAGAGGAAGGGGAAATATCATGGGATCACCCTAGATTAACATAGCCTATGATCACAACGAAGATCACATCATGGGAGAGAGAGATAACCACATAGCTACATGTACGAGCCCTCGGCCCCGGAGAAGACTACTCACACATGGACATGGTGAGGATGAGGTTGATGATGGTGTTGATGGAGAGGTGCAGCCCCGCGAGGAGGAGACGGCCGGCGGCAGCCACGGAGGCGGCGGCGGCGGCCCTAGGGGGCGGCGGCGGCCCTCGGGGCGGCGGCGGCCCTAGGAGGCAGCGGCTCCTTGGCCCCCCTTCTTCCTTGTAGATGGTGCTGCAATGGTGCTGGTCCTCCCCTCCAAGACGGCGGCTCGGGAGGAGGAAAATTCGTGGCCCTTGGTGACCTAGGTTTCCTCTCTTTATATAGACTCTCGGATTCCCGTCATCAGATTTTGGGCCTCAGTAAAACAGGCTTTACTCGGCCGTCCGGACTCCGATTTGGACGAATTTTATATCCAGAAGCATCGCCTCGAAATTCCCCACAACTTTTGCTACTAGACATTTTCCGTTTGACGTCGTCTTCAGGCCGGAACGTGACCATCTTTAAAAAATGTTCTCAGACAGATTTCAGGAAAGTCAGAGTCCTACTCCAATACGACTCCTTTTGCGTTTTTGTCAATTTCCAAGTAATTCCTACACAATAAAGTGTAAAACAAGAACATTGTGCACTTTTGCAACCATTAGTAGGTTAGTCCAAATATGATCAAAAGTGTATGGAAATGCATAAATATCATAGCAATATCACACAAAAAAGGCATGGAGCAAGCAGAAATTGTAGATACGTTTTGGACGAATCAACATCCCCAAGCTTAATTCCTACTCGTCCTCGAGTAGGTAAATGATAACAAGCATAATTTCTGTGGTGACATGCTATTAACCATATAAGGACTTTTTACAGTCACATGACAAAAGCTTACTGAGACAATGAATCTGTAGTAATTAAGTTGCCTCATGAGAAAATCACAAAGAACTGAAAGTTTTACAATATGATACTGAAACACTCAAATAGATTTGTAATGAGCATGGTGTGCAAATATGATAAAGTGGTACCTCGCTTGCCCCCTTTAGTGAAGCAAAACATAAATGCAGGGGCACCTCCAAGGTTTAAGTGACGACTAGATACAATGATTTCAGAATAAACGATACCATAATCATGCAAAAGGCAATGCTACTTTGGGACAATGCACATTACACTCAGAATGACAATCATGCTCTCAGTAGTTGGTGCTTTAAAAGAAGGTGGAGACTCTCGAACCGTGGCTTTTGTTGGCAAGGTTGAAAACTCGTGGTCGGAAACAAAGACAAAGCATGTACCAGAGCTCTTGGTTTTAAAAACAGAAGTAAAAATTAATTTTTAGAATGTGCATGTTTCGTCAACGAATGCTAGCAGATAACTCAATCACTTCTCAAGTTGGACAAGTTTCGAGGATCGGCTCCCGAATGAGGACGATCACATCCTCTTAATCTCCTTTGTTTATCACTGCCAAAGTTTTCTGATTTCTCATGAACAAAGCGTGAAGGAGGGTTTGTTTGTTGTATAATTTTTTTAATGAGCCGGGCGCACTCTATGCCAGTTCCTTCTCGTATTATGGGTTTGCACATTAGACATGCAATCCCGGGGTGAAGCTTGTCCAACTTAAAAAGATCATGAATTAACTACTACTTCCTCATGAGCTAAAACAGAGGCACAAAAGAGAAATGTTTTTTTGAATAATTTCGAGATGGTACATGAAAGTCTTCGTTAGGAATGGCAGGTAAATACCATGTATAGGAAGGTATGGTGGACTCATATGGCATAACTGGTTTAAAGGATTTTGGATGCACAAGCAGTCAGTCCGCTTAGTACAGGCGAAGGTTAATAATAGACTGGGAGCGACCAACTAAAAGAGCAATGACGGTCATAATCATGCAGAGCGACAAAGCAACATTGAATCATGCATGGAAGTTATATCGCTACTCAGAAATTAAAGATCATCAAGGCTTGATAGACTTTCTTTACAGTCTTAAATATGCGTGAGCATACGCCAAGTCAATCAAAATAAATTCTCGAAGGAAGATATCACTAAACCATACCACATCATAGGCAAACAAATCATGTTGGTACTCCAATAACACATTGGGAACCCCCCAGCTATTTGAGACTAACCATAAGAAAACATGAACTACTAAGCACCATTATGCACATAGCATTTTTATCATAGACATATCAACCAATGCAACAGAAGCAAACTCTCTTAATAAGATAAGCATGATAACAAAAGAGAGTTCAAGCAACCAACTAAACAAAATCTCTTTAAAAAGATAAGCATGAAAACTAAGAGCTAAACATGATAGTAGCTATTGAAAGACAAAGAACACACACAGCAAAGATAGACATGAAAATTCTATGTTATGTTCTAGGTTGAAGTGGAGCTGGTCTCTCTCCCACACAAAGAAAGCTGGGTTCCAACTCGTTATGAACAGCAAGCAAAGCTAAAGAAAACTAAAAAGGAAACTAAAAGCAAGACGCTCCAAGCATAGCACATAACACATGAAGTGATAAAAATATAGTGGAACGAAAGACGAACTGATAATGGTTGATGGAGAAGGGGATGCACGGGGGCATCCCCAAGCTTAGACGCTTGAGTCTTCTTGAATATGTCTTGGGGGTGCACGGGGGCATCCCCAAGCTTGAGCGTTTGACACTCCTGAATCTTTTTATCATCTTCCCTCCCACACTTGAAAACTCCCTTCATACACAACTCATCATAATCAGATTAGCGAGGTTAGTACCCATAATAAAATAATTGTTCCTTGCTGGAAATAAGGATATTCTTGAAGGTCTACTGTTTCTCAAGATTGCCAAAAGGTTTTTGCAAAGAAAAAGCAAGCTCAAGGTTTGCAAAATGAAGGAAAGGCAAAACATGACAGAATCTGTGAAAAACAGAACAGCAGGTAGTAAATGATTTTTTCGGGGCACTTCTGCAACTCTAATCAAAAAACTCAGCACAGACGCCCGAAAGACAATTGTATAGAGCACGCTGTCGAACAAATTCAGACCAAAAAGATGATCTCGTGATTTTATACGAATTTTTCTATCCAAGGATAGAATCTGTTTCCTGGACAGCACGTCACAACTTTTGAACTTTCTTGCAATCAGAGGCTACACTTGGCACAAAGTTGAAAAGCAAAGATACAATGATGATGCTACTGTAGTAACAACATCAAGACACAACAAAAGCAAAATAAAATTTTATTCATGTGGGCTGCCTCCCAAAAGCGCTTTCTTTTATGCCTTTAAGCTAGGCATAAGACTTTAATGATGCTCTTGTGGGAATAAGAGTTGAAGAACAAAAGAGAGCATCAAGAAGCAAATACCAAACACATTTAAGCCTAACATGCTTCCTATGCATAGGAATATTGCAATAGAATAATTCATTGAAGCACAAAGCAATAAGCATAGGAAGGCAAAACAAGCATAACTTCAAAATATTCACCATAAAAATAGGAAACTTCTTATTATTAAGATATTTAGAACCATGTCTCCCTCTCTCATTATAAATTTCAGTGGCATCATGGATGAACTCAACAATATAACTATCACATAAGGCATTATTTCCATGATCCAAAAGCATAAAAGTGTCATTACTCTTCATATAAGCAAAATCTTTCTTATTAGGAATAGTGAGAGTAAGACTACCATAACCGTCATGGTAATCATCGTATTTAGGAGGCATATCATAATCATAATAAATTTTATCCTCAATAGTAGGTGGACTGAAAATATCATATTCATCATTGTAATCATCATATATAGGAGGCATAGTATCATCAAAGTAAATTTTCTCCTCAAAAGTTGGGGGACTAAAAATATCATGTTCATCAAACGTGTCATCCCCAAGCTTAGAGCTTTCCATGTCATTAGCAATATTGATATTAAATAAAAACATACTAATAACATCACCACCATCATGATTGTTATGCAAATAATAAAGTTCCAAAGGTTTTTTAATTTTCTCTTCGAACACATCATGTCCAAGTTCAAGGTAGAGCTTATAAAGCTCTCTCATATTTTTGTTGTTTTCCATTAAGCAAAACTAGTGAAAATAAAAACAAGAAACAAAAAGATTTAATTACAAGATCTAAAGATATACCTTCAAGCACTCACTTCCCCGGCAACGGCGCCAGAAATAGCTTGATGTCTACACACGCTTCTACTCTTGTAGACTATGTTGGGCCTCCAAGCGCAGAGGTTTGTAGGACAGCAGCAATTTCCCTCGAGTGGATGACCTAAGGTTTATCGAACTCAGGGAAGTAGAGGTTGAAGATGGTCTCTCTCAAGCAACCCTGCAACTAAGATACAAGAAGTCTCTTGTGTCCCCAACACACCTAATACAACTAGGAGTTGTATAGGTGCACTAGTTCGGCGAAGAGATGGTAAAATATGGATGATAGGAGTGGCAAAGCAAAGTAATATAAATCTGTAATAAAATATGCAGCAAGCAAACAAGTGGTAAACGTGAGCACAAATGGTATTGCAATGGTGGAAACAAGGCCTAGGGATCATACTTTCACTAGTGGCAACTCCCAACAACATTAACATAATCGAATCATATGATATTTCCCATAAAACATGCAATGGAGACGCACCCGGAGGTCATTCCTTCGTGGTCAAGAGAGGACGAGAATTATGTAGGGCTACAAAAGCACACCTCAAAGTTCGTAGTTCTCAATCTAAGGATTTCCCAATGTCACCGCGGCCATCCAAAGAGAGTCCCACAATCACCATAACATATCTAAAGGATAGTCAAAGACAAGCACCAAGAGACTCTCAATCTTCAATCAACACACAAGAGAGGAAATCACTTATGAAAATATTTTTCTAATCCATGTCCAATAGACCGCTGTCACCTTGGTCTCGGGGATTATACTAGATAAAGACAAGTGAGTACATCAATCCAATACATAGAGGAAGGGGAAATATCATGGGATCACCCTAGATTAACATAGCATATGATCACAACGAAGATCACATCATGGGAGAGAGAGATAACCACATAGCTACACGTACGAGCCCTCGGCCCCGGAGAAGACTACTCACACATGGACATGGTGAGGAGGAGGTTGATGATGGTGTTGATGGAGAGGTGCAGCCCCGCGAGGAGGAGACGGCCGGCGGCAGCCACGGAGGCGGCGGCGGCGGCCCTAGGGGGCGGCGGCGGCCCTAGGAGGCAGCGGCTCCTTGGCCCCCCTTCTTCCTTGTAGATGGTGCTGCAATGGTGCTGGTCCTCCCCTCCAAGACGGCGGCTCGGGAGGACAAAAATTCGTGGCCCTTGGTGACCTAGGTTTCCTCTCTTTATATAGACTCTCGGATTCCCGTCATCAGATTTTGGGCCTCAGTAAAACATGCTTTACTTGGTCGTCCGGACTCCGATTTGGACGAATTTTATATCCAGAAGCATCGCCTCGAAATTCCCCACAACTTTTGCAACTAGACATTTTCCGTTTGACGTCGTCTTCAGGCCGGAACGTGACCATCTTTAAAAAAATGTTCTCAGACAGATTTCAGGAAAGTCAGAGTCCTACTCCAATACGACTCCTTTTGCGTTTTTGTCAATTTCCAAGTAATTCCTACACAATAAAGTGTAAAACAAGAACATTGTGCACTTTTGCAACCATTAGTAGGTTAGTCTAAATATGATTAAAAGTGTATGCAAATGCATAAATATCATAGCAATATCACACAAAAAAGGCATGGAGCAAGCAGAAATTGTAGATACGTTTTGGACGTATCAACATCCCCAAGCTTAATTCCTACTCGTCCTCGAGTAGGTAAATGATAACAAGCATAATTTCTGTGGTGACATGCTATTAACCATATAAGGACTTTTCACAGTCACATGACAAAAGCTTACTGAGACAATGAATCTGTAGTAATTAAGTTGCCTCATGAGAAAATCACAAAGAACTGAAAGTTTTACAATATGATACTGAAACACTCAAATAGATTTGTAATGAGCATGGTGTGCAAATATGATAAAGTGGTACCTCGCTTGCCCCCTTTAGTGAAGCAAAACATAAATGCAGGGGCACCTCCAAGGTTTAAGTGACGACTAGATACAATGATTTCAGAATAAACGATACCATAATCATGCAAAAGACAATGCTACTTTGGGACAATGCACATTACACTCAGAATGACAATCATGCTCTCAGTAGTTGGTGCTTTAAAAGAAGGTGGAGACTCTCGAACCGTGGCTTTTGTTGGCAGGGTTGAAAACCCGTGGTCGGAAACAAAGACAAAGCATGTACCAGAGCTCTTGGTTTTAAAAACAGAAGTAAAAATTAATTTTTAGAATGTGCATGTTTCGTCAACGAATGCTAGCAGATAACTCAATCACTTCTCGAGCTGGACAAGTTTCGAGGATCGGCTCCCGAATGAGGACGATCACATCCTCTTAATCTCCTTTGTTTATCACTGCCAAAGTTTTCTGATTTCTCATGAACAAAGCGTGAAGGAGGGTTTGTTTGTTGTATAATTTTTTAATGAGCCGGGCGCACTCTATGCGAGTTCCTTCTTGTATTATGGGTTTGCACATTAGACATGCAATCCCGGGGTGAAGCTTGTCCAACTTAAAAAGATCATGAATTAACTACTACTTCCTCATGAACTAAAACAGAGGCACAAAAGAGAAATGTTTTTTTGAATAATTTCGAGATGGTACATGAAAGTCTTCGTTAGGAATGGCAGGTAAATACCATGTATAGGAAGGTATGGTGGACTCATATGGCATAACTGGTTTAAAGGATTTTGGATGCACAAGCAGTCAGTCCGCTTAGTACAGGCGAAGGTTAGTAATAGACTGGGAGCGACCAACTAAAAGAGCAATGACGGTCATAATCATGCAGAGCGACAAAGCAACATTGAATCAGGCATGGAAGTTATATCGCTACTCAGAAATTAAAGATCATCAAGGCTTGATAGACTTTCTTTACAGTCTTAGGAGCATACGCCAAGTCAATCAAAATAAATTCTTGAAGGAAGATATCACTAAACCATACCACATCATAGGCAAACAAATCATGTTGGTACTCCAATAACACATTGGGAACCCCCCAGCTATTTGAGACTAACCATAAGAAAACATGAACTACTAAGCACCATTATGCACATAGCATTTTTATCATAGACATATCAACCAATGCAACAGAAGCAAACTCTCTTAATAAGATAAGCATGATAACTAAAGAGAGTTCAAGCAACCAACTAAACAAAATCTCTTTAAAAAGATAAGCATGAAAACTAAGAGCTGAACATGATAGTAGCTATTGAAAGACAAAGAACACACACAGCAAAGATAGACATGAAAATTCTATGTTATGTTCTAGGTTGAAGTGGAGCTGGTCTCTCTCCCACACAAAGAAAGCTGGGTTCCAACTCGTTATGAACAGCAAGCAAAGCTAAAGAAAACTAAAAAGGAAACTAAAAGCAAGACGCTCCAAGCATAGCACATAACACATGAAGTGATAAAAATATAGTGGAACGAAAGACGAACTGATAATGGTTGATGGAGAAGGGGATGCACGGGGGCATCCCCAAGCTTAGACGCTTGAGTCTTCTTGAATATGTCTTGGGGGTGCACGGGGGCATCCCCAAGCTTGAGCGTTTGACACTCCTGAATCTTTTTATCATCTTCCCTCCCACACTTGAAAACTCCCTTCGTACACAACTCATCATAATCTGATTAGCGAGGTTAGTACCCATAATAAAATAATTGTTCCTTGCTGGAAATAAGGATATTCTTGAAGGTCTACTGTTTCTCAAGATTGCCAAAAGGTTTTTGCAAAGAAAAAGCAAGCTCAAGGTTTGCAAAATGAAGGAAAGGCAAAACAGGACAGAATCTGTGAAAAACAGAACAGCAGGTAGTAAATGATTTTTTCTGGGCACTTTTGCAACTCTAATCAAAAAACTCAGAACAGACGCCCGAAAGACAATTGTATAGATCACGCTGTCGAACAAATTAAGACCAAAAAGATGATCTCGTGATTTTATACGAATTTTTCTATCCAAGGATAGAATCTGTTTCCTGGACAGCACGTCACAACTTTTGAACTTTCTTGCAATCAGAGGCTACACTTGGCACAAAGTTGAAAAGCAAAGATACAATGATGATGCTACTGTAGTAACAACATCAAGACACAACAAAAGCAAAATAAAATTTTATTCATGTGGGCTGCCTCCCAAAAGCGCTTTCTTTTATGCCTTTAAGCTAGGCATAAGACTTTAATGATGCTCTTGTAGGAATAAGAGTTGAAGAACAAAAGAGAGCATCAAGAAGCAAATACCAAACACATTTAAGCCTAACATGCTTCCTATGCATAGGAATATTGCAATAGAATAATTCATTGAAGCACAAAGCAATAAGCATAGGAAGGCAAAACAAGCATAACTTCAAAATATTCACCATAAAAATAGGAAACTTCTTATTATTAAGATATTTAGAACCATGTCTCCCTCTCTCATTATAAATTTCAGTGGCATCATGGATGAACTCAACAATATAACTATCACATAAGGCATTATTTCCATGATCCAAAAGCATAAAAGTGTCATTACTCTTCATATAAGCAAAATCTTTCTTATTAGGAATAGTGAGAGTAAGACTATCATAACCGTCATGGTAATCATCGTATTTAGGAGGCATATCATAATCATAATAAATTTTATCCTCAATAGTAGGTGGACTGAAAATATCATATTCGTCATTGTAATCATCATATATAGGAGGCATAGTATCATCAAAGTAAATTTTCTCCTCAAAAGTTGGGGGACTAAAAATATCATGTTCATCAAACGTGTCATCCCCAAGCTTAGAGCTTTCCATGTCATTAGCAATATTGATATTAAATAAAAACATACTAATAACATCACCACCATCATGATTGTTATGCAAATAATAAAGTTCCAAAGGTTTTTTAATTTTCTCTTCGAACACATCATGTCCAAGTTCAAGGTAGAGCTTATAAAGCTCTCTCATATTTTTGTTGTTTTCCATTAAGCAAAACTAGTGAAAATAAAAACAAGAAACAAAAAGATTTAATTACAAGATCTAAAGATATACCTTCAAGCACTCACTTCCCCGGCAACGGCGCCAGAAATAGCTTGATGTCTACACACGCTTCTACTCTTGTAGACTATGTTGGGCCTCCAAGCGCAGAGGTATGTAGGACAGCAGCAATTTCCCTCGAGTGGATGACCTAAGGTTTATCGAACTCAGGGAAGTAGAGGTTGAAGATGGTCTCTCTCAAGCAACCCTGCAACTAAGATACAAGAAGTCTCTTGTGTCCCCAACACACCTAATACAACTAGGAGTTGTATAGGTGCACTAGTTCGGCGAAGAGATGGTAAAATATGGATGATAGGAGTGGCAAAGCAAAGTAATATAAATCTGTAATAAAATATGCAGCAAGCAAACAAGTGGTAAACGTGAGCACAAATGGTATTGCAATGGTGGAAACAAGGCCTAGGGATCATACTTTCACTAGTGGCAACTCCCAACAACATTAACATAATCGAATCACATGATATTTCCCATAAAACATGCAATGGAGACGCACCCGGAGGTCATTCCTTCGTGGTCAAGAGAGGACGAGAATTATGTAGGGCTACAAAAGCACACCTCAAAGTTCGTAGTTCTCAATCTAAGGATTTCCCAATGTCACCGCGGCCATCCAAAGAGAGTCCCACAATCACCATAACATATCTAAAGGATAGTCAAAGACAAGCACCAAGAGACTCTCAATCTTCAATCAACACACAAGAGAGGAAATCACTTATGAAAATATTTTTCTAATCCATGTCCAATACACCGCTGTCACCTTGGTCTCTAAATGTTCTTATTTGCCCTGTTGTGATTCTTAAGGATCCCACTTCTTTCTTTATTTCTTTCTTTCCATCTTTCCTGTCCTACCTAGTTTGCTGTCCTTTTCGGCACTTGATGTCAAAGGGGGAGAGAACTTAGGGGGAGTAGGGGGAGTAGAGGGAGAAGAGAAGACTTAAGGGAAGAAGAAAAGCAATCTTATCTTAAGGGGGAGAGAATCACATCAAAGCTTTGTCGTGTTTTACATTGGACATTACAATTGGCATCTTTCTTTTGATTTTGCTTTTTACATCACACCCCTTGTTCTCACAATTGGTATCTTATGAAATCTTTTAGTTTAGGGGGAGAAGACTTAGAGGAATCGTCACAATTGATATCCTATGAAAAGCAAAATCTCTCTGAGTTCATTGAAAATCTTTTAGTTTCGGAGACATGTTTGCTGATTCAAGCCTGTGCTCAAATATGAGACACTCTTTATACATGTCCTCCCTGGCTTGGTACTCTTGATGTTCTTGCAATTGGTTGAAGGAATACTCTTGTGTTATCTAACCTTGTTTTCCCAAGTTTATTCTTTCAGGTACAATGCCAAGGAACCTCAAGGTAAGTATATGCATCTTGCAGAATGTGCATGATGGTGACTTGCTTGTAAATACTTGTTTGCAAGAAATCACCATGCACATATGCATTATCACTCACTTCCTTTTCTTCTGCTCTGATGCATATAGCCAAGCTGCATGTAGCACATCTTGCTTATCTCTCTTGTGTGCTTGTGGTAGTCCAAAACCATAATCTATGAAAATCTTGCACACTTGTAGGGGGAGCCTGTGTACTACATGCTTGTCAAAGCTTTCATGATAATTCTGTCTTTCTTTCAATAAGCTTTGATGTTTTGTTTAGTATAAGTTTAGTGTGTTGCCATCAATTACCAAAAAGGGGGAGATTGAAAGCACATTTGCTCCCTGGGTGGTTTTGGTAATTAATGACAACATACTTTGTGGTTGGACTAATGCTTTTATCAAGTATGTTTCAGGAAATTCAATCACATTGGAATGGCAAGATGACTGAAGAAGTGGACCCCTCAAATGCTAAGGCAAGCATTGGCAAAAGCTCAAGACTCCATTTTTGGTTTAGTGATCAAAGATCACATTGAGTCCATAGGAAAAGCCAATACTATTAAAAGGGGATGAGGTTGTGTTGATGATCTGGTTGCTCAAGTGCTTAGTGATTTAGCTCCTTCAACTATCAGCACCTTTCACTACCAAACACACTCATAAGTAATCTCGGACAAACCGATTCTTCCAACTCAGTCCCACCGAGATGAACCACTTCTGCCATATTCCAAACCCTAGAAAAATCGGTCTTACCGAGTTTGAGATCGGTCTCACCGAAACTGAACTGCCAACCTTCTGTAACCATTTCACATCATTTCGGAATAACCGAGTTTGTATTATCGGTCTCACCGAAATGGGCAAGCTTCTGTCTTGGCTCAAATCGGTCTCACCGATAATCCATTTTCGGTCTAACCGATTCTGGCATGTTCCTGCTCTTTCTCAAATCGGTCCAACCGAGTTTTCTTTCTCGGTCTCACCGAAATCTCCAACGTTCATATCAGATACACTTTCGGTCCCACCGAGATGGTATTTTCGGTCCCACCGAAAATCCCAACGTTCACTATATTTGAACTTTCGGTCTGACCGAGTTTTAACTTCGGTCTCACCGAGATTGGTCAAATGTGTGTGTAACGGTTGGATTTTGTGTGGAGGCTATATATACCCCTCCACCCCCTCTTCATTCGTGAGGAGAGCCATCAGAAAGTACCACCACTTCTACCATACACTTTCTGAGAAGAGAACCACCTACCCTTGTGTTGAGATCAAGTCATTCCATTCCTACCATATGAAACTTGATTTCTAGCCTTCCCAAGTTGCTTTCCACTCAAACCTTTCTTCCACCACAGCCATATCAGTGAGGAGAGTTGAGTGTTGGGGAGATTATCATTTGAAGCACAAGAGCAAGGAGTTCATCATCATCAACACCGTCTATTACCTTTTGGGGGGTGGTGCCTCCTAGATTGGTTAGGTGTCGCTTGGGAGCCTCCGTCTTTGAGATGTGGAGTTGAACCAAGAAGTTTGTAAGGGCAAGGAGATCGCCTACTTCGTGAAGATCTACCCCGAGTAAGGCTAGTCCTCCGTGGGCGTAGGCCATGATGGAATAGACAAGGTTGCTTCTTCGTGGACCCTTCGTGGGTGGAGCCCTCCGTGGACTCGCGCAGCCGTTACCCTCTATGGGTTGAAGTCTCCATCAACGTGGATGTACGATAGCACCACCTATCGGAACCACGACAAAAATCTCCGTGTCACCAAACTGCGTTTGATCTTCTCCACCTCTCTCTACTATATATGCAATTTACTTTCCGCTGCCCATACTCTAGAATTGCATGTGTAGTGTGTTACTTGATATAATCTTAATTGTGAAACTGCCCAAAACTTTGCATGATCTAAAGGCAGATTTTTTATATTGTCAAGTAGTCTAATCACCCCCCCTCTAGACCTACTTCTTCGATCCTACAATTGGTATCAGAGCTTTGGTCTCCATTGCTTTGGTTTACACACCATTGGAGGAAGATGGACGTGTCTACGGATGGGAGTGTTAGCCATAGAGTGCCTGTTCTTAATGGAAGGTTCTACAACTCTTGGAGGTCTGAAATGCTTAGTATCTTTAAAATGTACAATTTGTGCAAATATATTGAGACCCCATATGTGCCTCCATTTGATCCCTTGCACCCTACCATGGATGAAGAGCTTGATTTGCTTCGTAACCTTAGAACTGTAAATCTTATCATTAGAGGGTTACCTGATGACTTGCTTAATCTTGTTACAAACTTTGAGTGTGCCTATGCTATGTGGAAATTCTTGGAAGAACTTTATCCGGACTACTCTTTGAGAAGTCTTGATGAAATTCTACACAAGACTATTGAATTTGATAAGTTGCACCCCAATGATCCTAACTTTGACAAATGCTTCTTTGAGCTTCGTGATCTTATGAAAAAGAAGGGTGATCCCGGTCTTATCAATATTATCATTAGAAATGCTCTTGCATTGCATTCCGAAGATTATTGTTCCATTAACCAAACTAATGCAAATACTTATCAAATTGACCTAGGTGTTGATGATGAACAATCTATGGGTCAATATGATGATGAGCATGAGTATGATGATGATTACTCTGATTCGGACACCGAGCTAGACAAGGTCATGAAGAGTCTCAATCTTATGGCAAATATGAGAGACTACATGTCCGGCAGAAAAGAGTGGATTCTTGATAGTGGATGCACCGATCACATGACCGGAGACAAAGACATGTTTCGAGAGCTTGCAAAGAACGATGGTCCACGCAAGTATGTGACTTTTGGAGATAACTCCAAGGGTAAGGTACTTGGCCTTGGTAAGGTGGCCATATCTCATGATAGCTCTATTCAAAATGTCATGCTTGTAGAATCTCTTGGATACAATTTACTTTCCGTGTCTAGATTAGCTGACTTTGGATTCAATGTGCTATTCACCAAAGTAGATTGCCAAGTCTTTCGTCGTGATAATCAAAACATGGCTTTTACTGGTATTCGTAGAGGTGATCTATATATTGTTGATTTCACTAAGAAAGCCCAACCTAGAGCTTGTTTCATTGCTAAATCCTCTAAAGGTTGGTTATGGCATAGAAGGCTAGGACATGTTGGTATGCGTAATTTAGACAAGCTAATCAAAGGTGATCATATTCTTGGTGTTAAATATGTTTTCTTTGACAAAGATAGACTTGTAGTGCTTGTCAAGCAGGAAAACAAGTTGGTGGAAGTCATCCCGTGAAAAACATCATGACCACAAGGAGACCGCTTGAGCTTCTTCATATGGATCTCTTCGGTCCCAATGCTTACAAAAGCCTTGGTGGTAACTCCTTTGGTCTAGTCATAGTTGATGATTATTCCAGATTTACGTGGGTATTTTTCCTTGATGATAAATCGCAGGTTCAGAGGATCTTCAAGACCTTTGCCAAAAAGGCCCAAAATCAATTTGAGGTGAAGATCAAGAAAGTTCGGAGTGACAATGGAACGGAGTTCAAGAACGCCAATGTAGACTCTTTTCTCGATGAGGAAGGAATTCTACATGAGTTCTCAGCTACGTACACTCCTCAACAAAATGGAGTTGTTGAGAGGAAGAACCGAACGCTCATTGAGATGGCAAGAACGATGCTTGATGAATACAAGACACCGAAACATTTTTGGGGAGAAGCGGTCGAGACAGCTTGTCATGCTATCAACAGGCTTTATCTTCATAAGCTTCTCGGCAAGACATCATACGAGCTTCTCACCGGTAACAAACCCCAAGTGGGATACTTTCGTGTCTTTGGTTCAAAATGCTATATCCTTGACAAGCATCGTCGATCTAAATTTGCTCCTAAATCTCATGAAGGCTTTCTTCTTGGTTATGGATCAAACTCCCACACCTACCGTGTCTACAATAATTTCACCCGAAAGGTTGAAGAGACGGTAGATGTGAAGTTTGATGAATCTAATGGCTCGCAAGTAGAGCAAATGCCTATTGATGTAGGAGACAAGGACCCATCGGAAGCAATCCAAGATTTATCTATTGGAAAGATCCGTCCCATGGAAGTGAAGGAGAGTACCTCATCTACATATGTGGAGCCACCTACCTCACGGCGAGATGAACCTCAAGGCAACATGGAGGCCTCCACAAGTGGAACTCACCAAGATGAGGAAATGCAACAAGAAGATCCACCACAACCTCCTTCTCCACCATCTCAAGACAACACCAACAACAATGAAGAAGAAGAAGAAGAAGATGAAGATGATGAGGAAGCTGAGCCACAACATCAACAAAAGCTATCCCGAGTTCGAGCAAGAGTCAAGAAGAATCATCCCGTGGAACAAATGATGAACGACATCAACTCCGGGAGAATTACTCGCTCTAAAACTCGCTTAGCTAACTTTTGTGAGCATTACTCATTTATCTCTAGTATTGAACCTATGAAGGTAGAAGAAGCACTTGAAGACCCGGATTGGGTGAACGCTATGCACGAAGAACTACACAACTTCGAGAGGAATAAGGTGTGGACTTTGGTAGAGAAGCCCAACGATGATCAAAACATCATTGGAACCAAATGGGTGTTTCGGAACAAGCAAGATGAAGATGGACAAGTCATCCGCAACAAGGCTCGTCTCGTAGCTCAAGGTTACACACAAGTCGAAGGTATGGACTATGGTGAGACCTATGCCCCCGTTGCTAGACTTGAGTCCATTCGCATTCTTCTTGCTTATGCCAATCACCATGATATTACTCTCTATCAAATGGACATCAAAAGTGCTTTTCTAAATGGTGAAATTGAGGAGGAAGTATTTGTGAAACAACCTCCCGGTTTTGTGAATCCCAAAAAGCCTAATCATGTTTACAAGTTGCATAAAGCTCTTTATGGTCTTAAACAAGCACCCAGAGCTTGGTACAAATGCTTAACTAGTTTTCTTCTTGAGAAAGGCTTTGAGATTGGAAAGATAGACTCAACGCTGTTCACAAAAAGGGTTAATGGTGAACTATTTGTGTGCCAAATATATGTTGATGATATTATCTTTGGTTCAACTAACCCCCATTTTAGCAAGAAGTTTGGACAGCTCATGTCGGAGAAGTATGAGATGTCCATGATGTGTGAACTCAAATTCTTCCTTGGGTTGCAAATCAAGCAATCTAAGGAGGGTACTTTTGTCTCACAAACAAAGTACACCAAGGATCTCTTCAAGAAGTTCAACATGCAAGAAAGCAAAGGTATGAGTACCCCCATGCCTACTAGTGGAAATAATGACTTGACAAAAGATGGAGAACCCGTTGATCAAAGGGTTTACCGTTCTATGATTGGTTCTCTACTATATCTTTGTGCTTCTCGTCCTGACATAATGTTGAGTGTATGCATGTGTGCGCGATATCAAGCAGCCCCTAAAGAATGTCATCTTAAAGCTGTTAAAAGGATAGTGAGATACTTGATACACACACCAAACTTTGGCATTTGGTATCCTAAGAGGGCCTCTTTCGATCTTGTTGGCTATTCCGACTCGGACTATGCCGGTGACAAGGTTGATAGAAAGTCAACTTTGGGTACATGTCAATTCCTTGGTCGATCCCTTGTATCTTGGTCCTCCAAGAAACAAAATTCGGTATCATTATCCACTGCCGAAGCAGAATATATTGCTGCTGGTTCGTGTTGTGCTCAATTACTATGGATGACACA
Organism: Secale cereale; assembly: GCA_902687465.1. Taxonomy (NCBI): domain Eukaryota; kingdom Viridiplantae; phylum Streptophyta; class Magnoliopsida; order Poales; family Poaceae; genus Secale; species Secale cereale. The sequence continues at coordinate 244,585,161 of LR738710.1, forward strand.
AACGCTTAAAGATTATGGGATACATGTGAGACGTGTTCCCTTGCTTTGTGACAATGAGAGTGCAATCAAGATTGGACACAATCCTGTGCAACACTCTCGAACAAAGCATATTGAAGTTCGTCACCATTTTATTCGTGATCATATTGCCAAGGGTGATATTAATCTTAAGCATGTTCGTACTGACAAACAACTTGCTGATATCTTTACAAAACCTCTTGATGAGAAGGTGTTTTGTCGCTTAAGGAGTGAGTTGAACATCATTGATGCTTCAAACTTGGAGTGATAACTCCATTGATGCATGCAAGGCATTAGCCTCTTGACTAATCCTTGATATTTCTCTTATAATGATGATCATATGTCTTGGACACATTTGCCTCCTCGTATTGCATCTAACTCCTTGCAGGTACTTGGATGATCTACATTCCACAAGATTACCACACGCTCAAATCATGTGTAATCTTGTCATTGACCAAGTATCTAGCCCTTTGGGATGTTGAGTTCAAGGAACAAAATTCCACATATCCTTTTTGACATCTTATACATCTAGTATTTCACTCTTGTCATCTTGGATATTCTTGAGTATTTCCTTGCTTGCCTAACCCATGTAGGAAGATGAACTACACAAGTAGAAAAGGCGCTCCAACTTCACATTCAATGAGCACCTGCATCGAGCTTACCTACATGAGCAAAGCATCAACAAGCCCAAGGTATGTTCTTCACATCTTTGAGGAGCTTTGCTCAAAGTCATGAGTACAAGCAGCTTCATAAGATGTGATCACATCAAATGCTTAATCAAAAAATGGCAACCCCATTTTGAGCTTAAACGATGAGTATGACCTATGATCAAATGTCCTCATTTGACTCCTAAGTCAATATACTCAAACATAGGTGACTTTGTCGCCGACCTTTATCTAGATGAAGTACATATGCTTTTGGAGTTTTTCTGTTTTCTCTTATGTTCTCTCATTGAGTTCTTCTTTACAAAAAAAAAAACTTCATCTAGGAATCTTTTTATCTCTTTTCTTATGTTTCTTTGTGAATATCCTTCTGGAAATCTTTTTATGGCTCTGATCAATTCCTTGAAAATCTTTTACAAATTCATTGCAAATCTTTTGAAATACTCCTCGCAGAGTGAGCTGAATTATTTCTGTATTTCCTTGGAATAAATTCGGCGTCACCAATTTGAAATTTTCGGTCTAACCGAAAAGGATTCGGAACCACCGATCCATCTAATTCGGTGTCACCGATTTATCTTCCAGGACATCTACTTCTGCAGCTCCACTCAAATTTTAAATTTTAAAGAGGGAGAGGACTCAAATTTAGACTCAAATTTCAATCTTAAAGGAGAGGACTCAAATTTAGACTCAAATTGGTTCTCTAAATGTTCTTATTTGCCCTGTTGTGATTCTTAAGGATCCCACTTCTTTCTTTATTTCTTTCTTTCCATCTTTCCTGTCCTACCTAGTTTGCTGTCCTTTTCGGCACTTGATGTCAAAGGGGGAGAGAACTTAGGGGGAGTAGGGGGAGTAGAGGGAGAAGAGAAGACTTAAGGGAAGAAGAAAAGCAATCTTATCTTAAGGGGGAGAGAATCACATCAAAGCTTTGTCGTGTTTTACATTGGACATTACAATTGGCATCTTTCTTTTGATTTTGCTTTTTACATCACACCCCTTGTTCTCACAATTGGTATCTTATGAAATCTTTTAGTTTAGGGGGAGAAGACTTAGAGGAATCGTCATAATTGATATCCTATGAAAAGAAAAATCTCTTTGAGTTCATTGAAAATCTTTTAGTTTCGGAGACATGTTTGCTGATTCAAGCCTGTGCTCAAATATGAGACACTCTTTATACATGTCCTCCCTGGCTTGGTACTCTTGATGTTCTTGCAATTGGTTGAAGGAATACTCTTGTGTTATCTAACCTTGTTTTCCCAAGTTTATTCTTTCAGGTACAATGCCAAGGAACCTCAAGGTAAGTATATGCATCTTGCAGAATGTGCATGATGGTGACTTGCTTGTAAATACTTGTTTGCAAGAAATCACCATGCACATATGCATTATCACTCACTTCCTTTTCTTCTGCTCTGATGCATATAGCCAAGCTGCATGTAGCACATCTTGCTTATCTCTCTTGTGTGCTTGTGGTAGTCCAAAACCATAATCTATGAAAATCTTGCACACTTGTAGGGGGAGCCTGTGTACTACATGCTTGTCAAAGCTTTCATGATAATTCTGTCTTTCTTTCAATAAGCTTTGATGTTTTGTTTAGTATAAGTTTAGTGTGTTGCCATCAATTACCAAAAAGGGGGAGATTGAAAGCACATTTGCTCCCTGGGTGGTTTTGGTAATTAATGACAACATACTTTGTGGTTGGACTAATGCTTTTATCAAGTATGTTTCAGGAAATTCAATCACATTGGAATGGCAAGATGACTGAAGAAGTGGACCCCTCAAATGCTAAGGCAAGCATTGGCAAAAGCTCAAGACTCCATTTTTGGTTTAGTGATCAAAGATCACATTGAGTCCATAGGAAAAGTCAATACTATTAAAAGGGGATGAGGTTGTGTTGATGATCTGGTTGCTCAAGTGCTTAGTGATCTGTCTCCTTCAACTATCAGCACCTTTCACTACCAAACACACTCATAAGTAATCTCGGACAAACCGATTCTTCCAACTCAGTCCCACCGAGATGAACCACTTCTGCCATATTCCAAACCCTAGAAAAATCGGTCTTACCGAGTTTGAGATCGGTCTCACCGAAACTGAACTGCCAACCTTCTGTAACCATTTCGCATCATATCGGAATAACCGAGTTTGCATTATCGGTCTTACCGAGATTGACAAGCTTCTGTCTTGGCTCAAATCGGTCTCACCCATAATTCATTTTCGGTCTAACCGATTCTGGCATGTTCCTGCTCTTTTCTCAAATCGGTCCAACCGAGTTTTCTTTCTCGGTCCCACCGAAATCTCCAACGTTCATATCAGATACACTTTCGGTCCCACCGAGATGGTATTTTCGGTCCCACCAAAAATCCCAACGTTCACTATATTTGAACTTTCGGTCTGACCGAGTTTTCACTTCGGTCTCACGGAGATTGGTCAAATGTGTGTGTAACGGTTGGATTTTGTGTGGAGGCTATATATACCCCTCCACCCCCTCTTCATTCGTGAGGAGAGCCATCAGAAAGTACCACCACTTCTACCATACACTTTCTGAGAAGAGAACCACCTACCCTTGTGTTGAGATCAAGTCATTCCATTCCTACCATATGAAACTTGATTTCTAGCCTTCCCAAGTTGCTTTCCACTCAAACCTTTCTTCCACCACAGCCATATCAGTGAGGAGAGTTGAGTGTTGGGGAGATTATCATTTGAAGCACAAGAGCAAGGAGTTCATCATCATCAACACCGTCTATTACCTTTTGGGGGGTGGTGCCTCCTAGATTGGTTAGGTGTCGCTTGGGAGCCTCCGTCTTTGAGATGTGGAGTTGAACCAAGAAGTTTGTAAGGGCAAGGAGATCGCCTACTTCGTGAAGATCTACCCCGAGTAAGGCTAGTCCTCCGTGGGCGTAGGCCATGATGGAATAGACAAGGTTGCTTCTTCGTGGACCCTTCGTGGGTGGAGCCCTCCGTGGACTCGCGCAGCCGTTACCCTCTGTGGGTTGAAGTCTCCATCAACGTGGATGTACGATAGCACCACCTATCGGAACCACGACAAAAATCTCCGTGTCACCAAACTGCGTTTGATCTTCTCCACCTCTCTCTACTATATATGCAATTTACTTTCCGCTGCCCATACTCTAGAATTGCATGTGTAGTGTGTTACTTGATATAATCTTAATTGTGAAACTGCCCAAAACTTTGCATGATCTAAAGGCAGATTTTTTATATTGTCAAGTAGTCTAATCACCCCCCCTCTAGACCTACTTCTTCGATCCTACACTATCAGTATAATGTCAAGTTCCAAAACCTCGCTCGCTATGCAAAGCAAGACATTCTTGATGCAAAGAGTAAAATCTATCAGTTCCGTGGAGGTCTCAAAGATGAACTTCAGCTTGCTCTCACTTTGTTCGAGCCAGACGAATTCGATAAGTTCTATAACATGGCTTTGAAACAAGAAGCAGCTCAGCTTAAGATGGAGGCTTCTAAGAAGAGAATTCGAGATGCTGTTCACTCTTCCTCATCGTCTCAGTTGGCTGCGAAACAACAGAAATTCTGGCTTCCTCCTCCTCCAGTGATTCGAGCTCCATACAACAACTCCAACAACTTCAACAACTCCAACAACAAGAACTCTAGTGGTCGTGGTTTCTCCCACCCACCCAACCCGAGCAACCAGTCGAAGAAGCAGTTTCAGTCTCAAGGCTCCAAGTCCAGTGGCTCTCATTTCCGTCCTCTCTCTGAAGTGGTGTGCAACAAGTGTGGCCAGAAGGGTCATTATGCCAACAGATGTCCGAATCCGAAGCGTTTTCCACCTCCTCCACCTATGAGTTCAGCTATTGTCAGGCATGATCCAAAGTCTGCAAGGGTCAATCTGATGAATGCAGCACAAGCGGAGGCTTCTTCTGATGTCATTTTGGGTAACCTTCCAGTGAACTCTTTTCCAGCTAAAGTGTTTTTTGATTCGGGTGCATCATGCTCTTTCATGTCTCAACCATTTGCATCCAAGCACAGTATTGCCACTTCAAATTTGCCTCAGAGGTTGGAAGTTATTTCTCCAGGGAGACGTATGTCTTCTACTGTCTATGCTCCGGATGTTTCCATTCGCATGGGAGATTATCGTTTTCTAGCTAAACCGGTGATTCTTGGTCATTCTGATATTGACCTCATTCTCGGAATGGATTGGCTTTCTCAGCATGATGCTCACATTGATTGTGCTCAAAAGGAAGTCAAGTTGACTCACTCTGATGAAGATGTGATTATCTTCGCCTCCAGGGATAATACTATTCGGCTTTTCTCTCTTAATGATAAGGGCGAAATTAATGCCATAGAACAAATTCCAGTGGTGAACGAATATCAAGACGTCTTTCCAGAAGATCTTCCAGGCATGCCTCCACACCGTCAGGTGGAGTTTGTCATTGAACTCGAGCCGGGCACTGAGCCTGCTTGCCGGCGTCCATACAAGCTCTCTCCGGATGAATTGAAGAAATTGAAGAAGCAGCTTGATAAGCAGGAGAGTATGGGTCTCATCAGACCGAGTACATCTCCGTGGGGCTGTGGTGTCTTATTTGTCAAGAAGAAAGATGGCACGGAGCGTCTCTGTGTTGACTACCGGCCATTGAACAAGAAGACGATTAAGAACAAGTATCCGCTCCCCAACATCAACGAACTCTTTGAGCAGCTCAAAGGAGCTAAAGTGTTCTCTAAGCTTGACCTCCGAATGGGCTACCATCAAATTCGAATTTGCGAGGAAGACATTCCCAAGACGGCCTTCAGAACGAGCTACGGTTCATACGAGTATACCGTCATGTCCTTCGGTCTCGCCAATGCTCCTCCTACCTTTTCAAGGATGATGCATTACATCTTCAACCCCTATACGGGCGAGTTCGTGCTTGTGTATCTGGATGATATTCTGGTGTTTTCCAAGAATGAAGAAGATCACGAAAAGCACTTGCGTCTGGTTCTTGATCGACTCCGAGAGCATAAATTCTATGCCAAGTTCTCCAAGTGCGAGTTTTGGCTCGATAAGGTTTTGTACCTGGGCCACATCATCTCAGCTGACGGTATTGCGGTCAATCCCGAGAAAGTTGAAGCAATTGTCAACTGGGAAGCTCCTCAGAACGTCAAGCAGCTCCGCAGTTTTCTGGGTCTTGCCAGCTATTGCAGAAGGTTTGTTGAGAACTTCTCCAAGATTGCCAAGCCTCTTTCCAACCTGCTTCAGAAGAATGTCAAATACTTTTGGTCTCCCGAGTGTGAAGTGGCATTCAAAACCCTCAAAGAGAAGCTTGTCTCTGCTCCAGTTCTGACTCCTCCGGATGAATCCAAGCCCTATGAAGTATTCTGTGATGCTTCTCTTCAAGGTCTTGGTGGTGTGCTTATGCAAGATAAGAGAATTGTGGCATATACTTCTCGGCAGCTCAAGCCAAGTGAGAAGAACTATCCCACACACGATCTCGAGCTAGCAGCTGTGGTACATGCTCTGATTACGTGGAGACATCTGTTGTTGGGCAGAAAGGTCGACATCTTCACTGATCACAAGAGCTTGAAGTACATCTTCACACAGCCGCATCTGAACCTCCGCCAGACTCGTTGGGTCGAAATGATCCAAGAGTACAACCCCAGCATTGAATACACTCCAGGCAAGGCGAATGTGATTGCAGATGCTTTGAGCAGAAAGGCATATTGCAACAGCCTTCTTATCAAGCCGTGCCAGCCTGAGCTTTGTGAAGCATTCAGGAAGCTCAACCTTCAAGTTGTTCCGCAGGGTTTTCTTGCAAATCTCCAAATTGCTCCTACCTTGGAAGATCAAGTCCGTGAGGCCCAGCTCAGTGATACCATGGTGAAGAAGGTGAAACATGGGATTGCAAAGGGCACTCCAAAATACAAGTGCTTCCGTGTTGATGAGAGATATACCTTGTTCTTCGAGGACAGACTCGTTGTTCCCAAAGGTGATCTCAGGAAGCTCATAATGGAAGAAGCTCATGATTCTCTCCTTTCCATTCATCCTGGCAGTTCCAAGATGTACCAAGACCTCAAGCAGTCTTACTGGTGGACACGCATGAAAAGGGAGATTGCCCAATTCGTGAATGAATGTGATGTATGCAGAAGAGTGAAAGCAGAACATCAACGTCCAGCCGGTCTTCTCCAACCTCTTCCTATCCCCGAGTGGAAGTTCTACCACATTGAAATGGACTTCGTCACTGGCTTTCCTAAATCCAAGCGAGGCAATGATGCTATCTTTGTGGTGATTGACAAGCTTACCAAAGTCGCTCACTTTCTTCCAGTCAAAGAATCAATCAATGCAGCTCAACTTGCAGAGCTGTACACTTCCAGAATTGTGTCCCTACATGGCATTCCTCAAGTGATATCCTCAGACCGTGGCAGCTTGTTCACATCAAGGTTCTGGGACTCTTTTCAGTCTGCCATGGGCACTAAGATCAGGTTCAGCACTGCCTTTCACCCTCAGACTAGTGGTCAAGTCGAGCGTGTGAATCAGATTCTAGAAGACATGCTCAGAGCCTGTGTCATCTCCTTCGGCATGAAATGGGAAGACTGCCTTCCATTTGCCGAGTTCTCTTACAACAACAGCTTTCAAGCAAGTGCAAGCAAAGCACCATTTGAAATTCTCTATGGTAGAAAGTGCCGTACCCCTCTCAACTGGTCTGAAACAGGCGAACGCCAACTTCTTGGCAATGACTTGATCTCTGAAGCCGAAGAAATGTGCAAGGTCATACGTGAGAATCTCAAGGCCGCTCAGTCGCGTCAGAAGAGCTACTATGACGGCAAGCATCGTGATTTGGCTTTCGACATCGGTGATCATGTCTATCTCCGAGTTTCTCCGATGAAAGGAACCCAAAGATTCGGTATCAAAGGAAAACTTGCTCCTAGATACGTCGGGCCTTTCAAGATTCTTGGCAAAAGAGGCGATCTAGCCTATCAGCTCGAGCTCCCTTCCAACTTTGCAAATGTTCATGATGTCTTCCATGTGTCTCAGCTTCGCAAATGCTTCAAGGCACCTGAGCGCATGATTCCGTTTGAAGAGATTGATCTTCAACAAGACCTTTCCTACCGAGAGCATCCAGTTGCAATTCTCGAAGAAACCGAACGCAAGACTCGCAACAAGTCCATCAAGTTTCTGAAAGTCAAGTGGTCACATCACACCGACCGAGAAGCTACCTGGGAACGAGAAGATCATCTTCGTTCCGAGTACCCTTCCTTTTTCCAGTCCTAGATCTCGGGACGAGATCTTTTTGTAGTAGAGGAGAGTTTGTAATGCCCCGGATGTAATACTTTCCCTTTTGGGTATATAATATATCTCCGACTTCATCTATTTCCATTCCGGGTTCTTGTCTTTCGGGTTTTCGTCGTTTTGTTGTGTGAGTGTGTGGCATTCATTCATATCATGTAGACATGTGCATTGCATTGCATTTGTGTTGTGGGTTGCATCCGGTTCCGCGTGTTTCTTCCCGTTGTCCGTTTCGCGTTCCGGAGCTCCCTCACGTGTCCGTGACGTCCCGTATGACTACTTTGTTGTTCGGGCGTTTTAAGTTACCGGTGTGCCGCGAGGTTGTTGTGTGTGTTGTTGTTTTGTTGTGTGCAACCCGCCTCTCAAATCTCGTCTCGTTTGGACTCCGTTGACTTTCCCATCCGTTGTTCGTGTGCGTCCGATGTGCCTTTGCTTCGTGTCCCAGAAACATCCCTACTGCAGTCTCTTATCTCCTCCTAGGCCTTTTAAATCAACCCCCGCGATCGGATCCGTCGGATCGCGATTGGAGGGCTCCTAGCGCCCCTAAATCCCCTCCTAACCCTAAAAACTGCTATATATAGACCCTAGTCTATTTTAGCATCTCTAGTTTCCTTCCCCATCTACACCTCTATTTTTTTTCCCTTTTCCCTTCTCAGATCCAATCCCCAAATTCCTGGATCCCGAGGGGAACCAGCTCCCTCGAGAGAACCAGCGCCGCCGCTGATCTGGATCCATCGATCCCGATCGATAGCATCGCCAAGTCAACGCAGATTCCAGCGGAGGCCTCGTTCGAGCGCTCCTTCCGCACCTCCCCTCCTTCGAGCCGCATCGCTCAGCCCACTGGATCGAAGGATCCAGCGAGCAAGACCACTTCGCCGTGTACTCCTTCGATCGTCGCGTCCCGCATCGCTCCGGTGGGCCGCCACCTCCCCTCCGCGGCCCAGGGACTCCGCCTCGTCCCGCAGGCTGCTCCGGGCCGCAGCCACCACACACCGTCGCCGGGCCTCACCGCGAGGCCACCGCGCGCGGGCCAGCCGCCTCACCTGGGCCTCCCGCCCCAGCCGAGCCAACCGCTCCTGCAGGCCGCCCCGAGCGCCAGTTCGGCGAGCCGCCGTCGCGCTGGGCCCAGCCGGCCCAGCCTCGTCGGGCCACCCCTCCAGCCGCGGGGGCGCTCCCTCTCCGCGCCGGGCCGCGCCCCGCGCCGGCCGGGCCTCGCCTCCCCGCGGGCCTCCTCCTCCTCCTCCTCCTACCAGGCCGCACCGCCTCCGCCTCGGGTGGGCCTCGCCCCGCCGGATCCCAGGCCGCCGCCGCCTCTGCCTCCGCTGGGCCGATCCAGATCCGCCGGCCCATCCCCGTTTTTTCCCAGATCTGATCTGTTGAGGTTGTTTCCCCTACTAAGTCCCTGTTTTAACTGTTCTGAGATGCAAAGTTTGAACTGCTCTATCTTTTACTGTGATGCTCCGTTTTGCGCGTGTAATATGTCCAGACGTTCGTGGAGATGTGCTCTACGTTTTACCTGTTGTTGTCATGCATGTTAGAGATCATCTAGGCACTTGTTTTGCTGTTGCAAGAGTGCATCATGATATAAACTGCTGTTATGTGTTATTGTCATGCCACCTTTGCCATGTGATATCTTTTAGCTCGTTTGTCCAAATGATGCAAATGACATGTCCACGTGTTCGTCTTGCCACGAACTACGTGTTGTATGTGATAGGTTGCATGGTAGATTTATTATTGCCTTGTTATCATCGTTGCAAAGTGCCATGTTCATATGATGTGTTTTCACTTGTTATGAAATGCCATCTTGTTGAGCTCGTTGCAATCGTTGTGTTCACCTCTATGATGCATGCTTGTGTGTTTCGGGATCACCTTCATGTGCACTTTGATGAGGTGCTTACCCTTTGCCATGTTTAGTTTCGAGGTGACTTAAACATGCTCTTTTATATGCCATGATGATATTGCTGTTTTAGAACTTAGTGGTTTTTCACTAAGTCTGAAATCTGTAACGTTCCGATGCCATGTTCGTGTGATGTTCTAGGACAAAGCATGTTAGTTTTGGAGTGGATTTTGATTGTTCCTTGTAGTATATATTGTTGTCTTTCCATCCATGTCCTCACATGTCCATTTGAGTGGCTGTAGCATGTTTATCTTTTGCTCTAAAGTTTCAATAAAATTCAGCTGCCAGAATTTTATTGTAAAGTTCAATATGTCCAAGATCATTGCTATTGATCCGTGACTCCGTTGGGGGTGAACTTTGGACCTAGTTGCTGTACTATATGTCTAGTTTGTGTTCATGTCCTTTTCCATGATTTTTGGGTGCTGTAGATTAATTATTTTGAGCCCCAAAGATGCTATGTTGCTGTAATTTTCAGCTTTCGCTCAAATCTTGTTTCGGGCATAACTTTTAGCCCGTAACTCCGATTTCAGCGAATCTTATATCAAACTTGATAGTTTTTCTGTGTAGATTAATAATATCAGTTTGTTATCATGTTTTGAGGTGATTTGCTTGAGTGATATTTTCCGTGCTCCGTGTGCATCCTTAGTGCATCCATCATGCATTCATGTTTTTCGAGTGCGCATTGCATCTTGTTGATTGGTGCTTGGTGTGATTGTTTTGTTTAGAGCCGGAAGCTGAGGCCGAGTACGAGGTTGAGCACGAGGTTTCCAACGAGGTTGAGCACGAGGACCCTTCTTACGATCCGAACGACTTCTCTTCAGGCAAGATGACCGAACCCCGATAACATTACTATCTTTGCCTATTGCTAGTAGTATCGATCTATAGTTTTGCCTCGATGCCCATGTTCTTCTTGTCAGCCTCCTACTTGTAACCAATTGCCATGTTTAACCACCCCACCTATGCAAACCGTTGCTTGGCTAAGTACGCTTCGCTCAGCCCTTCTTATAGCGTTGCTAGTTGCAGGTGAAGTGAAGATGCTTGCTCCATGTTGAAGTTTGGTTGGGTTATATCACACTATATAAATGTTTAAAATGAAATCATCTTTATATTGGCAAGGGTGGAAGGCTAAGCCTTTTGCTTGGTGATTTGTTCCACTCATGCCGTTAGGATCCGTATAAGCCGGTATTATGTTCCTTGATTATGCGTTCCTAACACGGTTGGGGTGTATGGGACCCCCTCGATAAACCGCTAAGTGCTAAGTCTTTTCCAGCAAATCCCAACATTGGTACTATTTGCCTAATAACAAACTAAACTTGCATAGGGAGTAATTAACCCTCTTTCTTAATCAACAACCCCGGGCCAGTGCTCCACATGAGTGTTGGTCCGAAACGGGGAGCCTGCGGGGCCGCCTTGGGGCAACTCGAGGTATCTGGCATCCACCCGTAGCTTCGCCCATCCGGTCGTGTCCTGAGACTTAGATACGCGCGGCTACTATCAGGGTGTCGACACGCCGGGAGGATTTGCTGGATTAGCCTTACCTTAGCTCGGTATATCTTGAGCACGGGATTCCGAGGATACTCGGGTCTTCCCACTTTGGAGTTGCGACTCCGCGGATCGTGGGCTTGTAATGGGTCAAGTTGGAACACCCCTGCAGGGTTTGAACTTTCGAAAGCCGTGCCCGCGGTTATGTGGCAGATGGGAGCTTGTTAATTCCGGTTGTAGATAACTTGACACAATGTTTCTAATACACTACCAGCGTGTGTTCCGTGACTGTCAATTTCCGAATAGGGATTCGGGAGTTGAACACGGAGGGGTTATGTTTGTGAGCTTGTAGCTAGGATCACTTCGTGATCACTTCTCGCCGAGGCCTTCTCTTCTCGCTCTCACTTACGTAAGCTAGATGCTAGTTGTTGCTGCAGACTTGTTCTTTTCTTCAGCCTTTTCCTCACCCAAAGGCTTTGATAGTCTTGTTACCCAGAGACGGGATTGCTGAGTCCTCTGTGGCTCACAGTTACTTCACACACCAGATGCAGGTCCAGCTGTGAGCTATCCAGGTGATGGCACCGAGCTGGATTGGGAGTACGACGAGGAGCGTAGTCGTTACTACGTGCGCTACCCGGACGATCAGTAGTGGGGTCTCTTACTAGGATTCGATCCGCCTGTGGTTTATTTATCTGAGTTTGGTACTTTGACATTTGGCTTTTGCCCTTAGAGGGTTGTAGTGCTCTTAACGTATGATGTTTGAGACTTGTACTGTAATTCTGTGACGTGGCGAGTGTAAGCCAACTATTTTCAGTTTACTATCCCCTCTTTTACATGAGTTGTGCAAAGATTACCAAACTTGAGATCATTCTAGGATGGATTTATGCCTTTAAGTCGTGCCTCGACACGTAGGAGGTATAACTCCATCCTGGGCATTACACCACCGGCCAGCCGCGTCCCCGTCGCCGGCCTCCTCCGCTATCGCGCCTCCCGCGGCTCCTCCTCGCCGAGCCCGCCAGCCGGCCTCCTCGGCCTCCGCTCCGGCCACCGGAGCCGAGGTCCGCCGCCCCCGCGTGCCCGGTCCAGACGCCGCCGATCCAGCTCAAACCCTAACGGGTCCGGGTCAGATCCGCACGACCCGATCCGCATGGTACGACCCGATCCGCTTCCCTGTTGTTTTTTTCTTAAGTCTTTTATAAACTTGCTGTCTGATGGCATATTGTGATGGTTGTATCTTTTATTGTGCTTGTCCAAATTGTGCACATGATATGTCAAAATGATCGTAGTGATGTGCTCTATGTTTTGTTCCAATGTGCCATGCTTGTTTGAGTCCATCTAGATGTCTTAATCTTCGTGACAAGAGTGCTACTTGATATAAACTGCTACTACTTGTTACTTTCATGCCATGTTTGAAATGTGATAACTTGGTGCATGTTTATCCAAATGAAGCAAATGTGATGTCAAAATGTTCATTATGAGATGCTGTATATATTGGTTGTTGTAGCATGCATGTTAGGGTTCATATTGCCATGTTTATCTCTGTTGCAAAAGTGCATGTGGCTGTTAAGTTATGTAACATGTTATGATATGCTGATTTGAAGTGCTCGTTGCTATTGATGTGTTTGTCCCCTTGTCACTTGTTCATATGTTTTAGAATCTCCATCATGTGGTCTTTGCTGTGGTGCAAACCATTTTCCATGATATTCCTTGAGGTGACTTAAACATGCTTGCAAACATGACATGCCAATGTTACTATTTAAACACTTAGCGAAATTTCTACTAAGTCTGGAATCTGTCATACCCTGATGCTATGTTTGCTTGATGCCCTAGGTAAATCCATGCTAGTTTTGGGGTGGTCATTGATCATTCCTTGTTGTACATGTTATTGGCTATCCATCCATGCCCTCACTTGCTCATATGGGTTATTGTAGCTTATTTAATTCTTGCTCCCAAGTTGCTATAAAATATAACTGTCAGGTTTTTAACGTCATGATCAAAATGTTGTAGCTTGTTGCTATTGATCCGTGCCTCCTATGGAGTTGCTCCAATGGAGTTGTTTGCTTTAGGATATGTCTACTTCATGTCCATGCTTCTTGTCACCATGTTTGAGTGCTGTATAGTATATATTGCTTGCTCCAAAGTTGCTATGTGGCTGTTATTTTCAGCTTTGCTTTGTATCTTGTTTCGAGTGTATGTGTTGAACCGTTGCTCCGTTTTGAGAAAGTACTATATGAAACTAGTGTGATTTTGCATGTAGAATCATATTATCATCTTGTTTACATGTTTGGAGTATGTTTGCTTGATGTTTGGGTGCTTCTTGCACCGTTGCCATGTTTGTATTGTTTTGCTCATATCTTCTAGACCGTAGCTCCGAATTAAACAAACTTTATATGAAACTTGACTAGAATTTAATGTAGATCATCATGGTGCATGTTAACTTGCTGTTTAAAAACCTTAACGTAAGGTTTGTTCAGATCTGGACCAATTTCAACATAGGCATATGAGGACTTACCGGATTTACTTTATGTGGATTCCGGCCTCATTTAATCTTGTGTTCTTGTGTTGTTCTTGTGTGCTTCCTCCCTTGACATGTATTGCATCATACATGAATCATACGTGCATCATGTTGATTGTGCATTGCACCTTGTTTGATTTCGTGCCACGTTGTGTTCTTCTGTTGAGTAGAGCCGGAAGCCGAGACCGAGAACGAGAACGAGGTTACTACCGAGGTTGAGTACGAGGAGCTGTCTTACGATCCCATCGACGACTCGACAGGCAAGATGACCTGGCCTAGATATCATTACTATCTTTGCCTATTGCTATATGTGTCGCTCTTTAGCTTATTGCCTCGATGCCCATGTTTGTTTGTCAGCCTCCTATTGTAACCATGAATTTGTCTAACCACCCAACCTAGCAAACCTTTGTTTGGCTACGTAAGCTTCGCTCAGCCCCTCTTATAGCATTGCTAGTAGCAGGTGAAGATTTGAAGATTCTTGCTTCATGTTGAAGCTATTGTTGGGATATCACACTATATAAACTCTTAAACTAAATCATCTATATATTGGTAATGGGTGGAAGGCTAAGCCTCTTGCTTGGTGATTTGTTCCACTCATGCCGCCCTAGGAACCGTTTAAACCGGTGTTATGTTCCTTGATTATGCGTTCCTAACACGGTTGGGGTTATGGGACCCCCTAGATAACCCGCTTAGCGCTAAACCTTTTCCAGCAAGGCCCGACATTGGTACTCCATTTGCCTAATAACTAAAAACTTGCATAGGGACTAGGTATCCCCTTTTCTTAATCAACCCCCGGGCCAGTGCTCCACATGAGTGTTGGTCCAAACTAGAGCACTGTGCGGGTCCGCCCCTTGGCAACTTGGGGTATCTGGTACCTGTACGCTTCGCTCATCCGGTCGTGGCCTGAGACTAGATACGCGCGGCTACTTTCAGGCTGTCGGCACGCCGGGAGGTCTTGCTGGATTAGTTTTACCTTAGTCAGGATATCTTGAGCATGGGATTCCGAGAATACTCGGGCCTTCCCACCTTGGAGTTGCGACTCCGCAGATCGTGAGCTTGTCATGGGCTAAGTTGGGACACCCCTGCAGGGTTTTGAACTTTCGAAAGTCGTGCCCGCAGTTATGTGGAAGATGGGAATTTGTTAATATCCGGTTGTAGAAAACTTGACACCATGTTCAGAACACACTACCAGCGTGAGTAACCGTGACGGTCATTTTCCGAAAGGGGTTCGGGAAGTGAACACGGCGGGGTTATGATTGACGTGCTTAGATAGGATCACTTCGTGATCACTTTGACGCTCATGGCACTTCTCTTCTCGCTCTCATCACGTAAGCTAGTGCTAGTGCAGCTGCAACCTTTATCTTTCTTCAGCCTTGTTCCACACCCAAGGCTTAGATAGTTTTGCTAGGAACGGGATTGCTGAGTCCTCCGTGGCTCACAGATTCTACACCACACCAGATGCAGGTACTATGGTGGACTACTCCGGTGACGGCACAGAGTTGTACCGGGAGTACGATGAAGAACGTAGTCATTACTATGTGCTCTATCCCGATGATTAGTAGTGGTTTCTACTAGGGGCGATTCGGACCTTGTGGCTTTATGTATTTGGTATCTTTCATTTGTATCTTCGCCCGTAGTCGGGTTGTGATGTTATTTGGATGATGTTTTGCTTATGTAATGTATTGTGTGACGTGGCGAGTGTGAGGCAACTATCCTTTTGCAATTTCATCCCTATTTTTACATGAGTCGTGCAAAGATACCAAACTTGAGATCATTCTAGAATGGGCTTATACCTTTAAGTCGTGCCTCGACACGTAGGAGGTATAATCCCATCCTGGGCATTACAATAGGTTGTTGAGTTTCTAGAGAATTCATTGTTTGAACCTTAACATGTGAATTGGTTGGTACTCTAACATGAGAAGTTTTATAGGAAAGAATTGTTGTTATGATGCTAGGAAAAGTGATTGAAATTTTCATTGGTCAAACTTGTGCAGTTTGCTAGCATTCACACTTCATAAATTATTTCTTTGATCATTTACCTACTCGAGGATGAGTAGGAATTAAGCTTGGGGATGCTGATACGTCTCCAACGTATCTATAATTTATGAAGTATTCATGTTGTTTTATTATCATTCTTGGATGTTTTACAATCATTTTATAGCGACTTTATATCGTTTTTTGGGACTAACCTATTTACCTAGTGCCCAGTGCCAGTTGCTATTTTTTGCTTGTTTTTACATCGCATGAAATCAATATCAAACGGAGTCCAAACACCGTGAAACTTTTTGGAGAATTTTTATGGGCCAGAACACCCAGGATGGGCCAGAGCTGCACCTGGGGGTGCCCCGAGGGGGGCAGAACCCACCAGGGTGCGCCAGTCCCCCCTGGCGCACCTAGGTGGGTTGTGCCCACCTCGATGGCCTCCAGCACCCCCTCTTTACCCTATAAATTGACAAATATTCCAAAAACCCTGGCGGTGAATCTAGATCAGAAGTTTCGGCGCCGCAGGGCTCTGTAGTCCACCAGATCCAATCTAGAGCCCTTTCCGGCACTCCGTCGGAGGGGGAAATCATCACCGGTGGCCATCTTCATCATCCTGTGGCCACCATGATGAGGAGGGAGTAGTCCACCCTCGGGGCTGAGGGTTTGTACCAGTAGCTATGTGTTTATTCTCTCTCGCGCGCGATCTCTAGATGTCACAATCTTGATATGTCATGGGCTTTGTTAACATAGATGGATCATATGATGTTTCTCCCCTCTCTACTCTTGTTGTTATGAATTGAATCTTTACCCTTTGAAGTTTTGTCATCTCAGATTGAATGTTCAGATTTGAGAACACTTGATATATGTCTTGCAATTGAATACTCATGGTGACAACGGGGTATCATATTGATTCACTTGATGTATGTTATGGCACTCAACTTGCAGATTACCGCGGTGACATTGGGGTAATCTATGCATAGGGGTTGATGCATGTTTTTATTATCTTTTCTCCGTTAGAAACTTTGGGGTCTCCTTGTAGTTCTTTGTGTGGATTGAATATTAGATCATGAAGTTGTTTGATGCATATCGTAGAATCAACTCATGGATATTTGTGGTGACATTGGAATATCTAGGTGACATTAGAGTTGGATGATGTGTGTCATATGGTGTTATTTTAGTACAAACTCTAGGATAGATTGATCGGAAAGAATAGCTTTGAGGTGGTTACGTACCCTACAAACAATTTCTATCTTTTGTTCTCCGCTAATAGGAACTCGGGAGTGATTATTTAATGCACTTTGAGGGATAATCATATGATCGAACTATGTTAGCAATGTTGAGAGATTGTGATGACTGCTAGAACTACGTCAGTATTTCCCCAAAGAGGAAGGGATGATGCAGTATAGAAGCGGTAGGTATTTCCCTCAGTGATGAAACCAAGGTTATCGAACTAGTAGGAGAACCAAGCAACACAACGTAAATAGCACCTACACACAAATAACAAAAGCTCGCAACCCGATGTGTTAAAGGGGTTGTCAATCCCTTTAGGGTAACGGATTGGTAAACATATAGATTGATAATTGTAAACATGAAATAGAATTCAGCGAGGTATTTTTGGGTTTTTGATAATATAGATCTGAAAATAAAAGCAAAGGCAAATAGATCTCAAAGGCAAATAATATGAGAAAGAGACCCGGGGGTCGTAGATTTCACTAGTGGCTTCTCTCATGAAAATAGCAAACGGTGGGAAAATAATTATTGTTGGGCAATTGATAGAACTTCAAATACTCATGACGATATCCAAGCAATGATCATTATATAGGTATCATGTCCAAGATTAGTAGACCGACTCTTGCCTGCATCTACTACTATTACTCCACACATCGACAGCTATCCAATATGCATCTAGAATATTAAGTTCATGGAGAAACGGAGTAATGCAATAAGAACGGTGACATGATGTAGACAAGATCTATTTATGTAGAAATAGACCCCATCGTTTTATCCTTAGTAGCAACGATACTTATGTGTCGGTTCCCCTTCTGTCACTGGGATCAAGCACCGTAAGATCGAACCCACTACAAAGCACCTCTTCACATGGCAAGATAAATAGATCAAGTTGGCCAAAGAAAACCCAAATATCATAGAAGAAATACGAGGCTATAAGTAATCATGCATATAAGAGATTAAAAAAAGACTCAAATAATTTTCATGGATATAAATTGATAGATCTGATCATAAACTCAAAGTTAATCGGATCCCAACAAACACACCGCAAAAGAGTTACATCATATGGATCTCCAAGAGACCATTGTATTGATAATCAAAAGAGAGATATGAAGCCATCTAGCTACTGACTACGGACCCATAGGTCTACAAGGAACTACTCACGCATCATCGGAGAGGCACCAATGGAAGTGGTGAACCCCTCCATGATGGTGTCTAGATTCGATCTGGTGGCTTTGGACTCTACGGCGGCTGGATCGAAATTCCATCGACTCGCCTAGGTTTTTGGAATGTTGGGGTATTTATAGAGCGAAGAGGGGGTCCGGGGGGCACCCGGGGTGGGCACAACCCACCAGGGCGCGCCTGGGTGCTCCCCTTGGAGCTCCCCCGAGGTGCAGCGCTGGCCCATTGGATGTCTTCTGGTCCAAAAAAATCCACAAAAAGTTTCGCTGCATTTGGACTCTGTTTGATATTGATTTCCCACGATCTAAAAAACATGCAGAAAACAACAATTAGCACTTGGCACTATGTCAATAGGTTAGTACCAAAAAATGATATAAAATGATTGTAAAACATCCAAGGATGATAATATAACAGCATGGAACAATAAAAAATTATAGATATTTTGGAGACGTATCAGCATCCCCAAGCTTAATTCCTGCTTGTCCTCGACTAGGTAAATGTTAAAAGCAGAATTTTTGATGTGGAATGTTGCCTATCATGTCATATCATATTGTTTCCTTTATAGCATGGACATTTGGACTTTTATATGGTTCAATGCAATAGTCTAGTTTTGACATGAGATTTAAATACTCAAACATATCAACAAGCAATCGTGTCTTTCAAAATATCAATGCTAAAACAAGTTATCCCTAGCCCATCATGCTCAACCATTGATCCATTCATGAAACTCGCATATTAGTTACACCCAATGCTCAAGTACAATCATAGTGTTTCCTAGTTGGTGCTTGTAAGAGAAGATGGAGACTCAAATTCAAAAATTAAAATTGCATAAGTAAAAGAAAGACCTTTCACAGAGGGAAGTAGGGATTTGTAGAGGTGCCAGAGCTCAAAGCTTAAATTGAGAGATAAAAATATTTTGGGAGGTATACTTTTCCCACCAACGAAAACGACTTGAGGTTCCCAACACTTTCCATGCTAGATATATCATAGGCGGTTCCCAAACATAAAATAAAGTTGATTCCTTTTCCACCAAACTTTCACAAGCCATGGCTAGCTGAATCCACGATTGTCTTCCATACCAACACTTTCCAAGGAATTTATTATTTGACAACATAAAGTAAATTTGTTTTTCATTTCAGGACTGGGCATCCCTAATACCTTTGCCTTACTCTCATGCAATGACAAGTGAATAAACACTCATCGTGAGAATAACACATCTAGCATGGAAAATATTGGCCACCCCTCACCGCCTCGCGAGCGGTACGGGCACACAAAAGGGAAATTTATTTTGAAAATTAGAGATGGTACATACAAATTTGCTTAGAACAGCAAGGAAATACCGCATATAGGTAGGTATGGTGGACACATGTGGCAAAACTAGTTTAAAGGATTTTGGATGCACAAGTAGAGATCATACTTAGTGGAAAATGAAGGCTAGCAAAAGATTGGGAAGCGACCAACCATGAAATGAATAATCTCATAAGCGAACATTTAGCATAAATAACACCGAATAATGCACCACAAGTAGGATATAATTTCATTGCATAATTATTGACTTTCGTGCTTGCATACGGAATCACAAATCTTAACACAAATATTCTTACTAAAGCATAATTACTCATCCACATGACTCACATATCACATCTTCAAGTCTCAAAACTATTACAAGGAATCAAGTTTATTTTTTACAATGATCTTCATGAGAGTTTTTAATATATCCTTCTTGCATATCTATCACTTTGGGACTAATTTTCATGTGTTTCTTTTGATAAGCTTAAACAAATATAAGTGAAGATCATGAGCATAAATTTTTTCTTTCTCTCAAAATAATTTAAGTGAAGCAAGAGAGAATTTCTTAAAAGTTTACTAACTCTCAAATAAATCTAAGAGAAGCAAGAGAGTATTTCTTCAAAAATACTAAAGCACACCATGCTCAAAAAGATATAAGTGAAGCACTAGAGCAAATCCATAGCTCGTAAAAATTTAAGTGAAGCATGCAGAGCTATTCTAACGAGTCATGGCATAATTTTGGCTCTCTCAAATAGATGTGTACAACAAGGATTGATGACTTAAAAAGCAAAAGAAAATAAGCAAAGACTCATATCATACAAGACGCTCCAAGCAAAACACATATCATGTGACGAATAAAAATATAGTTTCGAGTAAAATACCGATGGTCGTTAGAAGAAAGAGGGGATGCCACTCGGGGGCATCCCCAAGCTTAGTTGCTTGCTTATCTTTAACACAATGGCTTGGTATGCTGGGGCATCCCCAAGCTTAGGCTTTTTTTTACTACTTATTCCTTCATCCATCATAAGATAAACCCAAACTTGAAAACTTCAATCACATAAAACTCAACAAAACTTTCGTGAGATCCGTTAGTATAAGAAAACAAATCACTATTATAAGTACTATAGCAAACCAATTCATATTTCATATTTGTATTATATCTATTGTATTCCAACTTTTCTATGGCAAAAACTCATCAAAAACCCATAGAATCATCAAAACAAGCACATAACACAATAAAAATAGAATCTGTCAAAAACAGAATAGTCTGTAGTAATCTGGAAGTTTCGAATACTTCTGCAATTCTAAAAATTCTGAAAACATAGGGCCACGTGGGCAATTTGTATATTAATCTTCTGCAAAAAGAATCAACCAAAAAGCACTCTTCTGTTAAAAATGAGAATTTTTCTCGTGAGCGCAAAAGTTTTTGTTTTTCAGCAAGATCAAATCTACTAACACCCAACGTGTTCCTAAGGCTTTGCTTGGCAGAAACCATTATTCAAACCTCAAAAACACATCTCAACAGAGGTATTAAAGGGCTTACACATAAGAACAGAAAATACAAATCAAAAAATTATTTTATTCGTTGGGTTGCCTCCCAACAAGCTCTTTCTTTATAGCCATTAAGATAGGCTTGAGATTTAAATGATGCTCACATGAAAGACAAGAGTTGAAGCACAAAAAGAGCATCATGAAACACGTGACAAACACATTTAAGTCTAACATACTTCCTATGCATAGGCATTTTGTAGGCAACCAAATTATCAAGACAAGAAACATCTAGCATATGCAAGGAAGAACAAAGAAACAATAGCAATCTCAACATATCGAGAGGTAATTTAGTAACATAAAAATTTCTACAACCATATTTTCCTCTCTCATAATAATTACATGTAGGATCATACTCAAATTCAACAATATAGCTATCATATAAAATTTTCTCTTCATGATCCACGTGCATAAAAAGTTGACACTCTTCCAAAATAGTGGGATTATCATCAAATAAAGTCATGACCTCTCCAAACCCACTTTCAATATTATCGCAAACATATTCATCATGAGGCTTAGATGAATTTTCAAGATCATAAGAAGAATCACCCCAATCATGATCATTGCAATAAGTAGTAGACATAGAAAAATTAGCATCCTCAAGCTTGGGGTTTTGCATATCATTAACACAATTGATATTAATAGTATTTATAATAACATCATTGCAATCATGTTTTTCATACAAGGAACTATCATGAATCACTTCACAAATTTCTTCTTTTATCACTTCATCACAATTTTCAGATTCATGAGTCTCAAGCAAAACTTCATAAAGATAATCTAGTGCACTAAACTCACTAGCAATTGGTTCATCATAAGTGGATCTCTTAAAAACATTAGCAAGTGGATGAGGATCCATAAACGGTTTCCTTAAGATTTCCAATAAAACACCCAATTATACCAAACAACCAAGCAAAGTAACCAAGTAAGACATAAGGGCAAACGAAAACAGATTTGACGAGAAAACGGCGAACAAAAAAGAGGGCGAATAAAAACAGCAAATTTTCGTGGAGTGGGGGAGATGAAAACGAGAGGCAAATGGAAAATAATCTAAATTGCGAGGAGATGAGATTTGTGATTAGGAACCTGGTATATGTTGAAGGTGATCCCCGGCAACGACGCCAGAAATTCCTTTTGATGACTGCTAGAACTACGTCGGTATTTCCCCAGAGAGGAAGGGATGATGCAGTATAGCAGCGGTAGGTATTTCCCTCAGTGATGAGACCAAGGTTATCAAACCAGTAGGAGAACCAAGCAACACAACGTAAACAACACCTGCAGACAAATAACAAAAGCTCGCAACCCGACGTGTTAAAGGGGTTGTCAATTCCTTTTGGGTAACAGATTGGTAAAGAGATAGATAAATGGGAAATATAATTCAGCGAGGTATTTTTGGGTTTTTGATAATATAGATCTGAAAATAAAAGCAAAGGCCAATAGATCTCAAAGGCAAATAATATGAGAAAGAGACCCGGGGGCGTCGATTTCACTAGTGGCTTCTCTCATGAAAATAGCAAACAGTGGGAAAACAATTATTGTTGGGCAATTGATAGAACTTCAAATACTCATGACGATATCCAATCAATGATCATTATATAGGCATCACGTCCAAGATTAGTAGACTGACTCCTGCCTGCATCTACTACTATTACTCCACACATTGACCGCTATCCAGCATGCATCTAGTATATTAAGTTCATGGAGAAGCGGAGTAATGCAATAAGAACGATGGCATGATGTAGACAAGATCTATTTATGTAGAAATATACCCCATCGTTTTATCCTTAGTAGCAAAGATACTTACGTGTCGGTTCCCCTTCTGTCACTGGGATCAAGCACCGTAAGATCGAACCCACTACAAAGCACCTCTTCCCATGGCAAGATAAATAGATCAAGTTGGCCAAAAAAACCAAATATCATAGAAGAAATACGAGGCTATAAGCAATCATGCATATAAGATATCAAAATACAACTCAAATACCTTTCACGGATATAAAAAGATAGATCTGATCATAAACTCAAAGTTCATTGGATCCGAACAAACACACCGCAAAAGAGTTACATCATATGGATCTCCAAGAGACCATTGTATTGATAATCAAAAGAGAGAGATGAAGCCATCTAGCTACTGACTACGGACCCCTAGGTCTATAAGGAACTACTCACGCATCATCGGAGAGGCACCAATGGAAGTGGTGAACCCCTCCGTGATGGTGTCTAGATTGGATCTGGTGGCTCTGGACTCTGCGGCGGCTGGATCAAAATTCCGTCGACTCCCCTAGGGTTTTTAGAATATTGGGGGTATTTATAGAGCAAAGAGGTGGTCCGGGGGCACCCGAGGTGGGCACAACCCTTGTGGGTTGTGCTCCCCTCGGAGGTCCCCCTAGGTGCAGCCTTGGCCCATTGGATGTCTTCTGGTCCAAAAAAAACCACAAAAAGTTTCGCTGTGTTTGGACTCCCTTTGATATTGATTTCCTGTGATGTAAAAAAACATGCAAAAAACAACAACTGGCACTTGGCACTATGTCAATATGTTAGTACCAAAAAATGATAAAAAAAATGACTATAAAATGATTGTAAAACATCCAAGAATGATAATATAACACCATGGAACAATCAAAAATTATAGATACATTGGAGACGTATCAAATTGCACTAGTGAAAGTATGCACCCTAGGCCTCATTTTCAAGCAATGCAATACCGTTTGTGCTCACTTTTGTTACTTACTACCTTGCTGTTTTTTATTGTTACTATCACAAAAATCAATATCTACTATCCATATTACACTTTTATCACTATCTCTTCGCTGAACTAGTGCGCCTATACAATTTGGCATTGCATTGGGTTTGCTGGGGACACAAGAGACTTCTTCTTATTTGGTTGTAGGGTTGCTTGAGAGAGACCATCTTCATCCTACACCTCTCACGGATTGGTAAACCTTAGGTCATCCACTTGAGGGAAATTTGCTACTGTCCTACAAAACTCTGCGCTTGGAGGCCGAACACGAGTCTACAAGAACAAGTTGTGTAGTAGACATCAGTGACGAAGGAAGAAAGAAGCACCACCGTATTGGGAGTAAGGTGGTGAGGTTGGAGACTGTAGAAGTCGAGGAACTCCTGGAAGAAGCCACTCACAGGAAGGCGGAAGCTGCGAATGAAGTGGTTGCGGAAGACGACGAACTCGCCGGCCTCCGGCGCTGGCAAGTTCTCCTTCTCGTTCGTAATGCACTCCGCCATGCAAGCCTCGTTGGGTATCCTCCCGTCGCGCGGAGGAACTTGATATGGTCCTCGTGCACGTTGGACCCGTCCCACTCACCGCGCGCCATGGCATGAGGTCAGGAGGCAGCGAGGCCACGGCGGCACGGCAGAGAAGAGCAGCAACTGGCCGCGGCAGTCCTTTGGAAGCGGAGCGGCACGCCGGCGCGACAAGGAGCAAGAGGCGAGAGGCGGGAGGCAAGGAACAAGAAGGATGGGGAGTGGAGGGGCGCGTGTGCGTTCTGCCGCCCCCACCCCCCTATTTATGAGGAACCGGCGGAGGAGACGAAGAGGCGAGGCGTGGGAACATGGGGATTAACTGCGCCCACACCTCACACCTTGAACACCCACAAGTATAGGGGATCTCAACTGTTTTTGAGGGTAGAGTATTCAACCCAAATTTATAGATTCGACACAAGGGGATCCAAAGAATATTTGTAAGTATTAGCACCTGAGTTGTCAATTCAACCTCACCTGGAGATTAATTATCTGCAGCAAAGATCAGTAGAATAGTAATATGATAGTTTCGATAGTGGTGATAGCAGCAATAATAACAGTAACAGTGATAGCAGTAGTTTTGTAACAAGTGCAGCAGTAACGATAGCAGTAGTAACGTAGGAAGATCAGTATAGGATAAATTCATAGGCATCGGATCGCTCATTTTTTGGATGATATTCATCATGTGACATTCATAACCTAGGGCCGGCACTAGCTCCAGTTCATAAATATAATGTAGGCATGTATTCCGTAATAGTCATATGTGCTTATGGAAAGAACTTGCATGAGATCTTTTGTCCTACCCTCCTGCTACCTCTTGAGCTTGTGTTGTATTCCCTCGAAGAGGAAAGGGAGATGCAGCACAGTAGCGTAAGTATTTCCCTCAGTTTTTGAGAACCAAGGTGTCGGTGTACTAAGGTAGGGGTACCTCAGTACCCCAACTTGTGCACGGGCAGTTGCAGCTTCCCGCGGCAGGGTTTACTGCGTGCTCGCCGGAGACCTTCCTGCTCCCTATTAGACCATTCAAAAACAAAGTATACAAGACATAAGACCGAGACCCCGGCAAGAGGAGCTTGCCGGGAAGGCCGTACCAGGCTCAAGACCGCCCCACTAACACAAGACCCTGGCAAGAGGAGCTTGCCAGGAAGACTAGAAGACACGCCTCGGCGCTACGTGCGCCCCGGCAAGGGCCCGGGGAGCGGCAAGCTCCCGGGCCCGGCAAGATCAAGGCCCCGGCAAGGTGCTTGCCGGGAAGGCTGCGCTGTGTGCCCACGCTCCAGCTCATCGGCCCACGCGTCGCCCTGGGGCCTATCCAGGACGCGTGGCGGATGGCTGTGCAGCCTGGGGTACACGGTGGCACTCCACGGTGATGGATCCATCGCCGTGGCAGACGGAGACGCCAGGGCGGGAGCTTTTGGGGTCGACGGCGACGGGCATTAAATGCCCTTGTCCCCCACTGTCAAAGTAGGTATAGACCACTGTTCTGTACTGTAGCTCCACTGTTCCCGCACTGTTACAACTACCACCTCTTTTACAATTTTACCCCTTTCTCCTACGTTGACACCTGTCGGTGACCCCTTGCACTATAAAAGGAGGCCCATGCACAACGTGGAGGGGGTTCGGAACCTAGATCACTCTCGCGCTCGGTGTAGCTGCTTCTTCAAGCTCCCGAGCGCCCAAACTCAATACACAACCAAGCAGGAGTAGGGTTTTACGCGTCTACCGCGGCCCGAACCTGGGTAAAACTGCCCGCGTGCTCGCTACGATCTGCTCTTTGTGCTCCCTCCGCCCTCGTACCGCACAGACAAGGGGCTCCGGTCCCATAGGTGTTCGTGGCGGACAGTTTCCCCCGACATCTTTGGCGCGCCAGGTAGGGGGCGTCGAGGTTGTGCGAACCTGATCCGGCGTTCGCGCGGGCGTATTCTTCATCAACCTCTCCAGCTTCATCAGCGACTTCATCAGCGACAACTCCATGGCCCCGAAGAAGAAGGTTTCGGAGGTCGGAGGCCCGTCTGCGTCTCACCCGCCGCCACCAGAGCCAACGGTGGGCGGGGGAGATGCCGTCGGAAGGGTGGCCGCCGGTGAGGACACTCACGGCGCCACCAGATCCAAGAATAGGACGGACGACCGAACCTCGGTCTCCGTGGACGCGCCGCGTCCATCTCAGCACACGACGACCCAGCAGCGCCATACCACGGGAGGTGGTATCCGCTTGCTGGGGCAAGGCCAAACCGGAGGCTCGCGGGACGCCCCGGACCCCCATCCCGGCACAAGCAAAGCGAAGGCGCCGGCGCGGGACCCCGCTCCTTCTAACGTCGTTAGAAGTCCGAGCGTATCCCGCTCCTCGCACCGCTCGCCCGCGTTCCCCTCCACTCCAGCAGAAGCGCTCGCAAGGGCGCAACTGCTCCTCGACTTTCCTCCAGCGGCCGACAAGGCCGAAGAATGGAGGGCTACCATCCGGAGCCTGATAGACTTCGCCAACAACGATTCTCCACAGCAGCCGTCGACCTCACGGCCGCGGCAAGCTGAGAAGACGAAGGCTGTCGGCGACAAGACTGCCGGGGGCGCGACAAGCGTGCATTCCCCGCCGCAGAAGCAAAAGACGCCGCCCCGCCGGAACAACCCCGATGACGGCTCCACCGCCTCGTCGGACCCGCGGGCCCGTCGGGACCAGCGCCATGTCCTCGACGACCGGCGAGAAGAAGACGCTCGGACCACGATCGAGCGCCGCCGAGAAGCTCGGCGACAATCAGACAAGAGAGCTGGGAACACTGTCGACGCGCACGCGCCCGGTGAGCCAGGCGACTTGCCGTACGCGGCAGGCTGCCCTGCGTTTACCCGCGAGCTGCGGCGCGTCCAGTGGCCCAGCATGAAGAATTTTAAGCCCGACGTACCAGAGAAGTACGACGGCAAGACGCACCCCTCGGAATTCCTCAGCGTCTATACCATCGCAGTGCAAGCTGCCGGGGGGCGCGACGAGAAGATCTTGGCTAATTACTTCCCGCTCGTGCTAAAGCCGAACGTCCGTTCGTGGCTCATGCACTTGCCGGAAGGTTCCATCTCTTCTTGGGCCGACCTCTGCCACCAGTTTGTTGGCGCCTTCACCGGCGGCCACAAACCCCATGGCCAGGAGAGCGATCTCCACATCTTGGCCCAGAAGGAAGGCGAAACCCTGCGCAAGTATATCCAACGCTTCAGCCGGGTGCAGCACAACATCCCTGACGTTCACCCTGCCGCGGTTATCAGCGCGTTCCATCAGAACGTGCGTAACCGCCGCATGCGTGAGGAGATGGCGATGACGAAGATTCGGGACGTCAGCGAGCTCTACGCTCTTGCTGACAAGTGCGCACGCGCGGAAGAGGGGAGGAGACTCCCCGGGGAGGATACTGGCGCAGGAGGAAGCGACAGCGACGACGCCGCCCCGGCAAAGAAGAGCCGGCGGCGGAACAACAGAAGGAAGGGCAAGAAAGAGGTGCTTGCCGTCGAGAAGTCCGGCAAGGAGGCCCCCGCCAAGCAAGCGCAGGCTGGCGGTTCCGGCAAGGAGCCTGCCCCTGCAGCGGCGGCCGACAAGCCGGGTAGCTCCGACAAGCAATACTGTAAGATCCACCGCACCAAGGGTCATGATCTCTCCAACTGCAAGCGCGTCGAATACCTCGTCGAGCAGCAGAAAGCTGAGTACGAGAGGCGCGACAAGGAGAAGGCCCAAGGTGGCGGGGAGGAGCCCAGCAAGAAGCGGCCGTTCAACGGCCGGGGAGGACGCCGCGGCAAGGCTAAGCAACGGCAAGGAGATCGACCTCCCCGGGGCCGCGACAACGACGAAGAAGATGACGACGAAGACATGGAGGACGAGGAGAACAGCGAGCAGGAGTTCCAGAAGGCCACGGAGGTCCTGTGCGTCGACGGTGGCGCCTCCCTGCATACCTCCCACCGCCAACTCAAGCAGTGGGTGCGTGAGGTAAACGCGGCGGAGCCGCCCGTGGAGTCGCGCAGGCTCCTCAAATGGTCCAGCACGCCCATCATTTTTGATCTTGAGGATCACCCTGACCGCACCACTGCGGTCGGGTGCTTGCCGATGTTGGTTTCTCCCACCATCCGCAACCTCAAGGTCACCAAAATGTTGGTTGACGGCGGGGCCGGGCTGAACTTGATCTCCTCTGCTGTGATCAAGAAACTCCAGATTCAAGATGGTGAGCTCGAAGAGACCGGTTCATTCCAAGGAATCAACCCGGGAAGGAGCAAGCCCAAGGGAAAAATCACTCTGCCGGTGACCTTTGGCGGGGAGCTCAACTTCAGGACTGAGCGCATCACTTTCGACGTCGCCGATATTCCATTGCCCTACAATGGAATACTCGGCCGTCCTGCCCTCGCCAAGTTCATGGCAGCTTCCCATTATGCCTACAACGTACTGAAGATGCCGGGGCCGATAAGCGTCATCACTGTCCATAGCGACAAGAAGGATGCGCTTATCTGCGCCGACAAGATCTACCGGGAAGCAGCAGCTGCAGCCGAGAAGGACACTCTTGCCGCTGAAGCTCCCGGGGGGAAGAAGACGAAGACCAAGTCCGGCAAGTGCTCTGGGACCCACTCCGGCAACCGCACCTCCTCGGAGTGCTGCGCTGCCGTCGAGGACATTCCATCGAGCTCCACCGGCAAGAGTAAGAAAGGAATGGCTGCTCCTCCGGCAACCAAGAAAGTGTCCGCAAAGGAGGATGGCACTGGTGGTACCTTCACCATCAGTGCAACCCTTGACAGCAAATAGGAAAGCGCGCTCGTTGCCTTCCTGCGGGCGAATGTCGATGTGTTTGCCTGGCAACCATCTGACATCCCCGGTGTTCCCAGGAAGGTGATTGAGCACAAGCTTGTTGTCTGTCCTCACGCGTGGCCCATCAAGCAGAAAGTGAGGAAGCAAGCCGTGGAGCGCCAAGAGTTCATCAACGAAGAAATCAAGAAGCTAGAGGCAGCAGGCCTAGTTAGAGGTGTGATCCATCCGACGTGGTTGGCAAATCCAGTTGTCGTGCGCAAGGCCAACGGGAAGTGGAGACTGTGTATAGACTTCACCGATGTGAATAAAGCATGTCCCAAGGATCCATTCCCTTTGCCGCGCATTGACCAGATCGTCGACTCCACTGCCGGATGTGAGCTACTCTGTTTTCTTGATGCATACTCAGGCTATCATCAGATTTTCATGGCCAAGGAGGATGAAGAGAAGACTGCATTTATCACTCCATGTGGCACTTTTTGCTTTATCCGCATGCCATTTGGATTGAAGAATGCAGGCTCAACCTTTGCAAGGGTAGTGTACACTGCTTTTGAGCCACAGATCCACAGGAATGTAGAAGCTTACATGGATGACATCGTGGTGAAGAGCAAGAGCAAGGAAACCCTGATTCAAGACTTGGAAGAAACGTTTCAGAACCTGCGCAGGATACAGCTCAAGTTGAACCCCGAGAAGTGCGTCTTTGGAGTCCCCTCCGGCAAGCTTCTCGGGTTCTTTGTATCGCAGAGGGGGATTGAAGCCAACCCCGATAAGATTAAGGCCATTGAGCAGATAGAGGCCCCAAAGCGCGTCAAGGATGTCAGGAGGCTTGCAGGTTGTGTGGCTGCCCTCAGTAGGTTCATTTCAAAGTCTGCAGAACGCGCCCTACCTTTCTTCAAAATCTTGAAGAAGGCAGGTCCCATGAAGTGGACTCCGGAAGCGGAGGCGGCGTTGCAGGATTTGAAACGGTACCTGTCCTCCACTCCTATACTTGTCGCACCTAGACCACAGGAAAAGTTGTTGCTATACTTAGCAGCAACCAACCAGGTGGTTAGTGCTGCGTTAGTAGCGGAGAGGGAGTCCGACGAGGAGTCAGCACCACCGGCAAGCGAATCCAGCGACAAGCAGGGGGCTGTCCCGACAAGCTCTGGTCCCGACAAGGAAGACTCTGCGCAGGAACAAGATGAGGTGCGGAAGAAGATGGTGCAGCGCCCAGTGTATTTTGTAAGTTCCCTTCTCCAGGGGGCTAGATCAAGATACTCTGGTGTGCAAAAATTGCTTTTCGGCCTCCTCATGGCCTCGAGAAAGCTGCGCCATTACTTCCAAGCCCATGAGATAACGGTGGTCACTCGCTTTCCGCTGAAGAGGATATTGCACAACCCAGAAGCAACAGGCAGGATCGTCGAGTGGGCACTGGAGCTGTCGAGCTTTGGACTCAAGTTTGAAAGTACTTCAACCATACAGAGCCGAGCTTTGGCAGAATTCATAGCTGAGTGGACCCCAACGCCAGATGAAGAAGTCCAAGAAACAAGTGCACCCGTGCAAGAAGCGACAAGTGAATGGGTAATGTATTTTGACGGTGCCTTCTCGCTGCAAGGCGCCGGTGCTGGCGTGGTGCTCATCGCGCCCACCGGAGAGCACCTCAAATATGTTATCCAGATGCACTTTCCCAGGGAGCAAGCGACAAACAACACTGCAGAATATGAAGGCTTGCTTGCCGGCCTCAGGATTGCGGCCGAACTTGGGATCAGAAAGCTGATTGTGCGGGGAGATTCTCAGTTGGTGGTCCGACAAGTTAACAAGAGCTATCAGAGCCCTTTGATGGAAGCATATGTCGATGAAGTGAGAAAGCTTGAAGAGCACTTTGAAGGTTTGCAGATGGAGCACGTCCCGAGAGCTCAAAATGAAATTGCAGACGGCCTTTCAAAGTGCGCTTCGATGAAGTTACCTGTGGAACCAGGGACCTTCTTGCTCAAGCTGACTCAGCCATCCGTTACACCATCAATTGGGCAGTCCAAGAAGAGAAAGTTGGTCTCCGGCGACTACTTGCCGGCGGATCTTCCTGAAACCGCCGCCAAGGTCCCCAAGATCAACAACCAGAACGCTGAGGAACAGTTTGCTCCTGCAAGTCCTCGGGCTGGTACAGTTGAAGCAAGCGTTCCCGGCAAGCCTCGCCCCGGCGAGCTTGCCGGGGGACCGTCAGCTCCGGCAGAACCAGAGGTCCTCGCCGTAGAAGCTGAGGTTCCCGCAGCGGTCCTCGAGCCTTTAGTCCTTGCCGTTGAGCCTCGAGCTCCGGCATGGGCACAGCAGATAGTCCGTTTTTTGCAAACTGGAGAACTTCCCGACGACCCTCAAGAGATAGAGAAGATAACCAGACAGTCAAGTATGTATCAGTTCGTGGATAATGAGCTGTACAGAAGAAGACTCAATGGTGTCAGGTTGAAGTGCATCTCCAGAGAAGATGGACAGAAGCTGTTGGCAGAAATACACGGAGGCATATGCGGCCACCACATTGGCGCAAGGGCGCTTGCCGGGAAAGCTTTCCGGCAAGGGTTCTTTTGGCAAGAAGCCCTCCAAGATGCAACTGCACTAGTAACCAAGTGTGAAGCGTGCCAGTTCCATGCAAAGCAGATCCATCAGCCAGCTCAAGCTCTCCAAACAATCCCTTTGTCATGGCCCTTCTCGGTCTGGGGGCTCGATATCCTCGGCCCTTTCCCTCGTGCTGTCGGGGGCTTTGAGTACTTGTACGTTGCAATCGACAAGTTCACAAAGTGGCCAGAAGTGGAGCCAGTGAGGAAGGTGACAGCACAGTCAGCAGTCAGGTTCTTCAGGTCGATTGTTTGCCGTTTCGGGATCCCTAACAGGATCATCACCGACAACGGTACGCAATTCACTAGTCGCACCTTCATGCAGTACGTCCAAGACCTTGGCGCCAAGGTCTGTTTCGCTTCTGTTGCTCACCCGAGGAGCAACGGTCAAGCGGAGAGGGCAAATGCTGAAGTGCTGCGCGGACTCAAGACAAGGACCTTTGACAGGCTGCGCAAGTGTGGAAGAAATTGGATAGAGGAGCTACCAGCGGCTCTTTGGTCAATCAGAACGACACCAAGTCGAGCCACCGGACAGACACCCTTTGCTCTAGTCTATGGAGCAGAGGCAGTTCTCCCCACGGAACTCGTATACGGATCTCCTAGAGTGCTCGCTTATGATGAGCTCGAGCAAGAGCAACTGCGGCAAGATGACGCATTGCTCCTCGAGGAGGGACGTCTCCAGGCTGCTGTACGAGCTGCTCGATACCAGCAAGCTTTGCGCCGCTACCATAGCCGCAAAGTCAAGGCCAGGAGTCTCGAGGAAGGCGACCTTGTTCTTCGGCGTGTTCAGTCCGCCAAGAATTCCAACAAGTTGACGCCGAAGTGGGAAGGCCCTTATCGGGTGAGACAAGTTACGAGGCCCGGCGCCGTCCGCCTCGAGACCGAAGAAGGCTTACCGGTGAGCAACTCCTGGAACATAGAGCATCTTCGCAAGTTTCACCCCTAAGGTGCGGTTGCCGTGATCCGCTCCGGCAACCACCTTTTGTACAAGCTTTGCCGCTGTTGCATGTAACCCTTTGTACAAAGCCGGGCGCAGACCCCGTGCATCAGTAAAGTTTTTGTGTTTCTCGCACCGATCTCCTTTTGCATGCTTTTCTTTGCTATTTGCATGTTCTGTTTGGCATTTGGTGCAACACTCAAGTATACGGTAAGCATTAGCACGCCGAAAGGCCATATGCTTGTTTCCCTCTCCCTTTTCTTTCCTCTTAAGCAGAAGGAACGTTCCTCGCGCACAAGTTTGCCGGGGGGGGAAGGAGGTGGAGGAGGAACCAAGTGTTGTTCAAGAAAGAGAAGTCTTACCGGAGAGCAAGCTATATAAGCAAGCAGCATATGAAAGATAAGTTGTTAGAATTTGACCAGTTCAAATTTTAAATTTTAGTTGTCTTCCTTGAACGATCACATTTTGTATGGAAAACCTGTGCGCGGAGGAACCTACCCGTAGCTTGCCGCACCCTTATCTTGCTTTCGAGTTCACTCAACGATTTAAGTGAGCTGCGACGAGTGTCGCGCCCTTGCTTCGTTTCCGAGTACGCTCAGCAAGCTAAGTGCGTTGCGACTAGCTGCGGCAAGGTTGCTTGCCGGCGAAGACCTTGGCCAGCAGGCTGCTCAGAGTCTAGCACTCAGCGCTCGCGGCAAAGGCCCCTTGCCGGCAAGCTCCCCGGGAGCGTAGGGTGAAAAACATACAAAGTCAAGGATTAAGACAAGGAAGATAACATTGCACTGATTGATCAAAATAAAGTAAATATCTTACAAAGGATAACTTGTCGCAATGGACTAATAAGTTCATGACATAATGTGCAGCAACAAAAAGATAAAGATAATGGAGCCCTAATCTACGCGGCCGCCCTCCTTCCTGCCGAGCCTAGCCACCTTGGCGATGATGTGGCCGACCTGCTCCTTCAGGGCCTCCGTGTCTGCATCAGCCGGCAAGCTGCGAAGAACGTTGGTGAGATTGATCCCCGGGTTGCGGTACACGATCTTCGTCAGCACCCGCTCCAGAGTTCCCGCGCAGAGCAGGCGCGACTCCTCGGCCAGCTGCGCGGGGATGCGGTTCCGGAGACCTGCAAGGGCCGGCGCGATCCCTCTGAAGAAGAGGCTGAGCTTGGCGCTGTGCGGGAGATCCGGATCCGGCGAGTAGATGAGGTGTTCGACCTTCAGCGCCAGCAGCTCCTGGTCAATGTTGGACGCAGAAGAAACCAAGTCTTCGGTCCATACCTCGATGGTCTGGCGGAAGAGCTCGGATGCCTTGTTGACGCTGTCCACCAAAGTCCGCTCCTTGCGGAGCTCCTCCTTCAGCTTGTTCTCCTGAGCCCGGGCAGCGTCGAGCGAATCCTTCAGAGTGGTGACCTTCAGTTCCAAGTCCTCGATGGAGTCCTTGGCGGCCTTCAACTCGTCGCCCCTCTTGGAGAGACTCACCTGAAGCTCGGAGTTTGTGTGAGCGTCCTTCTCGCGCTCCAAGATGAGCGCGGCAACCTTCTCTGCGCTCACCTTCAGCGCCTTCTCCAGCTGCTCAACCTTGGCGGCAAGCTCCTTCTTGGCGTCTTCCGCGGCAACCGCGGCGGCTTTCGCCTCCTTCAGCTCCCCGCCAAGGGCAGCCTCGCGAGCGGCAAGGTCCTCCTCATGGGAGTCCAGCTCGACCTTCCGCTGCGCGAGCTCTCCCTCTCGCCGGGACATCTCCACCCCGGCGAGCCGCTGCTGTTCTTCAGCTTCAGCCTTCTCGAGCACCCACTCCTGGTACTCGCCGGCGAGACGCTCACGCTCCTCCGTCACCTCGCGGAGGGCCGCCTGGTTGGCGGCGCTGAGCTCCGCCGCGCGCTTCTCCATTTCTGCGGCGGCCTTGGCGGCAAGGGCCTCCCGGGAGGCGAGCTTCGCCTGCCTGGCCCGGTAAAGGGCCAGGAGTTGGTGGAGCAACCTCTCCTCCTCGGGCCCCTCACTCCCGCCGGGCGCCTCGACGATCTTCAGGCCTGCGGAGGCGAGGACTTCTCCGTCGAACGCCTCGCCCTCCGCAGGAGCTCGCGATGAAGACCCCCAAGGCATCTGGATGAAGACGCCGTTGGGGGCCTCAAGATAGTACCCCTGCTCCTTGCTGGCGGAGGGGTCGGCGGCCGGTGCAGCATCCGATGCTCCCGCCACCTCCGGGTCGGCGGTGCGGTCGCCGCCCCCCTCCCCAGCCGCTGCGTCCGCAGCCGGGGCAGTCTCCTGCGCGGCCGGCTCGGCGGCCTCGGCCATCTCCTCGACGACAGGAGCGTCGCCGCCGCCGCCCTGCGCGCCCTCCTCCTCAAGGTTGATAACCTCCGTCTCCATGGGCTCAGGGGGAGGAAGATCTAAAAAGAAGAAGAAAGAAAAGAAGTTCAAGACTCAAGCAAATATCCAAAAAGAGGCAAAGCCAAGAAAGCAAGTCACAAGGCATACCTTGGCGGACGCCCTCAGCGGCGGGCTCCCTCGCCGGGGAGCTCGGCCTTGTCGGAGTAGTCACCCTCGCCGGGCTGCTCGCCCTTGGCGGGGTACTCTGCCTTGGCGGAGTACCCGCCCTTGGCGGAGCACTCTCCCTTGCCGGAGAGTTCTGCCTTGGCGGGGACGGCGGGGCCTGTGGCTCCTCAGCGACGGTCTCCGGGCGCTCTTCTCGCTGTGGCTCCACCTCTGCACAAAACAAGACAAGAA
Organism: Secale cereale; assembly: GCA_902687465.1. Lineage (NCBI taxonomy): Eukaryota > Viridiplantae > Streptophyta > Magnoliopsida > Poales > Poaceae > Secale > Secale cereale. The sequence goes on from LR738710.1 coordinate 244,620,443, forward strand.
ACATCAAGGCATGAAGACAAGACCAAATCCTCAGGCGTACCCCAACAAGCGAAAAGAGTAAACCCCAGACTTACGCTGGGGGCTGCGCTGCGGGCTGCGCTCGGGGCTGCTCCTCGGAGCAGCGCTCGGGTCCGGCAGGCTCGGCTCCGGCACACCCCCTGTTGCCGCAGCTGCTGAGTCTTCCGCGACCTCGGCCTCGGGCGCCTTGGCCTTCTTCGCCGCGCGATGGGCCAGGGTCCTGAAATCAGAGCAATGAACAGAGTCAGCATCAACAAAAAAACCAAGACAGAAATCAAGAAGATGTAAGGTCCTGGATCCTTACTCCTGGTCCTCCTCGTCGTCCTCGCTCAGGGCGGAGAAATCATACTCCACCGTGGGCGCGTCGGCGCGAGGAGCGGAAGACGAAGACTCCCTCGCGCGCTTGGTGTTCACCGGGGCTGGGGGCTGCGAAGACCCAGCCCCCGTGGTAGCCGGCGCCCGAGGAGCGGGCGGAGCCGCTGCTCCGCTCCGAGAATACCCTTGCCGGCTCGGCGCCGGCCTGCGAGGCGCCTCCGTCGTGGTCCGCGCGCGGGCCGCCTCCGTTGTGGCAGGTGCGCCGGACGGCCTCGGCGCGGCTTGGCTCCCCCGGGGAGCTGCCCGGCGAGCTGGCTGTTGCCGGGGCGCCTGCGCCCTCTCCCCCGTCGCCGCCTTGCGGAGACGCTTCGCCGGGGACTGCCTTGGGCTTGCCGGGGGCGGGGAGCTCTCCGATGAGGAGAGGTCGTCGGCGTAGAGCTCCGTGGATCCGCCGGAGTCCTCGGCCTCCCCCTCCTCCTCCTCTTCCCCGGCCGGCTCACTGGGCCCAGCGTCCTGCGCTGCGGCCCCCTTTCCCTTGGCGCCTCCGCCCCTCGCGGCGCCTCTGCTCCCTCCGGCGGTACCCTCCATTGCCGCGGCCTCGGCCGCGATCCCGTGGATCCCGGAGTGCCTCAGCGAGGGGACCCCGGCGAGCGCGTCGGGAGGAAGCTGCAGCAATCTGCGGATCTCCGCCTCCTCCGCCTGGGTGGACGCGTCCGCAACTTCCGCCTCTTCAGGCGTGTATCCAAAAATTCCTGCCGCCGCGGCTGCGGCGGCCTCTTCAGCCCGAGAAGCCATATAGGCAATCTCCTGGTCGGTGGTGTCCCGCGTGTCCTCCTTGAGGTCGTTCTTGTTCTTCGCCACCTCTGCGAGGTTGTCGTAGAAGTTGAGAACGTCGATGGGCTTCGGAGCGATCCACGTGCGGTCCACGCCGTGCGAGTCACACATGGGCATCATGGCGAGAATCCGGTCCCTCACGATGTTGTTGCAGAGCGGCACCACTTCCCGGGGAGTCCTGAACCACTCGGGGTGCGCCGGGTCGTACTTGAAGAGTTCCCGGACCATCCCCCTCAGCTCCAGCGTGGTGAAGTTGAAGTTGAGCCCGGGGCGCAGCCTCATTATGTCTGCCGGGCCGCCGTACTCCCAGGCCGGCCTCTTCCGGTCTTGGAGAGGGGCGATGCGCTGGCGGAGGAAATCTGCGCCCACCTCAGCAACTGACAGCTTGGCCATCCGAAGACGAAGAATCCGGACGAGGGCGATGTCGAGCTTGATGTCGTCCGAATCTAGCTCACTCCAGTCCCTGCCGCGCACGATGGGCGTTGTGCGCGGCGCGGTGAAGGCTTGCGGCTGGTCTTCGACGATCCAGCACCACTCCGCTCGCCATTCCTCCCACTTGCCGCGGAGCTCCCCCGGCAAGTACGCACCCTTTTTATTCAGACGGAAAACCCAAGAAATTCCTCCGGAGAGGGGGGCATCGGCCTCGGCTCTAGGAGTGAAGAAATGCCTAAAAAGCGCTACATTTGGGTGTACTCCTATGAAGTTTTCGCACATGTGTGCGAAAACAGCCATGGTGAGGATGGCGTTGGGGGTGAAGTCAAGCAGATGGAGGCCGTATGTGTTCATAATGTCGCAGAAGAAGTTTGAGAAAGGAGGACAGAGACCACAATGAAAGAAGGCAGCAAAGAAGTAGTACCCGCCGGGATAGCTGTCCTTGGCGGCGGCCGGATATGCTCGCGTGCGGGGATGCGCGTCGGTTTCCTTGGCCCAGAACAAGTAATACTTGTTCCAGAGCTCCCGCACGCCGAGCTTCGGCGGAAAGACGAGGTGCTTCTTTCGGTACGCGATGAGCTTCGCCGCTTGCTCCGATTTCTCCCTCTTGGACTTCTCCGCCTTCGCCTTGTCGGTCTTTGGGGCCATGGCGGACGCGGCGGAAGGAGGGGAACGAAGAGCTCGGCGGCGGCGGAGATGTGGAGGCAGAGCGCAGGAGAGAATCTTTGGAGGAGGAAGACGATGCAATGAAAGCGCAAGGAGGGGAACCGCGCCCGCTTCCTCTGCTTTTATGGGGGAGTGGGGGGCGTTTCGCCCTTTCCATTAAGAGATCGTGGGCACGTCCCATCCCACGGCGCCGCGATCGACGCGTGCCGTTACAGTGGGGTGCGGCGGATACGGAAGTGGATTCGGCGCGCTGCGGGCCGCGGGTGCCCGTGCACTGTTTTGGGCCTGGCCCAACAGCGCTCGGCACCATGTGTGGCCCAGGCCCGGGGGCTCCTGTCGGTGTACTAAGGTAGGGGTACCTCAGTACCCCAACTTGTGCACGGGCAGTTGCAGCTTCCCGCGGCAGGGTTTACTGCGTGCTCGCCGGAGACCTTCCTGCTCCCTATTAGACCATTCAAAAACAAAGTATACAAGACATAAGACCGAGACCCCGGCAAGAGGAGCTTGCCGGGAAGGCCGTACCAGGCTCAAGACCGCCCCACTAACACAAGACCCTGGCAAGAGGAGCTTGCCAGGAAGACTAGAAGACACGCCTCGGCGCTACGTGCGCCCCGGCAAGGGCCCGGGGAGCGGCAAGCTCCCGGGCCCGGCAAGATCAAGGCCCCGGCAAGGTGCTTGCCGGGAAGGCTGCGCTGTGTGCCCACGCTCCAGCTCATCGGCCCACGCGTCGCCCTGGGGCCTATCCAGGGACGCGTGGCGGATGGCTGTGCAGCCTGGGGTACACGGTGGCACTCCACGGTGATGGATCCATCGCCGTGGCAGACGGAGACGCCAGGGCGGGAGCTTTTGGGGTCGACGGCGACGGGCATTAAATGCCCTTGTCCCCCACTGTCAAAGTAGGTATAGACCACTGTTCTGTACTGTAGCTCCACTGTTCCCGCACTGTTACAACTACCACCTCTTTTACAATTTTACCCCTTTCTCCTACGTTGACACCTGTCGGTGACCCCTTGCACTATAAAAGGAGGCCCATGCACAACGTGGAGGGGGTTCGGAACCTAGATCACTCTCGCGCTCGGTGTAGCTGCTTCTTCAAGCTCCCGAGCGCCCAAACTCAATACACAACCAAGCAGGAGTAGGGTTTTACGCGTCTACCGCGGCCCGAACCTGGGTAAAACTGCCCGCGTGCTCGCTACGATCTGCTCTTTGTGCTCCCTCCGCCCTCGTACCGCACAGACAAGGGGCTCCGGTCCCATAGGTGTTCGTGGCGGACAGTTTCCCCCGACACAAGGTATCAATCCAGTAGGAGACCACGCGCCAGTCCCTCGCACCTGCACAAACAAATAAGAACTTCGCAGCCAACACGATAAGGGGTTGTGAATCCCTTTACGGTCACTTACGATAGTGAGATCTAATAGAGATGATAATTATATTTTTGGTATTTTTGGTATAGAAACAGAAAAGAAAGAAAGCAAATAAACAACAGCGGCAAAAATTGTCTAGGGAAAGTAATATGATAAAGATAGACCAGGGGGCCATAGTTTTCTCTAGTGGCTTCTCTCATGATATTGATATTCCACGACGGGTAAACAAATTACTGTCGAGCAATTGATAGAAAAGTGAATAATTATGAGACTATCTAGGCATGATCATTGTATATAGGCATCACGTCCGAGACAAGTAGACCGAAACGATTCTGCATCTACTACTATTACTCCACACATCGACCGCTATCCAGCATGCATCTAGTGTATTGAGTTCATACGAACAGAGTAACGCCTTAAGCAAGATGACATGGTGTAGAGGGATAAACTCAAGCAATATGATGAAAACCCCATCTTTTTATCCTCGATGGAAACAATACAATACATGCCTTGCTGCCCCTACTGTCACTGGGAAAGGACACCGCAAGATTGAACCCAAAGCCAAGCACTTCTCCCATTGTAAGAAGTATAGATCTAGTAGGCCAAACCAAACCAATAATTCGAAGAGACTTGCAAGGATATTATGAGCACACATAAAAAGTTCAGAGAAGAACCAAATATCTTTCATAGATAACCTTGATCATAAACTCACAATTCATCGGATCTCGACAAACACATGACAAAAAGAGATTACATCGAATAGATCTCCTCAAAGACCGAGGAGAACTTTGTATTGAGATCCGGAGAGAGAGAAGAAGCCATCTAGATACTAGCTATGGACCCGAAGGTCTGAGGTAAACTACTCACAACTCATGGTGAGGGCGATGATGATGATGATGAAAGCCTTCGTGATGGATCCCCCTCCCGGAACAGGCTCCAAGATGGGATCTCCACGGGAACAGAAGCTACGGTGGTGGAATTAGGGTTTTCTCTCTGCGTATGGAGTTTCTCGAGTACGTAGGTATATATAGGAAGAAGGGGGCACCGGGGGCCACACGGGCTGCCCTCGAGGCAGGGGGGGCGCGCCCCCCACCCTCGAGGGTGGCCCCTCTGTCCCCTGGCTTGGCCCCGAAGTCTTTCGTGCGTGATTTCCTCCAAAAATATCTCTCGCTAAGGTTTCATTCCGTTTGGACTCCTTTTGATATTCCTTTTCTGCAAAACCCTGAAATAGGCAAAAAAACAGCAATCTGGACTGGGCCTTTGGGTTAGTAGGTTAGTCCCAAAAATGATATAAAAGTGAATGATAAAGCCCATTAAACATCCAAGACTTCATAAATAATAGCATGGAACAATAAAAAATTATAGATACGTTGGAGACGTATCAAGCATCCCCAAGCTTAATTCTTGCTCGTCCTCGAGTAGGTAAATGATAAAGAAAGAATTTTTGATGTGGAATACTAACCAATATAGTTTTTCAATGTAATTCTCTTAATTGTGGCATGAATGTTCAGATCTGAAAGATTCTAGACAAAAGTCTATATTGACATAAGAAACAACAATACTTCAAGCAATACTAACAAAGCAATCATGTCTTCTCAAAATACTATGGCTAAAGAAAATTATCCCTACAAAATCATTTAGTGTTGGCTATGCTCCCTTATTATCACACTAAATATTCATATTATGCACAACCCCGATTTCAGCCAAGCATTTGTTTTCATGCTCTATCTTTTCAAACCTTTCAACTTTTACGCAATACATGAGCGTGAGCCATGGACATAGCACTATGCGTGGAATAGAGGTGGTTGTGGAGAAGACGAAAAGAAGGGAGATAGTCTCACATCGACTAGGCGTATCAACGGGCTATGATGATGCCCATCAATAGATATCAATGTGAGTGAGTAGGGATTGCCATGCAACGGATGCACTAGAGCTAAATATGAATGAAAGCTCAACAAAAGAAACTAGTGGGTGTGCATCCAACTTGCTTGCTCACGAAGACCTAGGGCATTTGAGGAAGCCCCTCGTTGGAATATACAAGCCAATTTCTATAATGAAAATTCCCACTAGTATATGAAAGTGACTAAGCATGAGACTCTCTACAATGAAGAACATGGTGCTACTTTGAAGCACAAGTGTGGAAAAAGAAAGTAGCAATTGTCCCTTTTTCTTTTCTTTTTTTTCTCTTTTTTCTCTTTTTTTCTTTTTTTCTTTTTTTTCTTTGGCCTTTCTTTTTTTTCTTTTTTTTTGCGGAGGGGCTTTATAGATTCAGCCTTTCCTCCCATGGGACAATGCTCTAAAAATGATGATCATCACACTTTCATTACAACACAATATTACAACTCGATACTACAACAACAAAGTATGACTCTATATGAATGCCTCCAGCGGTGTACCGGTATGTGCAATGAAACAAGAGTGACATGTATAAAAATTATGCATGGTGGCCTTGCCACAAATACGATGTCAACTACATGATCGTGCATGGCAATATGACAATATGATGTGTGTCATATAAACGGAACGGTGGAAAGTTGCATGGCAATATATCTCGGAATGGATATGGAAATGCCATGATAGGTAGGTATGGTGGCTGTCTTGAGGAACAATATGGCGGATGTTTTGAGGAAGGATATATAGTGGTTTTATGGCACCGGCGAAAGTTGTGCGGTACAAGAGAGGCTAGCAATGGTGGAAGGGTGAGAGTGTGTATAATCCATGGACTGAACATTAGTCATAAGAACTCATATACTTATTGCAAAAATCTACGATTCATCAAAACAAAGCAATCAATGCATGCTCCTAGGGGGAAGGTTGGTAGGAGTTAACCATCACGCGCCCCCGACCTCCACACAAAGGTTGACACTCTACAAATACATCATGCTTTAACTTAGTCACATAACGGTTCACCATACGTGCATGCCACGGGAATCACTAACCTTAACACAAGTATTTCTCAATTTCATAATAACTCCACTAGCATGAATCTAATATCACCATCCTCATGTCTCAAAACAATCATCAAGCATCCAACATCTCTTTCTACTCAATGCACTTGACGTGAATTTTTTTACTACATTGACATTGGATGTTTATCATGTGAAGACTAGTTTCTTTAGCCTAAACACTTTACCATGCTGTTTTAATAGACTCTCAAATATATCTAAGTGAAGCATGAGAGTTCAACTATTTCTACAAAATATTACCACCACCATGCTCTAAAAGATATAAGTGAAACACTAAAGCGAAAACTATTCAACTCAAAAGATATAAGTGAAGCACATAGAGTGTTCTAACAATTTCTAGGCCATATTTAACTCTCTCAAATAGGTGTGTCCAGCGAGGATGATTGTGGCAAACTAACAAGCAAATACTCAAATTATACAAGACGCTCCAAGAAAAACACATAACATGTTGTGAATAAAAATATAGCTCCAAGTATAGTTACCGATGGATGAAGACGAAAGAGGGGATGCCTTCCCGGGGCATCCCCAAGATTAGACTTTTGATTATCTTGAATTTACTTGGGGTGACATGGGCATCCCCAAGCTTAGGCCTTTGCTACTCCTTGTTCCATAGTCCATCAAAGCAATACTCAAAACTTGAAAACTTCACAACACAAAACTTAGACAAAAATTCTCGTGAGCTCCGTTAGTAAGAGAAAGCAAACCACCATTCAAAGGTACAGCAAGGAATTAATTCTTTGTTTATATTGGTGTTAAACCTACTGTAATCCAAGTTCTCTATGGTTCATATCCTCTAATATTACTCATAGATGCATCGGAATAAGCAAACAACACACGAAAAACAGAATCTGTCAAAAATAGAACAGTCTGTAGTAATCTGCTGGGTTCGCCTACTTCTGGAACTCCAAAAAATTCAAACTAAATTGGTAAATTTGAGAAATTTGTCTGCCAATCATCATAAGAAAGAATCAACTAAAAATCACGCTCCAGTAAAATCTGAAGACTACTTTAGCGAGCGCTAACGATTCTGTTTTTTACAGCAAGATCATATAAACTTCACACAAGTCTTACCAAAGGTTCTACTTGGCACCAACACTAAACAAAACATGAAACCACATCTAATCAGAAGCTAGATGCAATATTTATTCCCTAACAGCAACAAAAGCAAAAAACATAAAATTGGGTTGCCTCCCAACAAGCGCTATCGTTTTACGCCCCTAGCTAGGCATTGATAATTCAAAGATGCTCATATGAAAGATAAGAATTGAAGCACACAAAGAGCATCATAAAGCAAGTGAAAATCACATCTAAGTCTAAAATAATTCCTATGCATAGGCATTTTATAGGAAAACAAATTACCAAGACAAGCAAGATCTAGCATATGCAAGGAAGGAGAAAGAAACTATAGCAATCTCAACATAACGAGAGGTAATTTAGTAACATGAAAATTTCTAGAACCATATTTCCCTCTCTCATAATAATTGCTTGTAGGATCATGATCAAATTCAAGAAAATATCTATCACATAACATATTCTCAACACGATCCACATGCATGCAAAGTTGACACTCTTCCAAAATAGTGGGATTAACATTAACTAAAGTCATGGCCTATCCAAACCCACTCTTAATATTATTGCAAACATTATTATCAATCTCATATTCATCATGGGGTTGAAATAAATTTTCAAGATCGTAAGAAGCATCACCCCAATCATGATCGTTGCAACAAGTAGTGGACATAGCAATACTAGCATCCCCAAGCTTAGGGTTTTGCGTATCATTGACATTAATAGAATTTACAATAACATCATTGCAATCATGCTTTTTATTTAACAAGCTATCATGAATCACTTTTTCTTTTAACAATTCCTCACAATTTCCAGATTCATAAATTTCAAGCAAAACCACATAAAGATAATCTAGTGCATGCAGCTCACTAGCAAAAGGTTCAACGTAATTAGATCTCTTAAAGAGATTAGCAAGTGGATGAGGATCCATACTTTAGCAAGAGAAGATGCAAGCTAATTGAGGGCACATAGCAACACAAGCAAACAAGAAGCAAGCGAACGATAAACACACGGCGAAAGAAGGGCAAATAAATGGCAAGGGTGAAGTGGGGGAGAGGAAAACGAGAGGCAAATAAATGTAATGCGAAGGATAAGGGTTTGTGATGGGTACTTGGTATATGACTTTTGCGTAAGCCTCCCCGGCAACGGCGCCAGAAATTCTTCTTGCTACCTCTTGAGCTTGCGTTGTATTCCCTCGAAGAGGAAAGGGAGATGCAGCACAGTAGCGTAAGTATTTCCCTCAGTTTTTCAGAACCAAGGTATCAATCCAGTAGGAGACCACGCGCCAGTCCCTCGCACCTGCACAAACAAATAAGAACTTCGCAGCCAACGTGATAAGGGGTTGTCAATACCTTTACGGTCACTTACGATAGTGAGATCTGATAGAGATGATAATTATATTTTTGGTATTTTTGGTATAGAAACAGAAAAGAAAGAAAGCAAATAAACAACAGCGGCAAAAATTGGCTAGGGAAAGTAATATGATAAAGATAGACCCGGGGGCCATAGTTTTCTCTAGTGGCTTCTCTCATGATAGCGATATTCTACGGCGGGTAAACAAATTACTGTCGAGCAATTGATAGAAAAGCGAATAATTATGAGACTATCTAGGCATGATCATTGTATATAGGCATCACGTCCGAGACAAGTAGACCAAAATGATTCTGCATCCACTACTATTAATTCACACATCGACCGCTATCCAGCATGCATCTAGTGTATTGAGTTCATACGAACAGAGTAACGCCTTAAGCAAGATGACATGATGTAGAGGGATAAACTCAAGCAATATGATGAAAACCCCATCTTTTTATCCTCGATGGCAATAATACAATATGTGCCTTGCTGCCCCTACTGTCACTGGGAAAGGACACCGCAAGATTGAACCCAAAGCCAAGCACTTCTCCCATTGCAAGAACTATAGATCTAGTAGGCCAAACCAAACCAATAATTTGAAGAGATTTGCAAGGATATTATGAGCACACATAAAAAGTTTAGAGAAGAACCAAATAACTTTCATAGATAACCTTGATCATAAACTCACAATTCATCGGATCTCGACAAACACACCGCAAAAAGAGATTACATCGAATAGATCTCCTCGAAGACCGAGGAGAACTTTGTATTGAGATCCGGAGAGAGAGAAGAAGCCATCTAGATACTAGCTATGGACCCGAAGGTCTGAGGTAAACTACTCACAACTCATGGTGAGGGCGATGATGATGATGAAGGCCTCCGTGATGGATCCCCCTCCCGGAACAGGCTCCAAGATGGGATCTCCATGGGAATAGAAGCTACGGCCGTGGAATTAGGGTTTTCTCTTTGCATATGGAGTTTCTGGGGTACGTAGGTATATATAGGAAGAAGGGGGGCACCGGGGGCCACACGGGCTGTCCTCGAGGTAGGGGGCGCGCCCTGGGAAGGGGTGCGCGCCCCCCACCCTCGAGGGTGGCCCCTCTGTCCCCTGGCTTGGCCCCGAAGTCTTTCGTGCGTGATTTCCTCCAAAAATATCTCTCGTGAAGGTTTCATTCCGTTTGGACTCCGTTTGATATTCCTTTTCTGCAAAACCCAGAAATAGGCAAAAAACAGCAATCTGGACTGGGCCTTTGGGTTAGTAGGTTAGTCCCAAAATGAAATAAAAGTGAATGATAAATCCCATTAAACATCCAAGACTTCATAAATAATAGCATGGAACAATCAAAAATTATAGATACGTTGGAGACGTATCACCTCCCGTGGCAGCGGGGTCCATATTGGAAACTAAGGGATATTAAGGCCTCCTTTGAATAGAGAACCGGAACAAAGCATTAACACACGATGAATACATGAACTCCTCAAACTATGGTTATCACCAGGAGTGGTTTCGGTAATTGTCACTCTAGGTTGCCTGGTCATAACACGTAGTAGGTGACTATAAATTGCAAGATCGGATCTAAAACATGAATATAATGATGATATCATAAACGGTTCAGATCTGAAATCATGGCACCCGGGCCCAAAGTGTCAAGCATTAAGCATGGTAAATTCATAGGAACATCAATCTCAGAACATAATGGATACTAGGGATCAGCCCTAACAAAACTAACTAGATTACATGATTAATCTAATCCAACTCCTCACCGACCAGCAAGCCTATGAAGGAATTACTCACTCCCGGTGGGGAGCATCATGGAATTGGTGATGGAGAAGGGTTCGTGATGATGAAGTACGAAGATCCCCCTCTCCGGAGCCCCAAACGGACTCTAGATCTGGCCTCCCGAGGAAGAACAGGAGGTGGCTGCGGCTCCGTCTCGTAGATCGCGATAATTCTTTCTCCCTGATTTTTTTCTCGGCAAATGTGAACTTATAGTATCAGGGTTGGCGTCTGCGGGGCCACTAGGTGGGGACAACCCACCTGGGCACGCTAGGAGGGGTGGCGTGCCCTGGTGGGTTATGCCCACCCAGGTGCCCCCCTCTGGTGGTTATTGGTTCCAATATTTTTCTTTTATTATATAAAATATCCTCGCAAAGTTTCGTTCCATTCCGAGAACTTTTATTTCTATTCAAAAACAACATCATGGTAGTTCTGCTGAAAACAACGTCAGTCCGGGGTTAGTTTCATTCAAATCATGCAAATTAGAGTCCAAAACAAGAGGAAACGCGTTAGGAAAAGTAGATACGTTGGAGACGTATCAACTCCCCCAAGCTTAAACCTTTGGTTGTCCTCAAGCAATTCAGTTGATAAACTGAAAGTGAGAAAGAAAAACTTTTATGAACTCGTTTACTCTTGTTTGCATAAACAATCTTAAACATCACCTAGGTTTTCAGTCAACATTATAACTAACCATGTCGACAATAACTCTTAAAGATTATATTGAATCATATCAATGACATAATCAGCTAGCGAGCAGTAATAAGATATCTCAAAGAGCAACACGTTATCAAAACAACATGATATAATATGACAATAGTGGCATCTCGCTAGCCCTTTCTGAGACCGCGAAACATAAATGCAGAGCACCTCCAAAGTCCGAGCAGCGACTAAACATTGTAATTCATGGTAGATAAGATCCAGTCATGATAACACCCAACATTCACTACACACAATGCATAGGGATGACAACAGTGCTCTTAGATCTGGCGCTTATTAGAGAAGGTGATGACACAACATAAAAATAAATAGGTAGTCCCTTCGCAGTGGGAAGCAGTGATTTGAAGAGGTGCCAGAGCTCAGTTTTTTTAAATAGAGGTAAATGAAGTTTTGAGAGGTGCACCCTTCTCATTCACTTCACGACTATCAGCTATCGATATCTCCCATGCTAAACGAGCTAGTTGCGGTTCCCAAACAGAAAAGTAAATGTTTGAACTCCGGGAGTTTTTGTTTGTTTATTTCTAAGCTTTTTCTTTTTGCAATTTGGGACTGGGAATCCCTATTTCCGCCCTTTTCTCGTGCAATGGCGAGTGAATAAACACTCAACCTGAGAATAACCCGCTTAGCATGGAAAATACAAACCACCTCATGTCATTCCATGAACGATCCAGACACACAAAAATGATGTTTATTTGAAGTTTTTAGAGGTGGCACATGCAAATTTACTTAGAACGGCAGGGTAATATCGCATATAGGTAGGTATGGTGGACTCATCTGGAATAACTTTGAGTTTTTGAATTTGATGCACAAGCAGTATTCCCGTTTAGTATAGGTGAAGGCTAGCAAATAGGTTGGGAAGCGGCCAGCTAGATAGCAACAATGGTCATGAACATGCATCATGCATAATAAACATTTGACACCCGCATGAGTAGGATATGGACACCATGAACATAAATATCATAGAGGCTATGTTGGTTTTGATTCAACTACATGCATAAACATGTGCCAAGTCAAGCCACTCAAACATTCAGAGAGGATACCATATCATCATACTACATCACAACCATTTTAACGCACTGTTGATTGCTACTTCTCGAGCTTGCGTTGTATTCCCTCGAAGAGGAAAGGGTGATGCAGCATAGTAGCGTAAGTATTTCCTCAGTTTTTGAGAACCAAGGTATCAATCCAGTAGGAGACCACGCGCGAGTCCCTCGCACCTGCACAAACAAATAAGAACTTCGCACCCAACGCGATAAGGGGTTGTCAATCCCTTCACGGTCACTTACGAAAGTGAGATCAAATATATAGTATAGGATAATATTTTGGTATTTTTGGTATAAGAACAGAAAGCAAAGAAAGCAAATAAGCAACGGCAACAGAAATTGACATGTTGACGGCAAAGTAATATGATAAAGATAGACCCGGGGGCATAGGATTCACTAGTGGCTTCTCTCATGATAGCAGAATTCTACGGTGGGTGAACAAATTACTATCGAGCAATTGATAGAAAAGCGCATAGTTATGAGAATATCTAGTCATGATCATTATATATAGGCATCACATCCGTAAAAGTAGACCGAAACGATTCTGCATCTACTACTATTACTCCACACATCGACCGCTATCCAGCATGCATCTAGAGTATTAAGTTCATAAGAACAGAGTAACGCCTTAAGCAAGATGACATGGTGTAGAGGGATAAACTCAAGCTATATGATATAAACCCCATCTTTTTATCCTCGATGGAACAATACAATATGTGCCTTGCTGCCCCTGTCACTGGGAAAGGACACCGCAAGATTGAACCCAAAGCCAAGCACTTATCCTATTGCAAGAAATATAGATCTAGTAGGCCAAACCAAACCAATAATTCAAATAGACTTGCAAGGATATTATAATCATACATAAAATATTTCAGAAAACAATCAAATATTGTTCATAGATAATCTTGATCATAAACCCACAATTCACTGGATCTCAAAAAACACACCGCAAAAAGATTACATTGAATAGATCTCCTCGAAGATCGAGGAGAACTTTGTATTGAGATCCAAAGAGAGAGATGTGACGCCCGAAGACCGACGTCCCAGAAGATTCCAGAAGATTCCAGATGTTCCGGTTCTCCCGTGTGTTTCAGTTGTGCTTGCTTTATTTATTTTGCATTGCATCATGTCATCATGCCATCATGTCATATTTATCTTTGCATCTCAACTTAAATAAATTGTGTGGACCTTCGGTCCATTTAAATCGAGGGAAGAATGACTTCTCTTTATAACATATAAAAGTCTCTCAATATTATTAGGGAGCTATATTAACTATTCCATTTGTTTGGAATTAACCCAACACACTTGCATATTTTCTCCATGCATTTCTATCTCAATTCTTTGCCTCAAACTTTGCCAATAATTCTTTAATCATTTTCCCGAGCTCCACCAAAATGCTCATTATTTTTGGACTCTCCAAAGCCTCAATCTTGTTCATATCATTTGAATTAAATTCAAATGAATTTGAAATTAAACTTTCATTATTGCCTCTCTTATTTTTCGTGACCCGTGGGCTTTATTACGGGTCCAGTAAAAATTGACCTCATGTCCTAATTCTTCCCTAGCCTCCTCCTTCCTTTTATTTCTTCTTTGCGGTTTCTGTTTTTTTTTTTGGAAAACAGCAGACCCCCTTTTTTTCTTTTTTTTCCAGCCTCCAGGCCTCCAGGCCCGCCGGCCTCCCTCAGATCCTTCTGGCCTCTAGGCCTCCCCGCGGCCCAACTTCTCCCCCAGGCCGGCCCAGCACTTCTCTAACCCTAACCACCGCACTCTCCCCCCTCGCTCCTCCCTCGACACCCCAGCCGCCGCATCGCTTCATCCCGATCCCCTCTGCCCTCGATCTCTGCGCAGCGCCCCGAGCCTCCCTTCGATCTCCCGAGCGCCGCTCGCCTTGCCCCCCGAGCGCCCTTCTCCTCCAGCCAAGCGCCGCGCCCCTCCTCTCCTCGCCCTGGTTCGCCCGCAACCAGAGGCCAGCGGCTCGCCTCCCCATCGCCAGGCCGCTCTCCCCCGCAGCTCTTCCCGTCGCCCGCATCGCTAGGAGCAGCGACAGCGCCGTCCCTGCCTCGTCTCCCTCCAGCGCGCGGAGCCGGCCGCCCCTGCCTCGTCCGCCCCGACGCCATGGGAGCCCCGACGTGCCCCGTTCGCCCGCGCCCGAGTCCAGCCGCCCCGCAGCAGAGCTCCTCCGCCCCGGGCCGCATCACCTCCAGCGCCTCCAGGCCGAGCGGCCCTGCTGCCCGCCATGGAGTCCCGCAGCGCCTCCTCTTCGCCTCCCATGCTGCTGCCATGGCCTCGTCGCCCCGTCGTGGTGCCGTTTTGTTTTTTTTTTTGCCTTGTGCTGTTGGGAGTGTCCAGGAACCGTTTCTTTTGCCAAGTGGAGACCGAAGACCTTGGATGCATCAAGTTCCTCTACGATCCGCGTACGACTAT
>LR738710.1:244635432-244721846 GCA_902687465.1 Secale cereale
TTGTTTGCCTTGTGCTGTTGGGAGTGTCCAGGAACCGTTTCTTTTGCCAAGTGGAGACCGAAGACCTTGGATGCATCAAGTTCCTCTACGATCCGCGTACGACTATCGTCATCGTGACCCCGAACAACTACGGATCAAGTACCACTACCGTCGCGAGATCGAGAACCCCCAAGTACCACGACCCCCGTGAACGACTTCATGAACAAGTACCACTACCGTCGCCCGGAAACGATGAATGCGCCAAGTACATCTACGAACTCGTCGCCCCGTGTACGACTACCTTCGGAGAAGAAAACGAGTACGACTACAAGACGAACGCGTCAAGTACCACTACGCTCGACGCCCGAACGTCTACCGTCGCCCCGTGTACCACTACTTCCCTCTACGGCGTGTACCACTACCGTCGCCCCGGAAACGAGGAATTCGCCAAGTACCTCGACGAACGTGAACGACTACTTCCACTACGTCCCTCTACGATCTCGAACCGCTCCGAAACAAATGTTCCGAAGGTATAACCCGAGACGACCCCGTGTGATGCTTGTGGTTGTATGAGATGTATCGTTTGTTTGCTCCGTGCCCGTTTCGTCCGTTGTCATGTTCCTCGGTTGCCTCGTCGCCGACCCGTGGGAACCCGGTGACGGGATCGCCCCACCTTTCATCTCATGTGACTCGCTCACGCCATCTTTCCTTTTGCACCGGACTCTCAACGAGTTACCGGAACCGATATGTTGCCGTGGCATCATTTTCGGATCGTTGCCGTGGCACCCTTTCCTTCCACCACGATGACAATGCTTCATATCTCTCTTGTCAACCTTTAATAAATTGCATAAACTTGTTCATGTCATCTGCATCATGTTAACAACATTAAATGTTTAATTGTTGTTTGCTTTATAATTACTAAACATGCTCATGGGGTTTTTCCGGAATTTGTTGTTGTTATTTCCGGCCTCATTTAAAATGCCTAAATAGTGTAGTTTCTTTATGCTTCACCTCTTGCCATGTTAAAACATTTAATCTTGTCTTGTAGATAAACGGGAGTCAACTAAATAATTAAATGTGGTGTTTCATCAATATGCAACTCGTTGCATATTGAGCTCCACTTAACTTGTAGTGTTGTTTGTGCACTTTGCCATGCCATGCATATTTAAACCGGACATGCATCATACTTGGATGTGCATCGTATGCCATGTTTATGATATGTGTGTTTACCGTGTTGTTTGCTTCTTTCCGGTTGCTTCTCTTGTTAGCTTTGGTTTCGTTCCGGAGTTGTGAGGACTCGCTCGTCTCTGTTGCTCCGTCTACTTCATGGATCTGTTCTTCTCCCTTGCGGAATCCCAGGCAAGATGATCATACCCTTGGATACCTTTACTACCATTGCCATGCTTAGTTGTCTCGATGATATCGTTACATGTCGCACTACCCATCTTTTAAGTCAGCCTCTCCTTGTTGCCATGAAACCTCTAATATTTGAAACCTTCCTAGCAAAACCACTGTTTGGCTATGTTACCCGCTTGCTCAGCCCCTCTTATAGCGTTGTTAGTTGCAGGTGAAGATGAAGATCGTTCCAGGAGGGAACTTGTTATTGTTTATCACAATAGCTATAATTATTATTAACACACCTCTATAC
Source organism: Secale cereale (assembly GCA_902687465.1). Classification (NCBI taxonomy): domain Eukaryota; kingdom Viridiplantae; phylum Streptophyta; class Magnoliopsida; order Poales; family Poaceae; genus Secale; species Secale cereale. The sequence goes on from LR738710.1 coordinate 244,637,060, forward strand.
TAGGCATGGGTGGAAGGCTTGGCCTTTTGCTCGGTGTTTTGTTCCACTCATGCCACCTTAGGCGCCGATAAACCGGCATTATGTTCCTTGATTTTGCGTTCCTTACACGATGGGTGGGTGGGGACCCCTTGACAGTTCGACTTTGAATAAAACTCCTCCAGCAAGGCCCAAGATTGGTTTTAATTTGCTCATAATAACAACTTAATTAATTAATTAAATTGCATAGGGAGTTAGCGCTACCCGAGGATTCTTTCTACATAGCAGGGGGGCCAGTGCGGATGGTGTTGGTCCCAAACGGGGGTCCTGCATGGCCACCACGGGGAAACTCGAGGATTGGCTCCTGTAGCATCACCCATCCGGTCGTGGCCTGAGACGAGATAAACGTGACTACTATCAGGGTGTCGACACACCGGGAGGTCTTGCTGGACTTGTTTTACCATTGTCGAAATGTCTTGTGCTACCGGGATGCCGAGCCTGATCGGATTTCCCTAAGATAAGGAGTGATGATATTATATTTATCACTTCAGCTAATCGTGAGAGCTTGTGAAGGGCTAAGTTGGAACACCCCTGCAGGGTTATGATCTTTCGAAAGCCGTGCCCGCGGTTATGTGGCAGATTGGAATTTGTTAATGTCCGGTTGTAGAAAACTTGACAGAGGATCCGAAGTAAAACACACAACTGTGTGAGTAACCGTGACTGTCTCTTTTCACTTTGAGAAGAGAACACGGTGGGGTTATGTTTGATCGTATGTAGTTCAGGATCTTTAGCGATCACTACTTTTGCGACCGTTTGCGTAGATGCTCATCTTATTCTGGTACTCGTAAGTTAGCCACCATATTATGCTTAGCCGCTGCTGCAACCTCACCACTTTACCTCTTCCTACCCACAAAGCTTTGCTAGTCTTGATACCCATGGTTATGGGATTGCTGAGTCCTCGTGGCTCATAGATACTACAACACCAGATGCAGGTTCAGCCGAGTTCGATGCAGGAGCTGGTTCAAGTACTTCACTGGGAGCTCGATGATGAGTGTGGCCGTATGCTTGTGACGTTTCGCCGATCAGTAGTGGTTTCTACTAGGATTCGATCTGGACCTGTGGCTTTATGTTGTTTGGTATCTTGTCTTTTGGATCTTACCCTTAGATGCGCTGTGATGTTTTGGATGATGTTTTGCTTATGTAATGTATTGTGTGAAGTGGCGAGTGTAAGCCAACTATCTCCTTTTGCAATTTAATCCCTCTTTTACATGAGTCGTGCAAAGATACCAAACTTGCGATCATTCCAGAATGGGCTTATATCTTTAAGTCGTGCCTCGACATGTAGGAGATATAGTCCCATCCTGGGCATTACAAGTTGGTATTCAGAGCCTTCTCTGACCTAGAAGCCCCCACTGATTGATCGAATCGTTGACGGTTGAGTCTAGACACACACTGAAAAATGTTTTGAGTCCTATATATATATCGGAGAGTAGGATTTCTTTTGCTTCTCATCCCTTTTCACTCTGGTGAGGACTCCTGACGACTACTCTTGCCTCTTCTACTTTCAAAAAATGCACCAATTTTTTTTAGGATCTCGCGAGTATTGTTTGGATTGTTCCGATGTCTTTGTGACGAGAACATTGTTCTCGATGCCTCCTGTCATTAGGGGTTGTGGCAGTGTCCCGGGGAGTTGAGCTCCGAGGTGTTGTCGTCACAAATCCATCGCGGCAGTACTAGAATACTTAAGACGGCCGACATCAAAAACTCTCCTATGCGGTTAGTGGCAAGATAACCCCGACATCACCCAGTACTGGGGAGGTAGTTCGGGAGTATTGCCATAGCTTGTATAGTGGATGCGTTTCGAAGGTCCGAGGTAAACGTTTTCCGAAAACAACTAGTTATGTGTTGAAGGAAGGATACAGCTGGATGTAGGATTAGAGTTGAGTGCGCGGTGCTTCCCCTGTATCCCCAACACCTGATTGCATAACTGGGAACTTTCGGAAATTAATAGGTGGGTTCATCTAGTAGTTCTAGGCATTCTTCCAACGGATGCATGATATGAAGTTCGGGGTTCTACATTGAGTGAAGTGGTTTTATGGACTTGTTCCGATCGGGAGTTGCATCTTAAAGGGTCCTTGGCTATGCTGATCCGGGGATTGCAAAATCCTTTTGTAACACGTTCCATGAGCTTTCAGCACGAAGATGCCGAACGAAGCTTCTATCTTGTATTTGTTCTATCTGCTCCTTGTTCCTTTTTATTTTACCTTTTGTTCTCCCAAGTGGCTTCTCGACAAGTTGATGTACCTGCGGAATTCATTCGTTCAATTCTCTGTTCGGGTAGAGATGTTGCAACATAATCTTCTTCATAAACATATCTATCCTTGGTTTTTTATTTGATTCTGGTATTCGAGTTGCTTCGATGTCAAATGTTGATTCCATACCTTTCTTAATCGGTATTCTCATATTTCTATGGGAGTGCTAATTCTTCTTGATCATCAAGATGGTCATGTTAAATTCTTTTCAACCGGTGTCCATTTTGTTCATTCCAAGTTGTCTTTGTTTCCCCACCCTCCCACCCTTTTTATTCTTGGAGCCAGAAATTCTCAAATGAAGTATCCATTTTATTCATGTGATGGTTCTTCATTCTTTCCTTCAATGTTCTTATCCGGTGATTTATCGTGAAGATGCTCAAGAGCTCCAAGTTCATCATTCTTTTGTTCTCAATTCTGCCGGTGGATGTAATTCAAGAATTCGGTGTTGATCTTATCCTTTTTCCTCTTTTCACAATGCTTTCTTATTCTGGTGCACCGAACTAATCATTCTCCTCTTGCTATTCATATCCGGAGTGCTGAAGATTCATAATTCCATTCTTAATCCGTTCAAATTATTTTTGAGGATTGTCATCTTATTCAAGCCATTTAATTCAACCGGTGCAATATCTCTTAAGCAATCTTTTTCAACGGTGATTTCTTTAGTGGGCCCTAACCCACAGGTCTTTTTCCAGGATCTTACCTGACTCTTCCAATTTTCCGGAGTTATACTGGAATTCCCTTTAAAGTGTGACGTAAGAATGATTCCCATCAGTCACATGCCTTCTCCAAGATCGCTTTCAAATTCTTTTTGTCGTTGTTTCAACCTTTTTAATTCTTCATTCCGGAGTGCTCAACAATTCTTATGGCATTCTCGTCTTCATTCTCAACATTTGGAGACCGGAGAAGAGTTTCTCTTAAATCTTGGCCCGTTCTCTCAAGATTCGTGGTTCTAGCTTCATGCCATCCTCATTATCGTTTGATTGTGAGGACTTCTTTTATACCCATCCGAAACATTTCATGCATTCTTTTCTTTGTGATCCTCCGAAGGCCATCATTTCAGAATATTTCTTCGTTCTCGGTTTTCAACTTCGTCCTCCAAATATTCTTCATTGATGTCTCTTCGTTCGTCTCCATATTCTTACGGTGGTTCTTTCAAGATTACCCTTCCGTTGTTATCGTTTTAATTCACTCGTTCTTTTCATAATCCTACCGGTGGTTCGTTGAATATTTACCCAAACTTGTGCTAGATCTCTCTTTAATTCTTTCCAACAAGAATAAGTAGTATGCCAAATCCATTGCTTGTCGCAAATTTAAATTGGTGAAGGAGATGCATGACATAATTCTTATTCTTATTCCTTCAAGGTGTTTTAATTCTTTTGTCTGGAGCTTGTTCATCATATCATATCCTTGGTTCTAAATTCTTCATCTTACTTTCCGGAGCTCCAAGTTATTTCAATTATATCATTTCAACCTTCATATTCTTCTCATGCTTTCATTACCGGAGTTCTCATGGTGGTTCATCATGTTTTAATTCATCCTCGAAGTCTTCATCAAGATTCTTGTTGGAGCTCAAGCATTCTTCATCATGCTTTCCAAGTGCAATTCTTTCTCCCTTATCTTTTCAGATGGTGTTATGTCATTCTTGACAAGTCCTTCATGAATTATGATTCACGAGTTATCAAGAATGAGATATTTAAAAACCATCTTTTTTCTTTGTTCAGGAGATCCTTTCAACCACTCATTTTTGTCTCTTGGAGTTATCTTGGGTTATATTTCACCTAAAAGCTTTCCCTAAGGATTGTTGCTATTATGGTGCTTATGAATGACCCAAGTTCTTAATTATCCTCTCCGTGAATTAACTCTTTCGTCTCCTTGTTGATATTAATCCAATCAAATGTTTTCCGTTAGTGGCCGGTTGTCACCTCATAATTTTGAGATGTTTTCCATAAGTCCACAGCGAGCTTATTCTTTTCGTTGTTGATTTTCCATCAACCACGTTCAACCCTTCTTTGTAAGGAGGATTTTTCTAATTCATTGTGGGAGAAGTTGTCATTTTTCTTCTCCGTTCATTTCTTTCGTTGTTTTAAGATGCTATTCTTTCATTCCGGAGGCATTGTGATATTGCTCTCTTCGTCCCATCATCTCGTTTTATCGAGATCATGTTCTTTCCTTTGCTTATCTTTTAACCGGAGTGTTGTATTCTTCATTCAAGTTCCCTCATCTTATCAAGTTTGCCTCTCTTTTCAACCGGAGTGCTGTCTGAATTCTTTCTTACCCCTTGTGCCATTCTTTTATTTGTTCTGAAGGCTGCGTGTTGTTGTTTTCATCAAGTATCACTCCATCTTCTCAAGTTCTTGTTAATTCCTTCCATTTTCAGACGGAGTGCTGTCAAAATTCTGTCATTCTTATTCCTTGGCTATACTATTGCAGTTTCATATTCTTTTGGTTCGTAAGCTCTGTTTCATGTCTTTTCAACCTTCAAGGTTCTCATAATGCTCCTTGTCCCTCTTGTCTAACGGAGTTTTCATATTCGTTCATCTCCGTTGTATTCTTCTTTCTTTTTGGTCAACCTCTCAAGGTTCTTTGGTTTCACTCGTCTGTCAAAGAAGCAACTTTGTTTTACCTCTTTCTCTTTTGTTTTTACCCGGTGATACCTCTAGGATCTCGGGTCGAGATCCTCTGTTAGTGTGGGAGAGTTGTGACGCCCGAAGACCGACATCCCAGAAGATTCCAGAAGATTCCAGATGTTCCGGTTCTCCCGTGTGTTTCAGTTGTGCTTGCTTTATTTATTTTGCATTGCATCATGTCATATTTATCTTTGCATCTCAACTTAAATAAATTGTGTGGACCTTCGGTCCATTTAAATCGAGGGAAGAATGACTTCTCTTTATAACATATAAAAGTCTCTCAATATTATTAGGGAGCTATATTAAATATTCCATTTGTTTGGAATTAACCCAACACACTTGCATATTTTCTCCATGCATTTCTATCTCAATTCTTTGCCTCAAACTTTGCCAACAATTCTTTAATCATTTTCCCGAGCTCCACCAAAATGCTCATTATTTTTGGACTCTCCAAAGCCTCAATCTTGTTCAAATCATTTGAATTAAATTCAAATGAATTTGAAATTAAACTTTCATTATTGCCTCTCCTATTTTTCGTGACCCGTGGGCTTTATTACGGGTCCAGTAAAAATTGACCTCATGTCCTAATTCTTCCCTAGCCTCCTCCTTCCTTTTATTTCTTCTTTGCGGTTTCTGTTTTTTTTTTTTGGAAAACAGCAGACCCCCTTTTTTTTCTTTTTTTTTCCAGCCTCCAGGCCCGCCGACCTCCCTTAGATTCTTCTGGCCTCTAGGCCTCCCCGCGGCCCAACTTCTCCCCCAGGCCGGCCCAGCCCTTCTCTAACCCTAACCACCGCACTCTCCCCCCTCGCTCCTCCCTCGACACCCCAACCGCCACATCGCTTCATCCCGATCCCCTCTGCCCTCGATCTCTGCGCAGCGCCCCGAGCCTCCCTTCGATCTCCCGAGCGCCGCTCGCCTCGCCCCCCGAGCGCCCTTCTCCTCCAGCCGAGCGTCGCGCCCCTCCTCTCCTCGCCCTGGTTCGCCCGCAACCAGAGGCCAGCGGCTCGCCTCCCCATCGCCAGGCCGCTCTCCCCCGCAGCTCTTCCCGTCGCCCGCATCGCTAGGAGCAGCGACAGCGCCGCCCCTGCCTCGTCTCCCTCCAGCGCGCGGAGCCGGCCGCCCCTGCCTCGTCCGCCCCGACGCCATGGGAGCCCCGACGTGCCCCGTTCGCCCACGCCCGAGGCCAGCCAGGCCGTCTCCTCGCGAAGGCCGAAGCCCGGCGCCCCCGAGCCCTCCTCTTCAGCCGCCTTGGACGGGGTCGGCCGCCCCGCAGCAGAGCTCCTCTGCCCCGGGCCGCATCACCTCCAGCGCCTCCAGGCCGAGCGGCCCTGCTACCCGCCATGGAGTCCCGCAGCGCCTCCTCTTCGCCTCCCGTGCTGCTGCCATGGCCTCGTCGCCCCGTCATGCTGCCGTTTTTTGTTGTTGTTGTTTGCCTTGTGCTGTTGGGAGTGTCCAGGAACCGTTTCTTTTGCCAAGTGGAGACCGAAGACCTTGGATGCATCAAGTTCCTCTACGATCCGCGTACGACTATCGTCATCGTGACCCCGAACAACTACGGATCAAGTACCACTACCGTCGCGAGATCGAGAACCCCCAAGTACCACGACCCCCGTGAACGACTTCATGAACAAGTACCACTACCGTCGCCCGGAAACGATGAATGCGCCAAGTACATCTACGAACTCGTCGCCCCGTGTACGACTACCTTCGGAGAAGAAAACGAGTACGACTACAAGACGAACGCGTCAAGTACCACTACGCTCGACGCCCGAACGTCTACCGTCGCCCCGTGTACCACTACTTCCCTCTACGGCGTGTACCACTACCGTCGCCCCGGAAACGAGGAATTCGCCAAGTACCTCGACGAACGTGAACGACTACTTCCACTACATCCCTCTACGATCTCGAACCGCTCCGAAACAAATGTTCCGAAGGTATAACCCGAGACGACCCCGTGTGATGCTTGTGGTTGTATGAGATGTATCGTTTGTTTGCTCCGTGCCCGTTTCGTCCGTTGTCATGTTCCTCGGTTGCCTCGTCGCCGACCCGTGGGAACCCGGTGACGGGATCGCCCCACCTTTCATCTCGTGTGACTCGCTCACGCCATCTTTCCTTTTGCACCGGACTCTCAACGAGTTACCGGAACCGATATGTTGTCGTGGCATCATTTTCGGATCGTTGCTGTGGCACCCTTTCCTTCCACCACGGTGACAATGCTTCATATCTCTCTTGTCAACCTTTAATAAATTGCATAAACTTGTTCATGTCATCCGCATCATGTTAACAACATTAAATGTTTAATTGTTGTTTGCTTTATAATTACTAAACATGCTCATGGGGTTTTTCCGGAATTTGTTGTTGTTATTTCCGGCCTCATTTAAAATGCCTAAATAGTGTAGTTTCTTTATGCTTCACCTCTTGCCATGTCAAAACATTTAATCTTGTCTTGTAGATAAACGGGAGTCAACTAAATAATTAAATGTGGTGTTTCGTCAATATGCAACTCGTTGCATATTGAGCTCCACTTAACTTGTAGTGTTGTTTGTGCACTTTGCCATGCCATGCATATTTAAACCGGACATGCATCATACTTGGATGTGCATCGTATGCCATGTTTATGATATGTGTGTTTACCGTGTTGTTTGCTTCTTTCCGGTTGCTTCTCTTGTTAGCTTCGGTTTCGTTCCGGAGTTGTGAGGATTCGCTCGTCTCTGTTGCTCCGTCTACTTCATGGATCCGTTCTTCTCCCTTGCGGAATCCCAGGCAAGATGATCATACCCTTGGATACCTTTACTACCATTGCCATGCTTAGTTGTCTCGATGCTATCGTTACATGTCGCGCTACCCATCTTTTAAGTCAGCCTCTCCTTGTTGCCATGAAACCTCTAATATTTGAAACCTTCCTAGCAAAACCACTGTTTGGCTATGTTACCCGCTTGCTCTGCCCCTCTTATAGCGTTGTTAGTTGCAGGTGAAGATGAAGATCGTTCCAGGAGGGAACTTGTTATTGTTTATCACAATAGCTATAATTATTATTAACACACCTATATACTGGGCATGGGTGGAAGGCTTGGCCTTTTGCTCGGTGTTTTGTTCCACTCATGCCACCTTAGGCGCCGATAAACCGGCATTATGTTCCTTGATTTTGCGTTCCTTACACGATGGGTGGATGGGGACCCCTTGACAGTTCGACTTTGAATAAAACTCCTCCAGCAAGGCCCAACTTTGGTTTTAATTTGCTCATAATAACAACTTAATTAATTAATTAAATTGCATAGGGAGTTAGCGCTACCCGAGGATTCTTTCTACATAGCAGGGGGGCCAGTGCTGATGGTGTTGGTCCCAAACGGGGGTCCTGCAGGGCCACCACGGGGAAACTCGAGGATTGGCTCCTGTAGCATCACCCATCCGGTCGTGGCCTGAGACGAGATACACGCGGCTACTATCAGGGTGTCGACACACCGGGAGGTCTTGCTAGACTTGTTTTACCATTGTCGAAATGTCTTGTGCTACCGGGATGCCGAGCCTGATCGGATTTCCCTAAGATAAGGAGTGATGATATTATATTTATCACTTTAGCTAATCGTGAGAGCTTGTGATGGGCTAAGTTGGAACACCCCTGCAGGGTTATGATCTTTCGAAAGCCGTGCCCGCGGTTATGTGGCACATTGGAATTTGTTAATATCCGGTTGTAGAAAACTTGACAAAGGATCCGAAGTAAAACACACAACTGTGTGAGTAACCGTGACTGTCTCTTTTCACTTTGAGAAGAGAACACGGTGGGGTTATGTTTGATCGTATGTAGTTCAGGATCTTTAGCGATCACTACTTTCGCGACCGTTTGCGTAGATGCTCATCTTATTCTGGTACTCCTAAGTTAGCCACCATATTATGCTTAGCCGCTGCTGCAACCTCACCACTTTACCTCTTCCTACCCACAAAGCTTTGCTAGTCTTGATACCCATGGTTATGGGATTGCTGAGTCCTCGTGGCTCACAGATACTACAACACCAGATGCAGGTTCAGCCGAGTTCGATGCAGGAGCTGGTTCAAGTACTTCACTGGGAGCTCGATGATGAGTGTGGCCGTATGCTTGTGACGTTTCGCCGATCAGTAGTGGTTTCTACTAGGATTCGATCTGGACCTGTGGCTTTATGTTGTTTGGTATCTTGTCTTTTGGATCTTACCCTTAGATGGGCTGTGATGTTTTGGATGATGTTTTGCTTATGTAATGTATTGTGTGAAGTGGCGAGTGTAAGCCAACTATCTCCTTTTGCAATTTAATCCCTCTTTTACATGAGTCGTGCAAAGATACCAAACTTTCGATCATTCCAGAATGGGCTTATATCTTTAAGTCGTGCCTCGACACGTAGGAGATATAGTCCCATCCTGGGCATTACAAGAGAAGAAGCCATCTACCTAATAACTATGGACCCGAAGGTCTGTGCTAAACTACTCACAACTCATTGGTGAGGCTATGGTGTCGATGTAGAAGCACTCCGTGATCGATCCCCCCTCCAGCGGAGCTCCGGAACAGGCCCCAAGATGGGATCTCATGGGAACAGAAGGTTGCGGCGGTGGAATTAGGGTTTTCTCTGTTGCATTGATGTTTTCAGGCATCAAGGATATATATAGGAGGAAGAAGGGCACCGGGGGAGCCAGAGGGGGCCCACGAGGGCGGGGGTGCACCGCCTGCCCTCGTGGCCGCCTCTCTCGTTCCCTCGCGTGTACTCCAAGTCTTCTGTGTAGATACAGTTCCAAAAATAACACTCCTAAAGGTTTCATTCCGTTTGGACTCCGTTTGATATTCCTTTTGTGCGAAACACTGAAATTGGCAAAAAAAAAACAGCAATTTGCACTGGGCCTTGGGTTAGTAGGTTAGTCCCAAAAATAATATAAAAGTGTATAATAAAGCCCATTAAACATCCAAAACAGAATATATAATAGCATGGAACAATCAAAAATTATAGATACTTTGGAGACGTAGCAAGCATCCCCAAGCTTAATTCCTGCTCGTCCTCGAGTAGGTAAATGATAAAAATAGAATTTTTGATGTGGAATGCTAACCAACATAATTCTCAATGTAATTCTCGTTATTGTGGCATGATGTTCAGATCCGAAAGATTCAAGAAAAAAGTCTATATTGACATAAGAATAATAATACTTCAAGCATACTAACAAAGCAATCATGTCTTCTCAAAATAGCATGGCCAAAGAAAATTATCCCTACAAAATCATATAGTCTGGCTATGCTCCCTATTCATCACACAAAATATTTAAATCATGCACAACCCCGGTTTCAGCCAAGCAATTGCTTCGTACTCAATTTTTTTCAAACCTTTCAAATTTCACGCAATACATGAGCGTGAGCCATGGATATAGCACTATGTGGAATAAAGTGGTGGTTGTGGAGAAGACAAAAGAAGAAGATAGTCTCACATCAACTAGGCATATTGATGGCTATGGAGATGCCCATCAATAGATAGCAATGTGAGTGAGTATGGATTTCCATGCAATGGATGCACTAGAGCTAAAAGTGTATGAAAGCTCATCAAAAGAAACTAAGTGGGTGTGCATCCAACTTGCTTGCTCATGAAGACCTAGGGCATTTGAGGAAGCCCATCGTTGGAATATACAGGGCAAGTTCTATAATGAAAATTCCCACTAGTATATGAAAGTGACAAAACAAGAGACTCTCTATCATGAAGATTATGGTGCTACTTTGAAGCACAAGTGTGGAAAAGGATAATAGCATTGTCCCCTCTCTCTTTTCTCTCATTTTTTGGAGGGGGCTTCTCTCTCTTTTTTTTAGCCCCCCTCTCCTTTTTTTGGGCCATCTCCTTTTTTGGCCTTTATCTTTTTTTTTCTCACACGGGACAATGCTCTAATAATGAAGATCATCACACTTTTATTTACTTACAACTCAAAGATTACAACTCGAAGCGAGAACAAAATATGACTCTACATGAATGATGATGAAGCATGTCATATGAACGGAACTGTGGAAAGTTGCATGGCAATATATCTCGGAGTGGCTATGGAAATGCCATGATAAGTAGGTATGGTGTCTGTTTTGAGGAAGGTATATGGTGGGTGTATGATACCGGCGAAAGTTGCGCGGTACAAGAGATGCTAGCAATGGTGGAAGGGTGAGAGTGCGTATAATCCATGGACTCAACATTAGTCATAAAGAACTCATATACTTATTGAAAAAATTTATGAGTTATCAAAACAAAGTATTCAATGCATGCTCCTAGGGTAAGGGTTGGTAGAAGTTAACCATCGCGTGATCCCGACCTCCACACAAAGGATGACACTCAATAAATAAATCATGCTCCAACTTCGTCACATAACGGTTCACCATACGTGCATGCTACGGGAATCACAAACTTTAACACAAGTGTTTCTCAAATTCACGATTACTCCACTAGCATGACTCTAATACCATCATCCTCATATCTCAAAACAATCATCAAGTATCAAACTTCTCATAGCATTCATTGCAATTGTATGAAAGTTTTTACTATACTCATCTTGGATGTCTATCATATTAGGACTAGTTTTATAACCCAAGCACATTACCATGCTGTTCTAAAAGACTCTCAATAGATATAAGTGAAGCATGAGAGATCAATAATTTCTACAAAATAAAACCACCACCGTGCTCTAAAAGATATAAGTGAAGCATTAGAGCAAAACTATCTAGCTCAAAAGATATAAGTGAAGCACATAGAGTATTCTAATAATTCTAAATCATATTTATCTCTCTCAAAAGGTGTGTCCATCAAGGATGATTGTGGCAAACTGAAAAGCAAAGACTCAAATCATACATGACGCTCCAAGCAAAACACATATCATGTGGTGAATAAAACTATAGTCCCGAGTAAAGTTACCGATAGATGAAGACGAAAGAGGGGATGCCTTCCCGGGGCATCCCTAAGCTTAGGCTTTTGGTTATCCTTGAATTTTACCTTGGGGTGCCTTGGTAATCCCCAAGCCTAGGCTCTTGCCACTCTTTGTTCCATAGTCCATCAAAGCCATACTCAAAACTTGAAAACTTCACAACACAAAACTTAGCCAAAAGTCTCGTGAGCTCCGTTAGTATAAGAAAACAAACCACCACTCAAAGGTACTGTAATGAACTCATTCTTTGTTTATATTGGTGTTAAACCTACTGTATTCCAACTTCTCCATGATTCATACCCCCCGATACTACTCATAGATTCATCAAAATAAGCAAACAACACACGAAAAATAGAATCTGTCAAAAACAGAACAATCTGTAGTAATCTATAACTTTCGAATACTTCTATAACTCTAGAAAATTGAAATAAATTGGTGGACGTGAGGAATTTGTCTATTAATCATCTGCAAAAAGAATCAACTAAAAATCACTCTCCAGTAAAAAATGACAGCCAATCTCGTGAGCGCTAAAGTTTCTGTTTTTTACAGCATGATCATATAAACTTCACACAAGTCTTCCCAAAGGTTCTACTTGGCACAGACACTAACTAAAACACAAGACCACATCTAAACAGAAGCTAGATGCAATATTTATTCCTAAACAGAAGCAAAACCAAAGAAAATAAAATTGGGTTGCCTCCCAACAAGCGCTATTGTCAGGACCCCGATCCTAAGTCACACCGATCTAGCTGTAACACGTCATATCACTTTGCGGCCTCACGCACGGTCACCCCACGGGTGCCACCTTACCTGGCCCGGGACCGTTTGCGCATTTTGGCACACGTATATGACAGTGTCACTAGCATCCATATGACAGAGAACCCGGGCCGACATGGCTAGTTATAAACCAAAAGTGGCACTAAATTACAGAGACAGGCATTCATGACCCAGCAACGAACGTGTCGGTCATCAACGTATGAACCCAAGTCGTAGCAAGCTACATGGACTTAAAGGAACAACGCGTGACATTTCCCCTAAGGGACAGACACAGGAACAAAGAAGGACACATGCCGGCCAGCCTACGTGTTCCGAGCAGCAGCAAGCTACCAAGGCTCATTGGAATCACTAGGAGGCATTTCCCTGTAAGGTAGGCTACCAAAGGGAAACAACTAGGTGTCGGATCCCACACATACCAAGCATTTCAACCATACACACAATATGCTCAATATGTGCAAATACAACATTGCATCACAACAGAACTCTATGACTCAAAGTACTTTATTTAAAAGGCTCCAAGAGCCATACATAACATATCCATACAGGTAGGGGTCACATGACCCAAGACTCAAGTCATACAGTCATACAAGCACAAGCGGAAGCTACATGTCTGAGTACAGACAACTTAGAAAATAAAACAGGCTTGGTGTAGCCTGACTATCTACAAGGCCCTTCACAAGCTCCAGATCTCCGTCTGGGTGTCAAGCTACTCGTCGACGTCAACGTCTATGTAGAACCCATCAGCAGGGCAGGGTTCTCCTCTGCAACAGTTATTAAGAAAACATGAGTACAAAGGTACTCAGCAAGTCTTACCACAGAACCTATCATACATGCAACATTATCAAAGGGGGTAGTGGAGTTCATAGCAGAAAGCCAGCTTTGACTCTTGGCTAACCTATACTACAACTCTCAACGAATTGCAAGATGTTATTACAAACACGAGTCCTCTACTCACCACAACAATACACTACCGAGGATCCTCTTCCGTCATCCTACGGAAGGGCCATCCACGGCACTCACACTTATCTTGAGGCTTTTAGTAGAATCCATCAACTTGTCTATGAACTGTAAGAGTAACCAAGTAGTCCGTACCGTGAACAACGACTATTCGAATAGATTGATAACCCTGCAGGGGTGTACCTCTTCACACACGCTCCCACCACTTATCGCTGTTTACTCGACATGTACTCGGCAAGCTTCAAGCGAAAGCCCAGCGAGGGTGTTGGCCACGACCTGACTAACTACACAAGTCTCTCGTCCAGGTTTATCGCCTATTTGGGTTCCATCCGTGGGGAGATCCGGCCGGGGTGTCGCTCACGGCCCCAAACGATGTGTACTGGGTTCCCGAGTCACCAAACGGGCAACCGGTACACCGTGCCACGTACCTGTCGCATCACAACCCACCCCGAGGGTCAGCGCTGTGCATGACCTCCAGTAAACTATAAACACCAGAAACTAGTTGCAACTCCTGGACAGAGATCGAGGGTAATTAATAAGCCGAGAGGGTCCATTGGTTTCGGGCCCAATGCATGGTAGTAACTGGAACTTGAACCACACATACAGATCTCGGGTCCTATGTACGGTTCCAATGAAACAACCTACCACGTACTCCTACATGGCCTTTCATCGATACATTTACCAAGCGTATTCCACACTTCCTTCTCTTTATCGGTATGATCATTTCACTCTGATCCATCACCCAGATGAACCAGACCAGACACAACTCTAAGCATAGCAGGCAACATAAACAAATAGCATGGTGGATCACACATCACATGGCTCAATCAACTCCTACACATGCTAGTGGGTTTCAACTATTTACTGTGGCAATGACAGGTCATGCAAGGGAATAGGGTTCAACTACCGCAGCAAGTAGCAGTTCACACGCTGTTGCCTTAATGCAGTAAAAGAGATCAGGAGCGAAAAGATTGGGTTTGTATCGGAATGATCAATGATTTCTTGCCTGACAAAGTGGTTGTCGGGTACTGCTCTTCAACTGGATACGCAGCAGTATCCTCGGGAGCAGGACCTAACACAGAGAATACCGGCGATACAATCATTAAACAAACAAATGCAACAATATGATGCATGCTCATGACATGGAAAGATGCATGTGTGTTGGGCTAATGCAACTATAACCAGAAGGGTTTGAGCTTATTTGATTCAAAGATTCAAATTGGCACTTTAGCTATTATTTAAATAAGTGCATTATCATGTTTTAATGTATACAGCAAGGTTAACTTGCTCAAACATGCATGAAACCAGTGCCATTGGAAAGATTGGATTTTTCTGATCATTTTTCATATATAAATCTTTTCCATCTGAGCTACTGTTGAATTTATATGATTTTTTGAAGTTTAGGCATTTTCTGGAATTTCCTGAATTATTTTTAAATCTAAAAATCCCAGAAAATCCTTTACTGCATCAGCATGACATCATGCTGACGATAGTCAGTCAACAGGGCGGCCCAGGTCAAACCTGACCAGTGGGACCCACTGGTCAGTGTCACAGTTAACTAATTAGCTAATTAGAATTAAATTAACACCTAAACTAGGTTTGACTTGCAAGCAGGGCCCACATGTCAGTGACCCAGGGGGTCAAACAGGTCTAACTCGCCGGCGTTTAGCCGCCGGCGAGGCCAAACACGGCGGTGAGGTGCGGGTTTCGTGCTCCGGCTGCCAAAACGACGGCGGAGCACACCTACGCGTAGCTGGAGGCAAACCGCATCGACTGGAGGTGGTGGCTGGCCTCGGGGTCGCCGGAGATGACGCCGGCGACGAGTCCAGCGGCTGCCGGAGTTCGGCGAAGTCGAAAACGATGGTGCGGGGCTCGTAGAGGAGCTTGAATTGGTCCTACAGCACCTACGCGTGACGGTGAAGCTGATAGGCACGATGGCCGGACCAATGGATGGCCGGAGCCTCGTCGGCGACGAGCTCCGCGGCGGTGCGTGCAGGTGAGCTTCGTGCGGTGCGTTCCAGGGTAGTAGAGAGCCAACGGAGAGGGGGAGGACGAAGCTGGGCTCATAGGGGTTGCAGCAGACGCCGGAGCGAGCTTGGGGTGGTCGGAGCTGAGCGGGACGGCGAGGGGGATCTCCGCGGCCGGAGTTGGGGAAGAAGGGGTCGGGGGCGTCTCCAGGGCGGGCGAGCGCTCGGGGCTCGGCCTGTTCGAAGTAGTCGAGGGCCGCGGAGACGACGGACACGGCGACGGGGCTCAGGGACGACGGTGGGCGCGGCTACTACGACGGTGCGAGCACGGCGGCGTCGGCCATGGTGCGGGGAGGGAGAAGGAGAGGAGCTGGGGAGAGTGGGGGGTGTCTGCGAGGTCGGGGGCGAGGTGGACGACCGATCCAAGCCTCCAGGGCGGCGAGGGGAGGAAGCAGGGCGGCGGGCAGCTGCGTGGCGCGCGCTGCGGCCGCCGTCGAGCACCTGCCTGCCTGCCTGGCCGAGCCAAGCAGCTAGCTGGAGCGGCAGCTGGGCTGGGCCGGCAGGTGGGCCGGGTGGGGTGCCAGGTAACTCCTTTTCTCTCTCCTTTTTCCTATTTCTTTTCTATTTCATTTCTTTTGCAACTTTGTTTAATTAATAAAAATGCCAGAACATTTTTATAACTCATGAAACTTGTCATGCCCACTATGTATAATATGAACAGCATGGAACATTATAGTTTATGATTATTTAAGCATTTAAAATATTTTATAGCATTTAAATGCCCAAATGCAAATACCATATGATTTAATCCAGAGACCTTGGATGTCCTAGAAAATTGTGCACCATTTTTGGCAGAGGTTTAAGACCAAGGCAGAAATGATGGACATTTTTGAAGGGCATTTTGGGTACATTGGAAAATATTTTATCAAACCCTAGTTGTTAGAAGAGGGGTGCTGGGGTTTCTGTCATTCCCATTTCAAGTTTCTTTGATAAGTAGACATGATGCACACTCTAGCTAGTCCTAATGCAAGTACTAAACTAGGGATGTGACAACTCACCCCCACTTAAAATAATCGCGTCCCGAGATTCGGGTTCCTCCGGAAAGAGGGTGGGGTACTCAAGTCGAAGACGATCCTCCCTTTCCCAAGTAGCTTCACTCTCGGAATGATGTGACCATTGAACCTTGAGAAACTTGATATTGTGGCGTCGAGTGGTGCGCTCGGTTTGATCAAGAATACGAACGGGGTATTCTCGATATGTGAGATTGTCCTGGAGATCAAGCGTTTCGTGGTCCACTCCGCGGATAGGATCCGAGAAGCAACGCCTGAGTTGAGAAACATGGAACACGTCATGAACTCTGGATAGGTGCGGAGGTAGTTCCAATTGGTAGGCAACTTCTCCTCGTTTGGCAAGAATGCGAAAAGGACCGATGTAACGAGGGGCCAATTTGCCTTTGATACCGAAGCGATGGGTTCCCTTAAGAGGAGTAACCCGAAGGTAAGCCTTATCGCCGACTTCAAAAGTCACAGCCTTATGATGACTATCATATTGGCTCTTCTGGCGAGACTGGGCTGTTTTCAATCTCTCACGAACGATGCGAACTTGCTCTTCTGCTTCCTGGATCATATCCGAGCCAAAGAATTGTCTTTCCCCGGTTTCTGACCAGTTAAGAGGTGTTCGACACCTTCGTCCATATAGAACTTCGAAGGGAGCTTTGCCCAAGCTGGCTTGATAACTATTGTTATAAGCGAATTCGGCAAATGGAAGACACTTTTCCCATTCCATACCGAAAGAGATGACAGAGGCTCGAAGCATGTCTTCCAGAATTTGATTGACTCGTTCCACTTGACCACTTGACTGGGGATGGAAGGCAGTACTGAAGGAGAGATGAGTTCCCATAGCATTCTGGAAACTTTCCCAAAATTGTGAAGTGAAAAGACTTCCACGGTCTGAGTTAATCTCCAATGGCACACCATGAAGTGATACTATCCGAGAGACATACAAGTCTGCTAGCTGGCTAGCGGTAATACTCTCTCGAACAGGCAGGAAATGAGCTACTTTAGAGAGGCGGTCGATAACGACGAAGATAGCATTATTCCCTTTCCTGGTCCTGGGAAACCCGGTAATGAAGTCCATACCGACTTTGTCCCATTTCCATTCAGGAATAGCTAAAGGTTGAAGGGTGCCAGCAGGCCGTTGATGCTCTGCCTTGACTCGACGACAAACGTCGCAGTTAGCAATGAATTGAGCGATTTCTCTCTTCATCCTAGTCCACCAGAATCTCTGACGTAGGTCCTGATACATTTTGGTACTACCGGGATGAATTGTGAGAGGAGATTCATGAGCCTCCTTAAGGATCAAACGTCTCAGGTTTCGTACTTTAGGAACCACTAAACGGTTGCTAAAGAATACAACTCCTTGATCATCAATTGAGAAACATCCTACAACTCCTTTCTTGATGTTCCTCTTAATACGGGAAATTCCCGGATCAACCTTCTGTGCTTTGATGACCTGATCCGTAAGGTTAGGTTCCGCCACCAAGGTGGAAAGAAATCCTCGAGGAACAATGTGAAGGTTAAGCTTACGAAATTCCTCGTGGAGAAGTGGTTGTCCTTGTTGTAACATCAAGTTATTACAATAAGATTTACGACTTAGTGCATCAGCCATGACATTGGCCTTTCCAGGGGTTGTAAGTGATTCCTAAGTCGTAATCTATGAGCAACTCGACCCAACGTCTTTGCCTGAGATTTAGATCCGGTTGGGTGAAGATGTACTTCAAACTTTGATGATCAGTGAAAATTTCACAGCGATTACCAAGGAGGTAATGTCGCCATGTTTTGAGTGCATGGACTACAGCTGCAAGCTCTAGATCATGAGTAGGATAGTTATCCTCATGTGGACGCAACTGCCGAGATGCGTATGCAATCACTTGACGATCTTGCATGAGTATGCAACCTAGTCCTTGTCGCGAGGCGTCGCAGTAGATTATAAAATCCTTGGAAAAGTCTGGTGGTACCAGTACAGGTGCAGATGTCAGGCGTCTTTTCAGTTCCTGAAAACTGGACTCGCACTGTGGGGTCCACTCAAACTTTTTATCCTTTTTGAGGAGCTCAGTTAGAGGTTTAGCAACCTTGGAGAAATTCTCGACGAAGCGTCGGCAATAGCTCGCTAAGCCAAGAAGACTCCTAACTTGCTTGACCGGTTCAGGGGGAGTCCAATCAAGGACGGCTTGAACTCGCTCGGGATTGACAGCAATACCCTTGCCAGAGATCACATGACCTAGATAGGTTACTTCTGGCAACCAAAATTCACATTTAGAGAATTTGGCATAAAGGCGGTGCTCTCGAAGTTTCGTCAATACCAGCCTTAAATGCTCGGCATGATCTTCCTTGTTCTTCGAATAGATGAGTATATCATCGAGGTATACCACGACAAATTTATCCAAGTACTCCATGAATATAGAATTCATTAACCGAGAAAAGGTAGCTGGGGCATTGGTTAATCCGAAGGACATGACGGTGTACTCATATTAACCATAACGAGTAACAAAAGCCGTTTTAGGAATGTCCCCGTTCTTGATTTTGATTTGATGGTAACCCAACCTCAAATCCATCTTAGAGAAGACTGAGGATCCAGCGCTGATCATACAGATCGTTGATCCTGGGAAGCAGATACTTGTTCTTTATGGTGACCAGATTGACAGGTCGGTAATCTACAACCATCCGCTCCGTTCCATCCTTCTTCTTGACGAAGAGGACGGGGCAAGCCCAAGGGGAAGAACTAGGACGGATGAAACCCTTTTGCAAGGACTCATCGAGTTGTTTCTTTAGCTCAGCTAATTCTAGTGGTGCCATCTTATAGGGTCTCCTAGAGATTGGGACAGTTCCAGGGATAAGATCTATCACGAACTCGACATCTCTGGCAGGTGGAATTCCTGGCAGTTCTTCTGGAAAAACATCCAGAAAGTCACGGACTACCGGGATATCTTCGAGTTCGGGTAGAGGGCTGGCATTAAGAGAGTAGAGCTGACGCTCAGCCATTCGGGTCAAGACATTGACTATCTTCCCGGATGGGTGTGTAAGTTGAACGGTCCTAGTATAGCAATCAATCTTGGCGTAATGAGTTGTCATCCAATCCATACCCAAGATGATGTTTATGTCCGAGGACTTGAGAGCGATTAGAGATGCTAGGAAAACAAGTCTATCGACAAGGATTTCATTTCCATGGCTTACCCTAGAGGTTTGCGACTTTGAACCAGGAGTTTGAATAACCATGGAAGTAGGCATGCCACAAAAAGTCATGTTGTGCAATCGAGCATAGCTCTCAGATATGAACGAATGGGATGCTCCAGTATCGAAAAGAACAGATGCCCGATGGCAGTTTACGAGAAGCGTACCAAGGACGACGTTAGGATCCTCATAAGCTTCCTCGACAGAGACATAGTTGACATGACCACGTGCAGTGGGGATTGGCTTGACATAATTCACCTTGCCGGTTGGCTTACCACGGCCAACGGGTTTTCCTGGTTGGTTCTGAGTACACTCACACATGTAGTGCCCTGGTTCTCCACACTTGAAGCATGTCACAGTGCTAGTGCGTGGAGCAAAGTTGGAAGGTGGTCCTCCATAGGTCTTAGCAGGTGCAAACTGTTGAATTGGGCGAGGCGCCTCATAGGATGGCCTCGGTGTGTACTTGGGTGGCAGAGCAGTGTTAGGAACTCACACACGGCACTTGTGAGAGCCAGAGCCGGATGAGGAACCAAAATCTCGAGTATGCTTGTGTGTGGCCTCGAAGTCGGTCTGGCCCGTTTCAGCACTGATAGCCTTGTTTACCAACTTCTGGAAGGAAGTGCACTCGTGCAGACGTAGATCTTGGCGGAGTTCAGGGTTGAGTCCCTTGCGGAACCTCGCCTGCTTCTTGGCATCGATGGATACTTCCTCAGGTGAATTGCGTGCCAAGTTGCCAAACTCGCGACTATAGCCATCCACAGTTAACCGGCCTTGGGTGAAGTTGCAGAATTCCTCCCGCTTGCGATCCATGAGACCTTCCGGAATGTGATGTTCACGTAATGCCTCACTGAACTCAACCCAAGTAGTGATTTGGCCAGCAGGACGCATAGCTTCAAAGTTTTCCCACCAAAGACTGGCAGGGCCCTCAAGATGGTAGGCGGCGTAGATAACCTTGTCAGCTTCGGCCACACGGGCAGAGTGTAGCTTGTGGGTGATACTACGTAGCCAGTCATCAGCATCCAGAGGTTCAGTGGAGTGATGGAACTTTGGTGGACACATCTTGATAAAATCGTGGATTGACACCACGTCATTCCTCTGACGGAACCCAGTGTTCTGCTCTATGCGTTCCAGCAGACGGTTGGTCTCTCTCTTGTTCCGTTCTGCTTCAAGCATAACTTCCGCCAAGGAGGGTGGCTGGGGCAGATTCCCATCTCTAGCCCCACTAGCCTCACCCTGATCCTGAGCAGCAGGAGTGCTGCGAGTGTTGACCATCCTAGGAAAACAAGATAACGGTTTAGACAAGGATGGCAAAATTTTGACATAGAAGTGCAGAATGTAATGGATGACACGGAATGCAAAGATGTTCATCCGTACGACATGGTAATATAGGAACTGCTATATATACACCAGTGGTCATACACACCATACAAAGTTTAGTACAAGCCAAGGCTAAAGTACAACTGCGGTGAAGGACGATACATCCCATCTGAGGCATTCCAAGCTCCTATACATTATTTAACTACACCTCCGGAACTCAGTACACACTAAGTCATGTTCCACAAGACACGCAGGGCTGTGGAAATACAACTACTACAATACTACTACTACCACGGTCTAGCTCAGACATTCCCGTAGTAATCTTCGTAAAGATTACCACCGTAGCCTGGAAGTGGAACAGACGGATCTTGAAACTCGCGAGCGCTCGAAGGCTGTGGACCATAGGGACATGGATGTGGTCTCGGTCCCGATGCTGGTGGTAACCGACACCCACGTGGAGGTGTAATACCCCCAACGTCACGCCAGTCCATGCGATCAGGCAGACGAGTCCGCACGGGGTACAAATCTCGCATGTCCAGATATCCGGCGTGCACAGCATGTGCAAGCCATGTCAAAGTAGTCCAGTGGGCGGCTCGAGTGTTATACAGCTCCATTCGGAGGGCACGGACCTCACGGTCCCTATCCTCCAGCATCTGAACAGTAGTCTGAAGGAGTGGCTCTTCATGAGCAGCATCAGTATACAGACCAGTGTAATAGCCTTCTTCTCCGGGAAGTGAGGCTGGCATGTAACAGAACTCAGTGTTCAGCAACAGGGCATGCCTAGCCCGGAGAATGGTCATCTTCGAATAGGCAGCATCCTGCACTGCCATCTCGATGGTAACCCCGAGTCCATAAGACCAATGGATGGGGTCGTTAGCTCCGGGATATGAGGGGTATATTCGGACTGTGCAGAAATACTGACTCTGATTGAAATCCCGGTACTATTCCTCCACAGTGTACTCAGGATACCAGCGATAACCGGTCTCAGTCAGCACACGGACTAACATGGTCGTGTGACCGGGCACATTAATGCACCGAGTCAAACGAACCACTTGGTGAGGGGTGCGGCCAGACATCTGAAACACGAAGTAATGCAAAGGCATTAGTGTTTCTAGAAGAAATCGGGCAGCATAACAAATGTAAATGCTCAAACAAAGATTTGAGACATCATACAAATGATAGCATAGCCACTCAACAATTCCATATCAAGGATCCGGGTCCAACAATCATCATACTAAAAGGATAGAAACTGAACTGAGGCTTGAAACCAACAATCCTAAGAGTCTATGGATTAGTAACACGTGAACCTAGTAAGGATAAGAGGCCTAGTCCTAAATCCCCGTAGAAAGAATAGACTGACTCAGATCAGAAGGGCATAAGGTAAAGGAGTAAAAAGAGCCTTACGTTCCCTTCCACAATCAATTCCCCTACATATAACTAAGAATTTTTCTAGACTCAACATCGACCAGTTTGGCTTGAGAAACCTACAGGCAGTCTAGCTCTGATGCCAATGCTGTCAGGACCCCGATCCTAAGTCACACCGATCTAGCTGTAACACATCATATCACTTTGCGGCCTCACGCACGGTAACCCCAAGGGTGCCACCTTACCTGGCCCGGGACCGTTTGCGCATTTTGGCACACGTATATGACAGTGTCGCTAGCATCCATATGACAGAGAACCCGGGCCGACATGGCTAGTTATAAACCAAAAGTGGCACTAAATTATAGAGACAAGCATTCATGACCCAGCAAGGAACGTGTCGGTCATCAACGTATGAACCCAAGTCGTAGCAAGCTACATGGACTTAAAGGAACAACGCGTGACATTTCCCCTAAGGGACAGACACAGGAACGAAGAAGGACACATGCCGGCCAGCCTACGTGTTCCGAGCAGTAGCAAGCTACCAAGGCTCATTGGAATCACTAGGAGGCATTTCCCTGTAAGGTAGGCTACCAAAGGGAAACAACTAGGTGTCGGATCCCACACATACCAAGCATTTCAACCATACACACAATATGCTCAATATGTGCAAATACAATATTGCATCACAACATAACTCTATGACTCGAAGTACTTTATTTAAAAGGCTCCAAGAGCCATACATAACATATCCATACAGGTAGGGGTCACATGACCCAACACTCAAGTCATACAGTCATACAAGCACAAGCGGAAGCTACATGTCTGAGTACAGACAACTTAGAAAATAAAACAGGCTTGGTGTAGCCTGACTATCTACAAGGCCCTTCACAAGCTCCAGATCTCCGTCTGGGTGTCAAGCTACTCGTCGACGTCAACGTCTATGTAGAACCCATCAGCAGGGGCAGGGTTCTCCTCTGCAACAGTTATTAAGCAAACATGAGTACAAAGGTACTCAGCAAGTCTTACCACAGAACCTATCATACATGCAACATTATCAAAGGGGGTAGTGGAGTTCATAGCAGAAAGCCAACTTTGACTCTTGGCTAACCTATACTACAACTCTCAACGGATTGCAAGATGTTATTACGAACACGAGTCCTCTACTCACCACAACAATACACTACCGAGGATCCTCTTCCGTCATCCTACGGAAGGGCCATCCACGGCACTCACACTTATCTTGAGGCTTTTAGTAGAATCCATCAACTTGTCTATGAACTGTAAGAGTAACCAAGTAGTCCGTACCGCGAACAACGGCTATTCGAATAGATTGATAACCCTGCAGGGGTGTACCTCTTCACACACGCTCCCACCACTTATCGCCGTTTACTCGACATGTACTCGGCAACCTTCAAGCGGAAGCCCAGCGAGGGTGTCGGCCACGACCTGACTAACTACACAAGTCTCTCGTCCAGGTTTATCGCCTATTTGGGTTCCATCCGTGGGGAGATCCGGCCGGGGTGTCGCTCACGGCCCCAAACGATGTGTACAGGGTTCCCGAGTCACCAAACGGGCAACCGGTACACCGTGCCACGTACCTGTCGCATCACAACCTACCCCGAGGGTCAGCGCTGTGCACGACCTCCAGTAAACTATAAACACCAGAAACTAGTTGCAACTCCTGGACAGAGATCGAGGGTAATTAATAAGCCAAGAGGGTCCATTGGTTTCGGGCCGCATGCATGGTAGTAACTGGAACTTGAACCACACATACAGATCTCGGGTCCTATGTACGGTTCCAATGAAACAACCCACCACGTACTCCTACATGGCCTTTCATCGATACCTTTACCAAGCGTATTCCACACTTCCTTCTCTTTATCGGTATGATCAATTCACTCTGATCCATCACCCAGATGAACCAGACCAGACACAACTCTAAGCATAGCAGGCAACATAGACAAATAGCATGGTGGATCACACATCACATGGCTCAATCAACTCCTACACATGCTAGTGGGTTTCAACTATTTACTGTGGCAATGACAGGTCATGCAAGGGAATAGGGTTCAACTACCGCAGCAAGTAGCAGTTCACAGGCTGTTGCCTTAATGCAGTAAAAGAGATCAGGAGCGAAAAGATTGGGTTTGTATCGGAATGATCAATGATTTCTTGCCTGACAAAGTGGTTGTCGGGTACTGCTCTTCAACTGGATACGCAGCAGTATCCTCGGGAGCAGGACCTAACACAGAGAATACCGGCGATACAATCATTAAACAAACAAATGCAACAATATGATGCATGCTCATGACATGGCAAGATGCATGTGTGTTGGGCTAATGCAACTATAACCAGAAGGGTTTGAGCTTATTCGATTCAAAGATTCAAATTGGCACTTTAGCTATTATTTAAATAAGTGCATTATCATGTTTTAATGTATACAACAAGGTTAACTTGCTCAAACATGCATGAAACTAGTGCCATTGGAAAGATTGGATTTTTCTGATCATTTTTCATATATAAATATTTTCCATCTGAGCTACTGTTGAATTTATATGATTTTTTGAAGTTTAGGCATTTTCTGGAATTTCCTGAATTATTTTTAAATCTAAAAATCCCAGAAAATCCTTTACTGCGTCAGCATGACATCATGCTGACGTCAGTCAGTCAACAGGGCGGCCCAGGTCAAACCTGACCAGTGGGACCCACTGGTCAGTGTCACAGTTAACTAATTAGCTAATTAGAATTAAATTAACACCTAAACTAGGTTTGACTTGCAGGCAGGGCCCACATGTCAGTGACCCAGGGGGTCAAACCCGTGGTCAAACAGGTCCAACTCGCCGATGTTTAGCCGCCAGCGAGGCCAAACACGGCGGTGAGGTGCGGGTTTCGTGCTCCGGCTGCCAAAACGACAACGGAGCACACCTACGCGTAGCTGGAGGCAAACCGCATCGAGTGGAGGTGGTGGCTGGCCTCGGGGTCGCCGGAGATGATGCCGGCAACGAGTCCAGCGGCTGCCGGAGTTCGGCGAAGTCGAAAACGACGGTGCGGGGCTCGTAGAGGAGCGTGAAGTGGTCCTACAGCACCTACGCGTGACGGTGAAGCTGATAGGCACGATGGCCGGACCAATGGATGGCCGGAGCCTCGTCGGCGACGAGCTCCGCGGTGGTGCGTGCAGGTGAGCTTCGTGCGGTGCGTTCCAGGGTAGTAGAGAGCCAACGGAGAGGGGGAGGACGAAGCTGGGCTCACAAGGGTTGCAGCAGACGCCGGAGCGAGCTTGGGGGTGGTCGGAGCTGAGCGGCACGGCGAGGGGGATCTCCGCGGCCGGAGTTGGGGAAGAAGGGGTCGGGGGCGTCTCCAGGGCGGGCGAGCGCTCGGGTCTCGGCCTGTTCGAAGTAGTCGAGGGCCGCGGAGACGACGGACACGGCGACGGGGCTCAGGGACGACGGTGGGCGCGGCTACTACGACGGTGCGAGCACGGCGGCGTCGGCCATGGGGAGGGCGAAGGAGAGGAGCTAGGGAGAGTGGGGGTGTCTGCGAGGTCGGGGGCGAGGTGGACGACCGTTCCAAGCCTCCAGGGCGGCGAGGGGAGGAAGCAGGGCGGCGGGCAGCTGCGTGGCGCGCGCTGCGGCCGCCGTCGAGCACCTGCCTGCCTGCCTGGCCGAGCCAAGCAGCTCGCTGGAGCGGCAGCTGGGCTGGGCCGGCAGGTGGGCCGGGTGGGGCGCCAGGTAACTCCTTTTCTCTCTCCTTTTTCCTATTTCTTTTCTGTTTCATTTCTTTTGCAACTTTGTTTAATTAATAAAAATGCCAGAACATTTTTATAACTCATGAAACTTGTCATGCCCACTGTATATAATATGAACAGCATGGAACATTATAGTTTATGATTATTTGAGCATTTAAAATATTTTATAGCATTTAAATGCCCAAATGCAAATACCATATGATTTAATCCAGAGACCTTGGATGTACTAGAAAATTGTGCACCATTTTTGGCAGAGGTTTAAGACCAAGGCAGAAATGATGGACATTTTTGAAGGGCATTTTGGGTACATCGGAAAAGATTTTATCAAACCCTAGTTGTTAGAAGAGGGGTGATGGGGTTTCTGTCATTCCCATTTCAAGTTTCTTTGATAAGTAGACATGATGCACACTCTAGCTAGTCCTAATGCAAGTACTAAACTAGGGATGTGACAGCTATCGTTTAACGCCCCTAGCTAGGCACGATACAAGAATAGATCTAGGTATTGCCATCTTTGGTAGGCAATCCAAAAGTGGCTCTCATAATAGATTCATAGGGTAATTTGATTTTATTTCTAGGAAAGTGTTCCATGCCTTTCCTTAATGGAAATTGGAATCTAATATTTCCTTCCTTCATATCAATAATTGCACCAATCGTTCTAAGGAAAGGTCTACCAAGAATAATAGGACTTGAAGGATTGCAATCTATATCAAGAGCGATGAAATCTACGGGCACATAATTCCTATTGGCAACAATAAGAACATCATTAATCCTTCCTATAGGTTTCTTAATGGTAGAATCCACAAGATGCAAATTTAAAGAACAATCATCAAGTTCATGGAATCCTAACATATCACACAAAGATTTTGGAATTGTGGAAACACTTGCACCCAAATCACACAAAGCAAAGCATTCATGATCTTTAATCTTAATTTTAATAGTAGGTTCCCACTCATCACAAAGCTTTCTAGGGATAGAAACTTCTAATTCAAGTTTTTCTTCATAAGATTGCATTAAAGCATCAACTATGTGTTTGGTAAAAGACTTATTTTGACTATAAGCATGCGGAGAATTTAGCACGGATTGCAACAAGGAAATACAATCTATTAAAGAACAATTATCATAATTGAATCCCTTCAAATCCAAGATAGTGGGTTCATCACTATGCAAAGTTTTAATCTCTTCAACCCCACTTTTAACAATTTTAGCACCAAGATCTAAAAACTTTGAACCATTGGGGCGCCTTTTAATTAAAGTAGACTCATCTCCAGTCCCATATTTATCAAGATTCATACTAGAAAACAAGGATCTAATAGGAGATACATCAATAACTTTCAGATCTTCATCTTTATTCTCATGATAGTTAGAAGAACACGCTTTCATAAAGCAATCTTTTTTAGCACGCATCCTAGTGGTTCTTTCCTTGCACTCATCAATGGAAATTCTCATGGCTTTGAGAGACTCATTGATATCATGCTTAGGTGCAATAGATCTAAGTTTCAAAGAATCAACATCAAGAGTAATTCTATCCAGGTTTCTAGCCAACTCATCAATCTTAAGCAATTTTACTTCAAGCAAGGCATTGAAATTCTTTTGCGAATTCATAAACTCTTTAACACTAGTCTCAAATTCAGAGGGCATCTTACCAAAATTTCCATAAGATTTATTGTAGGGATTACCATAATTATTAGAGGAATTACTAGGAAAAGGCCTAGGGTTAAAGTTTCCTCTATAAGCATTGTTACCAAAATTATTCCTACCAACAAAATTCACATCCAAAGATTCATTATTATTTTCAATCAATGTGGATAAGGGCATATCATTAGGATCAGAAGAAGCACTCTTAGTAGCAAATAATTTCATAAGTTCATCCATCTCTCCACTCAAAACACTAATCTCTTCAATAGCATGTACTTTTTTACTAGTAGATCTTTCGGTGTGCCATTGAGAGTAGTTAACCATAATATTATCTAGGAGTTTGGTAGCTTCTCCTAAAGTGATTTCCATAAAAGTGCCCCCCGCGGCCGAATCTAAAAGATTTCTAGAAGCAAAATTCAAGCCAGCATAAAAGTTTTGTATAATCATCCGTAAGTTCAAACCATGAGTAGGGCAATTACGTATCATTAATTTCATTCTCTCCCAAGCTTGTGCAACATGCTCATGATCTAGTTGCTTAAAATTCATAATATCGTTTCTAAGAGAGATAATATTAGCGGAAGGAAAATACTTAGAGATAAAGGCATCTTTGCACTTATTCCATGAATCAATACTATTTCTAGGCAAAGAGGAAAACCAAGTTTTAGCACGATCTCTAAGTGAAAACGGAAATAGCTTCAATTTAACAATATCATTATCTGTATCCCTCTTCTTTTGCATAACACACAAATCAACAAAGTTGTTTAGATGGGTAGCGGCATCTTCACTAGGAAGGCCTGAAAATTGATCTTTCATGACAAGATTCAATAGAGCAGCATTGATCTCACAAGATTCAGCATCTAAGATAGGAGCAATCGGCGTGCTAATAAAATCATTATTGTTGGTATTGGATAAGTCAAACAATTTGGTATTGTCTTGATCCATGGTGACAAGCAAGCAATCCAACACACAAGCAAACAAGAGGCAAGCGAACGGTAAAACAAACGGAAAAGAAGGGCGAATAAAACGGCAAGGGTGAAGTGGGGGAGAGGAAAACGAGAGGCAAATAATGTAATGCGAAGGATAAGGGTTTGTGATAGGTACTTGGTATATGACTTTTGCGTAGATCTCCCCGGCAACGGCGCCATAAATTCTTCTTCCTACTTCTCGAGCTTGCGTTGTATTCCATCGAAGAGGAAAGGGTGATGCAGCACAGTAGCGTAAGTATTTCCCTCAGTTTTTGAGAACCAAGGTATCAATCCAGTAGGAGACCACGC
This sequence comes from Secale cereale, assembly GCA_902687465.1. Classification (NCBI taxonomy): domain Eukaryota; kingdom Viridiplantae; phylum Streptophyta; class Magnoliopsida; order Poales; family Poaceae; genus Secale; species Secale cereale. The sequence goes on from LR738710.1 coordinate 244,666,144, forward strand.
GCGAGTCCCTCGCACCTGCACAAACAAATAAGAACTTCGCACCCAATGCGATAAGGGGTTGTCAATCCCTTCACGGTCACTTACGAAAGTGAGATCTGATAGATAGGATAGGATAATATTTTTGGTATTTTTGGTATAAGAACAGAAAGTAAAGAAAGCAAATAAGCAACGGCAACAGAAATTGACAAGTTCACGGGAAAATAATATGATAAATATAGACTCGAGGGCCATAGGATTCATTAGTGGCTTCTCTCATGATAGCAGAATTCTACGGTGGGTGAACAAATTACTGTCGAGCAATTGATAGAAAAACGCATAGTTATGAGAATATCTAGGCATGATCACATTATATAGGCATCACGTCCGTAACAAGTAGACCGAAACGATTCTGCATCTACTACTATTACTCCACACATCGACCGCTATCCATGTAACACCCAAGATGCGATTATATCTCGATCACTAGATAAAACTTGTGATTGAGGCACAACCGCATTTCGGGCGCTTATCAAGATGGATATCATTACATCGTACCATTTCATACATAGGGGAATACATACAAGTCATACAAATCCACATGAATACAACACATTACAAGACATCCGACTATGGATGCAAACATGAAAAGCACAACGACATCCATCTGCAATCCCAGGCTGCTGACCAGGAACCTACCCCAAGATCGACAAAGAAGAAGAAGAAAGAACTCCAACACAAGTAAACATCGCTCTCACGTCAAGTCATCGGAAACCTGCACCTGCAATTGTTGTTGTAGTATTTGTGAGCCACGAGGACTAAGCAATCCCATAACCATGGGTATCAAGACTAGCAAAGCTTTATTGGGTATGGAGAGGTTAAGTGGTGAGGTTGCAGCGGCGGCTAAGCAAAAGTATGGTGGCTAACTTACGAGTACAAGAATAAGATGAGCATCTACGCAAACGGTCGCAAACTAGTAATGATCGCTAAAGATCCTGAACTACCTACGAGTCAAACATAACCCCACCGTGTTCTCTTCTCAAAATGAAAAGAGACGGTCATGGTTACTCACGCGGCTGTGTGTTTTATTTTGATCCTCTATCAAGTTTTGTACAACCGGACATTAACAAATTCCAATCTGCCACATAACCGCGGGCACGGCTTTCGAAAGATCATAACCCTGCAGGGGCGTCCCAACTTAGCCCATCACAAGCTCACGATCCGCGGAGTCGCAACTCCATGTTGGGAAGACCCGAGTATTCTCGAAATCCCGTGCTCAAGATATTTCGACAAAGGTAAAACTAATCCAGCAAGACCTCTCGGCGTGCTGACACCCTGATAGTAGCCGCGCGTATCTCATCTCAGGCCACGACCGGATGGGACAGCCTACAGGTATATACCAGTCCTCGAGTTTCCCCGTGGTGGCCCCGCAGTCCACCCAGTTTGGACCAACACTCATGAGGAGCACTGGCCCACGGGTTGATTAAGAGTCCTCGGGTGCTAGCCGGTCCCTATGCAAGTTTTAGTTATTAGGCAAATGTAGTACCAAAGTTGGGTCTTGCTGGAAAAGCTTTAAGCAATGCGAATTATCGAGGGGGGGCCATAAACCCCAACCGTGTTAGGAACGCAAAATCAAGGAACATAACACTGGTTTATCGGTTCCTAAGGTGGCATGAGTGGAACAAAACACCAAGCAAAAGGCCAAGCCTTCCACCCATTACCAAGTATATATATGTGTGCATTAATTAAGTGTCGGTGTATTTGGATCGACACCTATGGGATCACAAGAATCCCTACTACGGTTGCGGGGCGCGGGGTTGAGAGAAGAGCGGATTTAACAATCAGGACACGGTTCCTTTACCCAGGTTCGGGCCGCAAAGATGCGTAAAACCCTACTCCTGCTTTGGTGGATTATATGTTTGTGTTCTTCAGCTAGTGAGGAGCTCCAAAAGAGTTGTGAGGAGTTCTAAAAAGCCGAATCCTCCTCCTGGTCGCCTCGGGCCTCCTTTTATAGGAAAAAGGGGTCGCCACAGTGGCACACAGGAGGTGGAAAGGGTACAGTGATGCGAGGTTATCCCTCGCATTATAGGACAAGGCGCATTTAATGCGTCTAGCTTAGGTGTCCCTGCTTTATCGGGGGCGAGGGGAAACGCCCGTCTTGTCCGTTGTCGCTCCTCCTCGTGTTGACACGCGCCGTGGCCAGCGGTGCCTGAGGTGCCATGTAGGCAGACAGGCAGCTGAGGTGGCACAACGGCGGGCCTCCACGAAGATATGCGGGTTGCCACGCAGGAGCCTGTCCAGCTGGTTGGGTCGGCAGCTGCGTGGGTCGGTGGAAACCCGGTTGGTGCGGGCCTGACGGTGGCCCTGCGGGTGTCCTTGGCAAGGGCCTTGCCGGGGCTCCGGCAAGGGTGCTTCCGTGGCGCCTGTTTTCATCCCCGGCAAGGTGCTTGCCGGGGGCCTTGTAGTTCTCCTTGGCTGGAATCCCGCCAAGGGTCGTCGTCTTCTTAACTTGTATCTGATCTTGAATGTCTTCACAAAGATCTGCATGCCACCACAGGGATATCTCCCGAATCCTTGCCCCATGAGGGCGGAGGACTCTAGCGTGATCCGCTCCGTAGGCGCGGGGTGAGCTGCTGCGGCAAGGGTCTTGCCGGGGCTGCCAGAGCTGTCTCCCGGCAAGGACCTTGCCGGGGGCAGCCGCTTCGTCCCTTTGCTCCTTGTGGTCTTGTTCTTGGCGTTGTTCCAGTCTCCATCAAGCTTTGGTCTTACCTCGGCTCACCTCCCTTGCCATGCTTGGTGTGGTGGTGCCCGTGGCTCAGACTGCCCGTGCACAGTCATAGGGGTACAAAAAGTGTACCCCTCTTTTTGTACACCGACAGGAGCCCCCGGGCCTGGGCCACACATAAGCGCGACACGTTGTTGGGCCAGGCCCAGAACGGTGCGCGGGCAGGCGGGGCGGTTTTCACTGTGGTAAAATTTTACGCGCGCTGCGCCTCCCACGACCCGCGCGCGCGGCGCGGGGTGGAGGGGCGTGCGTGACGTGGGCGGCATGCATGGGGCGGTTTCCGCAGGCATGCGTCACGTCGCAGTAAATGTGAAAGGAGGCGGCCCGCGCCTTCCCCATAAACGGGGGGAGGTGTGGAGGCGCGGCCCGCTTACTAGATGGGGCCGAGGCGCGGTCGTCTAGGCGTCCACTCCCCACGATCACGGGGTGGGGAAAGGTCGCCTCACCCGTCCCTTCGGTCCTGCATGTCCGCCACGTGCCTCCCATGCGTGCGAGGTGGCGAGCGGTGGAGGTGGGAAACCGAGCCGTCGCTGGTTGGGGCGGCGGGTCGGTCCCGGCCCCCCTCGCCCTCTGCATCTTGATTGGCCGAGCGGAGCGGTTGAGCTCTAGCCCCGCCCCTTTATAAAGGGCGGAGGGGAGGGACGGCGCCCCGCACTCCTTCATCTTCTTTCTCTTTCAGCTTCTGCTCCTCTCTTCTGTTCGCCATGAAGAGAGAAAATCCCGGTTCCTCAACGGTGGCGGCGAGGGTCGCAGCTCGACAACGCGTCCCCCTTCTCCTGCAACCGCAGTGGTCGAACCAGCCACGAGGGGAAGAGGGAGGGGCGGGGCCGTGGGCGAGGTCGGGGTGCTCGAGGAAGAGGAGGACGGGGCGGCCCGCCGGCCTCGCCCCTGCCAGCAGCTCCTCCTCCAATGGAAGGTCATATTGGAGATGACCCTTGTGAGTTCTTCATTAGGATGCGGGGGTCGCCGCACCGTCGTCTTCGTCTCCCGACTCCATTTGCGCGGGAGATGGAGGTGGATCCGCCAGAGTCGCTGCGGCTGCACATGAGGGGTTGCGGGATCAGTGGCACGTCGGCCCGCGTCGACTTCCCTGCCCCTCATGTGATGTATCTTCGCCAAGGATGGAAGAGGTTCGCTCGCATCCACAGCCTGACGGATGGGCTCACCCTCCACTTCAAGTTGATGGAGAACGGCCACCTCTCTGTCAAGGTCTTCGGGCACCTCGGAACTCGCGCGAGGTGCTGCATGGAGAGCTCCTCCGATGACGAAGACTCCTCCTCGAACGAGGGTGACGAGGAGGATAGCAGCAGCGACACGAGGGCGGTGGACGGCAGGATGACGGGTCCGACTAGGTGTCGGGCGCCGCTCCTGGTGGCACCGGCGACCCCATCATCCGCGTCGCCAGCTCCTTGAACTTCTCGAGGCCGTCTCCATGGCGGCTGGCGTAGGGAGGCTGCGGAAGAGGAAGAGGAAGAAGGCGGGCGGCAAGGTCGTCATGTCGGAGTATGCGGGCATCGACGCCTTCGGCGCGTACTGACGTTCTGCCGCCTTGTCTTCGAGCTCTGCCTCCGGCGCCGTCATCACTGTCCAGCCCTTGGGAGGCCGTCGAGATGCATTCTCGGTGTCTTCTGCCACCCGTAGCTTGCCTAGGCGCCCCTTTTGCCCTTCTCGCCTCCTTGACCTGCCTCCTGAGGAGAGGGACAAGAAAGGCATTACGGGCATCTTATCTCTTTTTAGTCTGTAAGCCTTCGGGCATCTGTTAAGTTTAAAACTTGTAATCCCCTTATTCATGTTTTTCATTCCCTATGGACTGCACCTGAATGGAATGTTTTTAATGAAAAAGGAATGTTTGCCGGGGAGAGCAGTTTCCTGGACTTCTTCATCAGGCGTTGCGGTCCATTCTGCGACGAACTCTGCCAGGACTCGGCTCTGAATTGTCAAAGTACTTTCAAACTTGAGGCCAAAGCTGGACAGCTCCAGTGCCCACTCTACAATCCTTCCCGTCGCGTCTGGATTGTGAAATATCCGTTGCAGAGGGAGGTGAGTGACGACGGTGATCTCGTGCGCCTGGAAGTAGTGACGCAGCTTCCTCGAGGCCATGAGAAGGCCGAAGAGCAATTTCTGCACACCGGAGTACCTTGATCTATCCCCCTACAAGAGGGAGCTAACAAAGTAGACCGGGTGCTGCATCATTTTCTTCTTTGGCTGCACTCCAACCGGCTGTGTCACCTCTGCGCCAGTGGCATCGGGCTCTGTTGCTGCCATCACCACATCATTGATTTCTCTGTGCGCCACTAGTGCGGCGCTGACCACCTGGTTTGTTGCCGCTAAGTATAGCAGCAACGGTTCTTGTGGTCTAGACGCAACTAGTATTGGCATGGAGGAAAGATACCACTTCAAGTCTTGCAATGCTGCTTCGGCATCTGGCGTCCACTCCATTGGGCCTGCCTTTTCAAAATCTTGAAAAAGGGGAGGGCGCGATCGGCAGACTTAGAAATGAATCTGCTCATGGCGGCAACGCAACCAGCAAGCCGACGCACATCCTTGACCCGTTTGGGTGCTTCAATCTGCTCTATAGCTTTGATCTTGTCCGGATTGGCTTCTATCCCACGCTGCGACACAAAGAACCCGAGAAGCTTGCCAGACGGGACGCCGAAGACGCACTTCTCAGGGTTCAGCTTGAGGTTGATCTTGCGCAGGTTCACAAATGTTTCTTGTAAATCCGATACAAGGGTTGCCTTGTTCTTGGTTTTGACCACTATATCATCCATATAAGCCTCCATATTTCTATGGAGCTGGGGTTCAAAACCAATCTGGACTGCCCTTGCAAACGTCGAGCCAGCACTCTTCAACCCGAAAGGCATTCGTACGATACAGTACGTACCACATGGGGTGATGAATGTTGTCTTCTCTTCGTCTTCTCTTGCCATGAAGATCTGGTGGTAGCCGGAGTAGGCATCGAGGAATGACAGCAGGTCACACCCTGTCGTGGAGTCAACAATCTGGTCTATGAGAGGCAACGGGAAGGGGTCCTTGGGACAAGCTTTATTGATATATGTGTAATCAATACACAGCCTCCACTTCCCATTTGCCTTGCGCACTACCACTGGATTGGCCAGCCATGTTGGGTGGAGCACTCCTCTTACCAAACCCGCAGCTTCCAGTTTCCGGATCTCCTCGGTGATGAACTCTTGCCGTTCCAAAGCTTGCTTCCTGACCTTCTGCTTGACGGGCCGCGCATGAGGACAGACAGCAAGGTGGTGCTCAATCACCTCCCTGGGAACGCCGGCGATGTCGGATGCTTGTCAGGCAAACACGTCGACATTCGCCCGCACGAAGGTGACGAGCGCGTCTTCCTATTTGTTGTCAAGGGCGGAGCTTATGGTAAAAGCCCCTCCCGTTCCATCCTCCTTGACAGAAACCTTCTTGGTTCTTGGCGGCGTGGCCCTGGATCTCTTGTTTCTGCCGGTGGAGCCCTCTGGCACGTCCTCGATGGGAGCGCGACACTCCGAAGAGGTGCGCTTGCCGGAGTGGGTGTTTGAGGTCTCGTCGGTCTTCTTCTTTCCGGTGGAGCTCTCAAGCACGTCCTCAACGGGAGCACAACACTCCAAAGAGGTGCGCTTGTCGAAGTGGGCGCCCGAGGTCTCGCCGGTCTTCTTCTTCTTCCCTCCCGGGGCTCCAGTGGCAGGAGCAAGTGCCCCCGTAGCGGCAGTTGCTGCAACTGCTTGCTGTACAATTGGTCAGCGCAAATCAGCGCATCTTTCTTATCGGAGGGGATGGTGATGATCGTCACGGGCCCTGGCATCTTTAGGGTGTTGTAGGCATAGTGTGATGCTGCCATGAACTTGGCCAGTGCTGGGCGGCCAAGGATCCCGTAATAAGGCAGGGGGATCCTGGCAACATCGAACACGATCCTCTCTGTCCGGTAGTTCAGATCACTTCCAAAGGTCACGGGCAGTGTGACTTTCCCCTTCGATTGACTACTCCCTGGGCTGACCCCCTGAAATGTGCCCGTCTCTTCGAGGTCTCCATCAGGAACTTGCAGCTTCTCGATCACGGTGGGGGAAAGTAGGTTCAGACCGGCCCCGCCATCGACTAGCATCTTCGTCACCTTGAGGTTGCGTATTGTCGGTGAAACCAACAATGGCAAGCACCCGACCGGAGTAGTGCAATCAGGGTGATCCTCGGCGTCAAAGATGATAGGTGTGCTGGACCATTTCAGCGGCTTTTGGGCACCGGATGATGGCTCTGCTGCAATAATCTCACGCGCCCACTGTTTAAGCTGGCGATAAGAAGCATGCAACGAGGCGCCACCATCGACGCACATGGCGTCCGTAGCCTTCTGAAACTCTTGGCCGCCGGACTCGTCGTCCTCTTCGTGATCGTCGTCTTTAGGTCTTCTATCGCGGCCCCGGGCGGGCCTTTCCTGTTGTTTCTCCTTGCCGCGACGGCCTGCTTGGCCATCACGCTTCTTGCTGGACCCTTCAGCGCCGTCTTGGCCCTTCTCCTTGTCCCGCCTCTCGTATTCAGCCATTTGCTTCTCAGCAAGGAGCTCAACCTGGTGGCAGTCCTGGAGATCATGGCCTTTGGTGTGATGGATCTTGCAGTACCGCTTGCCGGAGTTTCCTGGCATCTCGACAGCCGCCAAGTGATACGTCCAAAACGTATCTATAATTTCTGCTTGCTCCATGCCTCTTTTGGGTGATATTGCTATGATATTTATACACTTCCATACACTTTTGATCATATTTGGACTAACCTATTAACTCAGTGCACCCCAGTGCCAGTTTCTGTTTTCGGTTGTTTTTGTATTTCAGGTTTTCACATTACGAGAACTGCCAGAAAAAATCCAGAAAAATTATATAAAAAATCAGCGTTCCAGAACCTACCGTGCGCCCGAAGTACAGTCGGGGGGGCACCAGGGCTCCAGGCGCCCTGGCGGCGCCCCCCCCCCCCCCGGGCCGCGCCGGGGGGGGCGCCTGGGCCCCCCGAGGCTCCGCTGATGCCCCCCTTTGGCATATATTTAAAGCGTCTCCCGAAACCCTAGAGACGGGAACTCTTTTTCGCGATCTCATCTCTGTTCTGCCGCCGCCGCCGCTTCCAAGATCGGGAGCACCAGGAGAACTCTTCCCGGCACCCTGCCGGAGGGGAGGATCACCACCGGGAGCTTCTCCACCACCATGGACGCCTCCCGGATGAGTTGTGAGTAGTCTCCCTTGGACCATGGGTCCATGACCAGTAGCTATGTGATGTTCTCCTCCCGTTCTTGTGCTTCACTAATTAATCCTCGTGAGCTGCCCTACATGATCGAGGCACATATGTAATCCTTATGTTGTTGCTATGATGAATTTGCTGGGATCCGAAGGATTATGAGATTATGTTCAGATTGTGTTGGAGTAATATATTTGATTCACCTCTTTTATGTTTATGTTCGTAAGTAATTCTTGCATGTTCTTCGTTGTTATTTATTGCTTTGGCCAAGTAGTAGGTAGTGACTCCAAGAGGGAACGTTATGCTTGATTGTGGGTTCATGCCCCTCGATGACTAGCTTGAGTGACAGAAACATGAGTCTAGGGGATGTGATGTTGCCACAAGGGGGAAAACAATGGTGCTTGTGCCCGCGGGTGCAAGGATTGTTTACTTTATGCAAAGTTCTTTTAATGCAGTTGTCTGTTGCTTTGAGTTTACACTATGGGTGGGACTCGCAACTTAATACCAGCGAGATGTTCTGGATAGATATCTCAAGGTGGATGATTAGTAGTAGATGCAGATGGATTTCGGTCTACTTACCTCGGCGTACCGCCCATGCTTTGAACCTCTACCTTTCTTGCAACTTAGTCAGCATTGGTCCTGTCAATTGCCCAGCTGTAATTCGTTTACCTCACATAGCAGTTTTATCGTCTTTTGGGAGAGAGACATCACTAGTGAACATCATGAGACTCCGGTCCATATTACCATCATTGATCACATCCGCTATTTACTTACTATTGCAATTATACCTATCACTATTATCACTTGCGTTTGATCCTTTGTAAACTACAAGGCCGGAGGGATTGACAACCTCTCTGTACTCGTTGGGAGCAAAGTTATTTGTATCTGTGTGCAGGTCCACGTTGATTGCTAATATCCGGCGCCGTTAGCAGTTGACACCTTCTTGTTGAAACTGGGAGTCTCTGGGAAATCGATCCTTGGTATTGCCAAGGGAAAACTTCTGCTACACTGCATCTCAAACCTTCCACTTGGGGTAACCAACGAGGGGTGAGAAGCCACCTAGCAAAGCAATTTCTGGCGCCGTTGCCGGGGACTCCACTCTTCAAGATAGGGGAGTTGCATGCTATCTTTTATCTTTGCTTTTTAGTCTTGTTAGTTTACCTTTTAGTTTTCTTTATGTCTTTTCACTAGTTTTGCTTAATGGAAAACAACAAAAATATGAGAGAGCTTTATAAGCTCTACCTTGCTTTGGGACATGATGTGTTTGAAGAGAAAATTAAAAAACCTATGGAACTTTATTATTTGCATAACATTCATGATGGTGGTGATGTTATTAGTATGCTTTCTTTGAATATCAATATTGCTAATGACATGGAAAGCTCTAAGCTTGGGGATGACACGTTTGATGAATATGATATTTTTAGTCCCCCAACTTTTGAAGAGAAAATTTACTTTGATGATACTTTGCTTCCTATACATGATGATTACAATGATGAATATGATGTTTTCAGTCCACCTACTATTGAGGATAAAATTTATTATGATTATGATATGCCTCCTAAATACAATGATTACCATGATGGTTATGATTGCTTTACTCTCACTATTCCTAATAAGAAAGATTTTGCTTATATGAAGAGTAATGACACTTTTTTGCATGTGGATCATGGTAACAATGCTTTATGTGATGCTTATATTGTTGAGTTTATTCGTGATCCCACTGAAAATTATTATGAGAAGGGAACATATGCTTATAGATATTTCAATGATATCAAGTTCCCTCTCTTTATGTTGAAGGTTTTGAAGCTACACTTGTTTTGCCTTCCTATGCTTATTGCTTTATGCTTCAATGAATTATTCTATTGCAATATTCCTATGCATAGGAAGCATGTTAGGCTTAAATGTGTTTGGTATTTGCTTCTTGATGCTCTCTTTTGTTCTTCAACTCTTATTCCTACGAGAGCATGATTAAAGTCTCATGCCTAGCTTAAAGGCATAAAAGAAAGCGCTTTTGGGAGGCAGCCCACAATGAATAAATTTTATTTTGCTTTTGTTGTGTCTTGATGTTGTTTACTACAGTAGCATCATCATTGTATCTTTGCTTTTCAATTTTGTGCCAAGTGTAGCCTCTGATTGCAAGAAAGTTCAAAAGTTGCGACGTGCTGTCCAGAAAACAGATTATGTCCTTGAATAGAAAAAATCGTATAAAATCACCAGATCATCTTTTTGGTCTGAATTTTTTCGACAGAGTGCTCTATATAATTGTCTTTCGTGCGTATGTTCTGAGTTTTTTTATTAGAGTTGCAGAAGTGCCCCGGAAAAATCAATTACTACTTGCTGTTATGTTTTTTACAGATTCTGTCCTGTTTTGCCTTTCCTTCATTTTGCAAACCTAGAGCTTTCTTTTTCTTTGCAAAAACCTTTTGGCAATCTTGAGAAACAGTAGAACTTCAAGAATATCTTTATTTCCAGCAAGGTACAATTATTTTATTATGGGTACTAACCTCGCTAATCAGATTATGATGAGTTATGTATGAAGGGAGTTTTCAAGTGTGCGAGGGAAGATGATAAAAAGATTCAGGAGTGTCAAACGCTCAAGCTTGGGGATGCCCCCATGCACCCCCAAGAAATATTCAAGGAGACTCAAGCGTCTAAGCTTGGGGATGCCCCCGTGCATCCCCTTCTCCATCAACATTATCAGTTCGTCTTTTGTTCCACTATATTTTAATCACTTCATGTGTTATGTGCTATGCTTGGAGCGTCTTGCTTTTAGTTTTCCTTTTAGTTTTCTTTAGCTTTTCATAACGATTCGGAACTCAGCTTTCTTTATGTGGGAGAGAAAGACGCTCCACTTCTACCTAGAACATAACATAGAATTTTCATGTCTATCCTTGTTGTGTGTGTTCTTTGTCTTTCAATAGCTACTATCATGCTTAGCTCTTAACTTTCATGCTTATCTTTTTAAAGAGCTTTCGTTTAGTTGGTTGCTTGAACTCTCTTTAATTATCATGTTTATCTTATTAAGAGAGTTTGCTTTCGTTGCACTGGTTGATATGTCTATGATAAAGATGCTACGTGCATAATGGCGCTTAGTAGTTCAGGTTTTCTTATGGTTAGTCTCAAATAGCTGGGGGGTTCCCAATGTGTTATTGGAGTACCAACATGGTTTGTTTGCCTATGATGTGGTATGGTTTAGTAATATCTTCCTTCAAGAATTTATTTTGATTGACTGGGCGTATGCTCACGCATATTTAAGACTGTAAAGAAAGTCTGTCAAGCTTTGATGATCTTTTATTTCTGAGTAGCGATATAACTTCCATGCCTGATTCAATGTTGCTTTGTCGCTCTGCGTGATTATGACCGTCATTGCTCTCTTAGTTGGTCGCTCCCAGTCTTTTGCTAACCTCCACCTGTACTAAGCGGACTGACTGCTTGTGCATCCACATCCTTTTAATCCAGTTATGCCATATGAGTCCACCATACCTTCCTACATGGTATTTACCTGCCATTCCTAACGGAGACTTGCATGTGCCATCTCGAAATTATTCAAAAAAAAATGCATTCCTATTTTGTGCCTCTGTTTTAAGTTCATGAGGAAGTAGTGGTTAATTCATGATCTTTTTAAGTTGGACAAGCTTCACCCCGGGATTGCATGTATAATGTGCAAACCCATAATACGAGAAGGAACTGGCATTGAGTGTGCCCGGCTCAAAAAGATAATATAACAAACAAACCCTCCTTCACGCTTTGTTCATGAGTAATCAGAAAACTTTGGCAGTGATAAACAAAGGAGATTAAGAGGATGTGATCGTCCTCATTCGAGAGCCGTTCCTCGAAACTTGTCCATCTCAAGAAGTGATTGAGTTGTCTGCTAGCATTCGTTGACGAAACATGCATGATCTAAAAAAAATTATTACTTCTATTTTAAAATCAAGAGCTCTGGTACATGTTTTGTCTTTGTTTCCGACTACGGGTTTTCAACCTTGCCAACAAAAGCCACGGTTCGAGAGTCTCCACCTTCTTTTAAAAGCACCAACTACTAAGAGCATGATTGTCATTCTGAGTGTAATGTGCATTGTCCCAAAGTAGCATTGTCATTTGCATGATTGTGATATCGTTTATTCTGAAATCATTGTATCTAGTCATCACTTAAACCTTGGAGGTGCCCCTGCATTTATGTTTTGCTTCACTAAAGGGGGCAAGCGAGATATCACTTTATCATATTTACACATCATGTTCATTACAAATCTATATGATGTTTCAGTATCATATTGTAAAACTTTCAGTTCTTTGTGATTTTCTCATGAGGCAACTTAATTACTATAGATTCATTGTCTCAATAAGATTTTGTCATCTGACCATGAAAAAGTCCTATATGGTTAATAGCATGTCACCACAGAAATTATTCTTGTTATCATTTACCTACTCGAGGACGAGCAGGAATTAAGCTTGGGGATGTTGATACGTCCAAAACGTATCTATAATTTCTGCTTGCTCCATGCCTCTTTTGGGTGATATTGCTATGATATTTATACACTTCCATACACTTTTGATCATATTTTGACTAACCTATTAACTCAGTGCACCCCAGTGCCAATTTCTGTTTTCGGCTGTTTTTGTATTTCAGGTTTTCACATTACGAGAACTGCCAGAAAAAATCCAGAAAAATTATATAAAAAATCAGCGTTCCAGAACCTACCATGCGCCCGAAGTACAGCCGGGGGGGCCACCAGGGCTCCAGGTGCCCTGGCGGCGCCCCCCCCCCCCCTGGGCCGCGTCGGGGGGCGCCTGGGCCCCCCGAGGCTCCGCTGATACCTCCCTTTGGCATATATTTAAAGCGTCTCCCGAAACCCTAGAGACGAGAACTCTTTTTCGCGATCTCATCTCTGTTCCGCCGCCGCCGCCGCTTCCAAGATGGGGAGCACCAGGAGAACTCTTCCCGGCACCCTGCCGGAGGGGAGGATCACCACCGGGAGCTTCTCCACCACCATGGACGCCTCCCGGATGAGTTGTGAGTAGTCTCCCTTGGACCATGGGTCCATGACTAGTAGCTATGTGATGTTCTCCTCCCGTTCTTATGCTTCACTAATTACTCCTCGTGAGCTGCCCTACATGATCGAGGCACATATGTAATCCTTATGCTGTTGCTATGATGAGTTTGCTGGGATCCGATGGATTATGAGATTATGTTTAGATTGTGTTTGAGTAATATATTTGATTCACCTCTTTTATGTTTATGTTCGTAAGTAATTCTTGCATGTTCTCCGTTGTTATTTATTGCTTTGGCCAAGTAGTAGGTAGTGACTCCAAGAGGGAACGTTATGCTTGATTGTGGGTTCATGCCCCTCGATGACTAGCTTGAGTGACAGAAACATGAGTCTAGTGGATGTGTTGTTGCCACAAGGGGGGAAACAACGGTGCTTGTGCCCGGGGGTGCAAGGATTGTTTACTTTATGCAAAGTTCTTTTAATGCAGTTGTCTGTTGCTTTGAGTTTACACTATGGGTGGGACTCGCAACTTAATACCAGCGAGATGTTCTGGATAGATATCTCAAGGTGGATGATTAGTAGTAGATGCAGATGGATTTCGGTCTACTTACCTCGGCGTACCGCCCATGCTTTGAACCTCTACCTTTCTTGCAACTTAGTCAGCATTGGTCCTGTCAATTGCCCAGCTGTAATTCGTTTACCTCACATAGCAGTTTTATCGTCTTTTGGGAGAGAGATATCACTAGTGAACATCATGAGACTCCGGTCCATATTACCATCATTGATCACATCCGCTATTTACTTTCCGCTTTTTACTTACTATTGCAATTATACCTATCACTATTATCACTTGCGTTTGATCCTTTGTAAACTACAAGGCCGGAGGGATTGACAACCTCTCTGTACTCGTTGGGAGCAAAGTTATTTGTATCTGTGTGCAGGTCCACGTTGATTTCTAATATCCGGCGCCGTTAGCAGTTGACACCTTCTTGTTGAAACTGGGAGTCTCTGGGAAATCGATCCTTGGTATTGCCAAGGGAAAACATCTGCTACACTGCATCTCAAACCTTCCACTTGGGGTAACCAACGAGGGGTGAGAAGCCACCTAGCAAAGCAATTTCTGGCGCCGTTGCCGGGGACTCCACTCTTCAAGATAGGGGAGTTGCATGCTATCTTTTATCTTTGCTTTTTAGTATTGTTAGTTTACCTTTCAGTTTTCTTTATGTCTTTTCACTAGTTTTGTTTAATGGAAAACAACAAAAATATGAGAGAGCTTTATAAGCTCTACCTTGCTTTGGGACATGATGTGTTTGAAGAGAAAATTAAAAAACCTATGGAACTTTATTATTTGCATAACATTCATGATGGTGGTGATGTTATTAGTATGCTTTCTTTGAATATCAATATTGCTAATGACATGGAAAGCTCTAAGCTTGGGGATGACACGTTTGATGAATATGATATTTTTAGTCCCCCAACTTTTGAATAGAAAATTTACTTTGATGATACTTTGCTTCCTATACATGATGATTACAATGATGAATATGATGTTTTCAGTCCACCTACTATTGAGGATAAAATTTATTATGATTATGATATGCCTCCTAAATACAATCATTACCATGATGGTTATGATTGCTTTACTCTCACTATTCCTAATAAGAAAGATTTTGCTTATATGAAGAGTAATGACACTTTTTTGCATGTGGATGATGGTAACAATGCTTTATGTGATGCTTATATTGTTGAGTTTATTTGTGATCCCACTGAAAATTATTATGAGAAGGGAACATATGCTTATAGATATTTCAATGATATCAAGTTCCCTCTATTTATGTTGAAGGTTTTGAAGCTACACTTGTTTTGCCTTCCTATGCTTATTGCTTTATGCTTCAATGAATTATTCTATTGCAATATTCCTATGCATAGGAAGCATGTTAGGCTTAAATGTGTTTGGTATTTGCTTCTTGATGCTCTCTTTTGTTCTTCAACTCTTATTCCTGCGAGAGCATGATTAAAGTCTCATGCCTAGCTTAAAGGCATAAAAGAAAGCGCTTTTGGGAGGCAGCCCACAACGAATAAATTTTATTTTGCTTTTGTTGTGTCTTGATGTTGTTTACTACAGTAGCATCATCATTGTATCTTTGCTTTTCAATTTTGTGCCAAGTGTAGCCTCTGATTGCAAGAAAGTTCAAAAGTTGCGACGTGCTGTCCAGAAAACAGATTATGTCCTTGAATAGAAAAATTCGTATAAAATCACCAGATCATCTTTTTGGTCTGAATTTTTTCAACAGAGTGATCTATATAATTTTCTTTCGTGCGTCTGTTCTGAGTTTTTTTATTAGAGTTGCAGAAGTGCCCCGGAAAAATCAATTACTACTTGCTGTTATGTTTTTTACAGATTCTGTCCTGTTTTGCCTTTCCTTCATTTTGCAAACCTAGAGCTTGCTTTTTCTTTGCAAAAACCTTTTGGCAATCTTGAGAAACAGTAGAACTTCAAGAATATCTTTATTTCCAGCAAGGTACAATTATTTTATTATGGGTACTAACCTCGCTAATCAGATTATGATGAGTTATGTTTGAAGGGAGTTTTCAAGTGTGCGAGGGAAGATGATAAAAAGATTCAGGAGTGTCAAACGCTCAAGCTTGGGGATGCCCCCATGCACCCCCAAGAAATATTCAAGGAGACTCTAGCGTCTAAGCTTGGGGATGCCCCCGTGCATCCCCTTCTCCATCAACATTATCAGTTCGTCTTTCGTTCCACTATATTTTAATCACTTCATGTGTTATGTGCTATGCTTGGAGCGTCTTGCTTTTAGTTTTCCTTTTAGTTTTCTTTAGCTTTTCATAACGAGTCGGAACTCAGCTTTCTTTATGTGGGAGAGAAACTGTTGGGGAACGTAGCATAATTCAAAAAAATTCTACGCTTTCACCAAGATCCAACTATGGAGACATCTAGCAACGAGCAAGTAAGAGTGCATCTACATACCGTTATGTAGATCGCGTGCGGAAGCTTACGAAGAAGCGTGGATGAAGTAGTCGTACTCTTCGCGTTCTTCGTCACCGATGATCTAGCGCCGAACGGATGGCACCTCCGCGTTCAACACACGTACGGTGCAGCATCGTCACCTCCTTCTTGATCCAGCAAGGGGGGAGGAGAAGTCGTCTGAGATCCAGCAGCACGACGGCGTGATGACGGATGCAGTGGAGATCGCAGCAGGGCTTCGCCGGGCGCCCTGCGTGGGAGTATGGAGGTGTGACGGGAGGGGGAGAGGCGCCAGGTCAAAGGTGCGGCAGCCCTCTGCCCTCCCACATATATATAGGGGCCAGGGGGTGCGCCAGGGCCCCTGCAGATCCAATCTGCAGGGGGGCGGCGGCCAGGGGGAGTCCTTGCCCCCCAAGGCAAGTGGTGGCCCCCTCCCCTTAGGGTTTTAACCCTAGGCGCATGGGGAGGTGGGCCACTTGTGGTGCGCCAGCCCAGAGGGGCTGGACACTTCCCCTTGCGGCCTAGGGGCCCCACCGGGATGGGTGGCCCCACCCGGTGGACCCCCGGGGCCCCTCCGGTGGTCCCGGGACGCTCCCGGTGACCCCCGGAGATCACCCGTTGGCCGAAACTGGACTTCATATATATCAATCTTTACCTCCGGACCATTCCGGAACTCCTCGTGACGTCCGGGATCTCATCCGGGACTCCGAACAACTTTCGGGTTTCCACGTGCATTTATCTCTACGACCCTAGCGTTACCGAACCTTAAGTGTGTAGACCCTACGGGTTCGGGAGACACGTAGACATGACCGAGATGACTCTCCGGTCAATAAACAACAACGGGATCTAGATACCCATGTTGGTTCCCACGTGTTCCTCGATGATCTTCATCGGATGAACCACCGTGTCAAGGATTCACTCAATCCCGTATATTATTCCCTTTGTCCATCGGTACGGTACTTGCCCGAGATTCGATCGTCGGTATTCCCGATACCTTGTTCAATCTCGTCATGGCAAGTCTCTTTACTCGATCCGTAATCCATCATCCCGTGACTAACTACTTAGTCACATTGAGCTCATTATGATGATGTCTTACCGAGTGGGCCGAGAGGTACCTCTCCGTCATACGGAGTGACAACATCCCAGTCTCGGTTCGTACCAACTCAACAGACACTTTCGGAGATACCCGATGCGTACCTTTATAGCCACCCAGTTACGTTGTGACGGTTGGCAAACCCAAAGTACTCCTACGGTATCCGGGAGTTGTACAACCTCATGGTCTAAGGAATAAATACTTGACACCGAAAAGCTTATGCATTACGAACTATACGATCTCGTGTTATGCTCAAGTTTGGGTCTTGTCCATCACATCATTCTCCTAATGATGTGATCTCGTTATCACTGACATCCCATGTCCATGGTCAGGAAACCGTGACCATCTGTTGATCAACGAACTGGTAACTAAAGGCCTACCAGGGACTCATTGTGGTCTATGTATTCACACATGTATCGCTATTTCCGTACAATACAATTCAAGCATGAATAACAGACAATTATCATGAATAAGGAGATATAATAATAATGCTTTTATTATTGCCTCTAGGGCATATGTCCAACAGTCTCCCACTTGCACTAGAGTCAATAATCTAGTTACACTGTGATGAATCGAACACCCATAGAGTTCTGGTGTTGATCAGGTTTCGCTCGTGAAAGAGGTTTAGTCAACGGGTCTGTGACATTCAGATCCGTATGCACTTTACAAATATCTATGTCTCCATCCTGAACATAATTCCGGATGGAGTTGAAACGGCGCTTGATGTGCTTGGTCTTCTTGTGAAACCTGGGCTCCTTGGTAATAGCAATAGCACCAGTGTTGTCACGGAAGAGAGTCATCGGGCTTGACGCGCTTGGAATGACTCCTAGGTCGGTGATGAACTCCTTCATCCAGACTCCTTCCTGCGCTGCTTCAGAAGCAGCTATGTACTCCGCTTCACATGTAGACGCTGCCACCACGCTCTGTTTGCAACTGCACCAGCTGACTGCCCCTCCATTCAAAATATACACGTATCCGGTTTGAGACTTAGAGTCATCCAGATCTGTGTCGAAGCTAGCATCGACATAACCCTTTACGACGAGCTCTTCGTCACCTCCATAAATG
Source organism: Secale cereale (assembly GCA_902687465.1). NCBI lineage: Eukaryota > Viridiplantae > Streptophyta > Magnoliopsida > Poales > Poaceae > Secale > Secale cereale. The sequence continues at coordinate 244,684,248 of LR738710.1, forward strand.
AGAAACATATCCTTAGTCCTTTTTAGGTACTTCAGGATGTTCTTGACCGCTGTCCAGTGTTCCGTACCGGGATCACTTTGGTACCTCCCTACCAAACTTATGGCAAGGTTCACATCAGGTCTGGTACACAGCATGGCATACATGATAGAACATATGGCTGAGGCATAGGGAATGACACTCATCTTTTCTCTATCTTCTGCCGTGGTCGGCGACTGAGCCTTGCTCAATCTCATACCTTTCAAAACAGGCAAGAATCCTTTCTTTGACTGATCCATATTGAACTTCTTCAATATTTTGTCAAGGTATGTACTTTGTGAAAGACCAATGAGGCGTCTCGATCTATCTCTATAGATTTTGATGCCTAATATGTAAGCAGCTTCTCCAAGGTCCTTCATTGAAAAACTTTTATTCAAGTAGGCCTTTACATTTTCCAAGAATTCTATAACATTTCCCATCAGCAATATGTCATCCACATATAATATGAGAAATGACACAGAGCTCCCACTCACTTTCTTGTAAATACAGGCTTCTCCATAAGTCTGTATAAAGCCAAACGCTTTGATCACTTCATCAAAGCGAATATTCCAACTCCGAGATGCTTGCACCAGCCCGTAAATCGAGCGCTGGAGCTTGCATACCTTGTTAGCGTTCTCTGGATCGACAAAACCTTCCGGTTGCATCATATACAACTCTTCCTTGAGGAAGCCGTTAAGGAATGCTGTTTTGACGTCCATTTGCCATATCTCATAATCATAGAATGCGGCAATAGCTAACATGATTCTGACTGACTTCAGCATCGCTACAGGAGAGAAAGTCTCGTCATAGTCAATCCCTTGAACTTGTCGATAACCCTTAGCGACAAGCCGAGCCTTATAGATGGTCACATTACCATCCGCGTCTGTCTTCTTCTTAAATATCCATTTGTTTTCTATGGCGTGCCTATCATCAGGCAAGTCCACCAAAGTCCATACTTTGTTTTCATACATGGATTCTATCTCGGATTTCATGGCTCCAAGCCATTTATTGGAATCTGGGCCCGCCATCGCTTCTTCATAGTTCGAAGGTTCACCGTTGTCTAACATGATTTCCAGGACAGGGTTGCCGTACTACTCTGGTGCGGAACGTGCCCTTGTGGACCTTCGAAGTTCAGTAGTAACTTGATCTGTTTCTTCATGATCATCATCATCAACTTCCTCCCTTGTCGGTGCAGGCACCTCAGGAACAGTTTCCTGCGCTGCGCTACTTTCCGGTCCAGGAGGGGTGACTGTCACCTCATCAAGTTCTACTTTCCTCCCACTCACTTCTTTCGAGAGAAACTCTTTCTCCAGAAAGCATCCATTCTTGGCAACAAAGACTTTGCCTTCGGATCTGTGGTAGAAGGTGTACCCAATTGTTTCCTTTGGGTATCCTATGAAGACGCATTTTTCCGATTTGGGTTCGAGCTTTTCAGGTTGAAGTTTCTTGACATAAGCATCGCAACCCCAAACTTTCAGAAACGACAGCTTCTGTTTCTTGCCAAACCAAAGTTCATACGGAGTCGTCTCAACGGATTTCGACGGAGCCCTATTTAAAGTGAATGCGGCAGTCTCTAAAGCATAACCCCAAAAAGATAGCGGTAAATCGGTGAGGGACATCATAGATCGCACCATGTCCAACAGAGTACGATTTCGACGTTCCGACACACCGTTACGTTGAGGTGTTCCGGGCGGTGTCAATTGTGAAACAATTCCACAGCTCCTAAGGTGTGTGCCAAATTCATGACTTAAATATTCACCCCCACGATCCGATCGCAAGAACTTTATTTTTCTGTCACGTTGATTCTCAACCTCATTCTGAAATTCCTTGAACTTTTCAAAGGTCTCAGACTTGTGTTTCATCAAATAGATATACCCGTATCTACTCAAGTCATCCGTGAGGGTGAGAACATAACGGTAGCCTCCGCGAGCCTCAACACTCATTGGACCGCACACATCGGTATGTATGATTTCCAACAAGTTGGTTGCTCGCTCCATTGTTCCGGAGAACGGAGTCTTGGTCATCTTGCCCAAGAGGCATGGTTCGCACGTGTCAAATAATTCATAATCAAGAGACTCTGGAAGTCCATCTAAATGGAGCTTCTTCATACGTTTGACACCAATATGACCAAGGCGGCAATGCCACAAGTATATGGGACTATCATTATCAACTTTACATCTTTTGGCATCTACACTATGAATATGTGTATCACTACGTTCGAGATTCATCAAAAATAAACCATTGACCAGTGGGGCATGACCATAAAACATATCTCTCAAATAAATAGAACAACCATTATTCTCTGATTTGAAAGAATAGCCATCTCGCATAAGACGAGATCCAGAAACAATGTTCATGCTCAAGGCTGGTACTAAATAACAATTATTGAGGTTTAAAACTAATCCCGAGGGTAGATGTAGAGGTAGCGTGCCGACGGCGATCACATCGACCTTGGAACCATTCCCGACGCGCATCGTCACCTCATCCTTCGCCAGTCTCCGTTTATTCCGCAGCTCCTGTTTTGAGTTACAAATGTGAGCAACTGCACCGGTATCAAATACCCAGTAGCTACTACGAGTGCTGGTAAGGTACACATCAATAACATGTATATCATATATACCTTTGACGTTGCTGGCCTTCTTGTCTGCTAAGTATTTGGGGCAGTTCCGCTTCCAGTGACCCGTTCCCTTGCAATAAAAGCACTCTGTCTCAGGCTTGGGTCCATACTTTGGCTTCTTCCCGGCAACAGGCTTGCCGGGCGCGGCAACTCCCTTGCCGTCCTTCTTGAATTTCTTTTTACCCTTGCCTTTCTTGAACTTAGTGGTTTTATTGACCATCAACACTTGATGTTCTTTCTTGATGTCTACCTCTGCTGATTTCAGCATTGAATACACCTCGGGAATGGACTTCTCCATCCCCTGCATATTGAAGTTCAACACGAAGCTCTTGAAGCTTGGTGGGAGCGACTGGAGGATTCTGTCAACGACCGCTTCATCTGGGAGATTCATTCCCAGCTGAGACAAGCGGTTGTGCAATCCTGAAATCTTGAGGATGTGCTCACTGACAGAACTGTTCTCCTCCATCTTACAGCTGTAGAATGCGTCGGAGACATCATATCTCTCGACTCGGGCATGAGCTTGGAAAACCATTTTCAGCTCTTCGAACATCTCATATGCTCCGTGGTGCTCAAAACGTTTTTGGAGCCCCGATTCTAAACTGTAAAGCATGCCGCACTGAACCAGGGAGTAATCATCACTACGCGACTGCCAGACGTTCAAAACGTCTTGGGCCGCATCGGGAGCAGGTGCATCACCTAGCGGTGCTTCTAGGACATATGATCTCTTGGCAGCTATGAGGATAATCCTCAGGTTACGGACCCAATCCGTATAGTTGCTACCATCGTCTTTCAGCTTGGTTTTCTCTAGGAACGCGTTGAAGTTGAGGGAAACTGGAGCGTGGGCCATTTGATCTACAAGAGATATTGTAAAGAATTTAGACTAAGTTCATGATAATTAAGTTCATCTTAATCAAATTTTAATGAACTCCCACTCAGAATGACATCTCTCTAGTCATCTAAGTGATACACGATCCGAATCGAGTAGTCCGTGTCCGATCATCATGTGAGACGGACTAGTCATCAACGGTGAACATCTTCATGTTGATCATATCTTCTATACGACTCGTGTTCGACCTTTCGGTCTTCCGTGTTTCGAGGCCATGTCTGTACATGCTAGGCTCGTCAAGTGAACCCTAAGTGTATCGCGTGTGTAAATCTGTCTTACACCCGTTGTATGCGAACATTAGAACCTATCACACCCGATCATCACGTGGTGCTTCGGAGCAACGAGCTTTAGCAACGGTGCACAGTTAGGGGAAACACAATACTTGAAATTTTAGTGAGAGATCATCTTATTTACTACCGACGTTCTAAGTAAACAAGATGCATAAACATGATAAACATCACATGCAATCAATTAAAGTGACATGATATGGCCAACATCATCTTGCTCCTTGGATCTCCATCTTCGGGGCACCATGATCATCTTGTCACCGGCTCGACACCATGATCTTCATCATCATGATCTCCATCATCGTGTCTTGAAGAAGTCGTCACGCCAACTATTACTTCTACTACTATAGCTAACGTTTAGCAATGAAGTAAAGTAATTACATGGCGTTATTCAGTGACACGCAGGTCATACAATAATTAAGACAACTCCTATGGCTCCTGCCGGTTGTCAAGTTCATCGACATGCAAGTCGTGATTCCCTATTACAAAAACATGATCAATCTCATACATCACATATATCATTCATCACATCTTCGTTTTGGCCATACCATGTCACATAACACATGCTGCAAAAACAAGTTAGACGTCCTCTAATTGTTGTTGCAAGTTTTACGTGGCTTCTATAGGATTTCTAGCAAGAACGTTTCTTACCTACGCCAAAACCACAACGTGATTTGTCAACTTCTATTTACCCTTCTTAAGGACCCTTTTCATCGAATCCGATCCGACTAAAGTAGGAGAGACAGACACCCGCCAGCCACCTTATGCATCTAGTGCATGTCTGTCGGTGGAACCAGTCTCACGTAAGCGTACGTGTAAAGTCGGTCCGGGCCGCTTCATCCCACAATACCGCCGAATCAAGATTGACTAGTAACGGTAAGAAAGTTGAACAAAACCAAACGCCCACAACTGTTTGTGTTCTACTCGTGCAAGATGCTACGCATAAAACCTAGCTCAGATGCCACTGTTGGGGAACGTAGCATAATTCAAAAAATTTCTACGCTTTCACCAAGATCCAACTATGGAGACATCTAGCAACGAGCAAGTAAGAGTGCATCTACATACCGTTATGTAGATCGCGTGCGGAAGCTTTCGAAGAAGCGTGGATGAAGTAGTCGTACTCTTCGCGTTCTTCGTCACCGATGATCTAGCGCCGAACAGACGGCACCTCCGCATTCAACACACGTACGGTGCAGCAACGTCACCTCCTTATTGATCCAGCAAGGGGGGAGGAGAAGTCGTCAGAGATCCGGCAGCACGACGGCGTGATGACGGATGCAGTGGAGATCGCAGCAGGGCTTCGCCGGGCGCCCTGCGTGGGAGTATGGAGGTGTGACGGGAGGGGGAGAGGCGCCAGGGCAACGGTGCGGCAGCCCTCTCCCCTCCCACATATATATAGGGGCCAGGGGGTGCGCCAGGGCCCCTGCAGATCCAATCTGCAGGGGGGGCGGCGGCCAGGGGGGAGTCCTTGCCCCCCAAGGCAAGTGGTGGCCCCCCTCCCCTTAGGGTTTTAACCCTAGGCGCATGGGGAGGTGGGACACTAGTGGTGCGCCAGCCCAGAGGGGATGGACACTTCCCCTTGCGTCCTAGGGGCCCCACCGGGATGGGTGGCCCCACCCGGTGGACCCCCGGGGCCCCTCCGGTGGTCCCGGGACGCTCCCGGTGACCCCCGAAGATCACCCGTTGGCCGAAACTGGACTTCCTATATATCAATCTTTACCTCCGGACCATTCCGGAATTCATCGTGACGTCCGGGATCTCATCCGGGACTCCGAACAACTTTCGGGTTTCCACGTGCATTTATCTCTACGACCCTAGCGTTACCGAACCTTAAGTGTGTAGACCCTACGGGTTCGGGAGACACGTAGACATGACCGAGATGACTCTCCGGTCAATAACCAACAGCGGGATCTGGATACCCATGTTGGTTCCCACGTGTTCCTCGATGATCTTCATCGGATGAACCACTGTGTCAAGGATTCACTCAATCCCGTATATTATTCCCTTTGTCCATCGGTACGGTACTTGCCCGAGATTCGATCGTCGGTATTCCCGATACCTTGTTCAATCTCGTCATGGCAAGTCTCTTTACTCGATCCGTAATCCATCATCCCGTGACTAACTACTTAGTCACATTGAGCTCATTATGATGATGTCTTACCGAGTGGGCCCAGAGGTACCTCTCCGTCATACGGAGTGACAACATCCCAGTCTCGGTTCGTACCAACTCAACAGACACTTTCGGAGATACCCGATGCGTACCTTTATAGCCACCCAGTTACGTTGTGACGGTTGGCAAACCCAAAGTACTCCTACGGTATCCGGGAGTTGTACAACCTCATGGTCTAAGGAATAAATACTTGACACCGAAAAGCTTATGCATTACGAACTATATGATCTCGTGTTATGCTCAAGTTTGGGTCTTGTCCATCACATCATTCTCCTAATGATGTGATCCCGTTATCACTGACATCCCATGTCCATGGTCAGGAAACCGTGACCATCTATTGATCAACGAACTGGTAACTAGAGGCCTACCAGGGACTCATTGTGGTCTATGTATTCACACATGTATCGCTATTTCCGTACAATACAATTCAAGCATGAATAACAGACAATTATCATGAACAAGGAGATATAATAATAAAGCTTTTATTATTGCCTCTAGGGCATATCTCCAACAGAAACACGCTCCACTTCTACCTAGAACATAACATAGAATTTTCATGTCTATCCTTGCTGTGTGTGTTCTTTGTCTTTCAATAGCTACTATCATGCTTAGCTCTTAACTTTCATGCTTATCTTTTTAAAGAGCTTTCGTTTAGTTGGTTGCTTGAACTCTCTTTAATTATCATGTTTATCTTATTAAGAGAGTTTGCTTTCGTTGCACTGGTTGATATGTCTATGATAAAGATGCTACGTGCATAATGGCGCTTAGTAGTTCAGGTTTTCTTATGGTTAGTCTCAAATAGCTGGGGGGTTCCCAATGTGTTATTGGAGTACCAACATGGTTTGTTTGCCTATGATGTGGTATGGTTTAGTAATATCTTCCTTCAAGAATTTATTTTGATTGACTTGGCGTATGCTCATGCATATTTAAGATTGTAAAGAAAGTCTGTCAAGCCTTGATGATCTTTTATTTCTGAGTAGCGATATAACTTCCATGCCTGATTCAATGTTGCTTTGTCGCTCTGCATGATTATGACCGTCATTGCTCTCTTAGTTGGTCGCTCCCAGTCTTTTGCTAACCTCCACCTGTACTAAGCGGACTGACTGCTTATGCATCCACATCCTTTTAATCCAGTTATGCCATATGAGTCCACCATACCTTCCTACATGGTATTTACCTGCCATTCCTAACGGAGACTTTCATGTGCCATCTCGAAATTATTAAAAAAAATGCATTCCTATTTTGTGCCTCTGTTTTAAGTTCATGAGGAAGTAGTGGTTAATTCATGATCTTTTTAAGTTGGACAAGCTTCACCCCGGGATTGCATGTATAATGTGCAAACCCATAATACGAGAAGGAACTGGCATTGAGTGCGCCCGGCTCAAAAAGATAATATAACAAACAAACCCTCCTTCACGCTTTGTTCATGAGTAATCAAAAAACTTTGGCAGTGATAAACAAAGGAGATTAAGAGGATGTGATCGTCCTCATTCGGGAGCCGTTCCTCGAAACTTGTCCATCTCAAGAAGTGATTGAGTTGTCTGCTAGCATTCGTTGACGAAGCATGCATGATCTAAAAAAATTATTACTTCTGTTTTAAAATCAAGAGCTCTGGTACATGTTTTGTCTTTGTTTCCGACTACGGGTTTTCAACCTTGCCAACAAAAGCCACGGTTCGAGAGTCTCCACCTTCTTTTAAAAGCACCAACTACTGAGAGCATGATTGTCATTCTGAGTGTAATGTGCATTATCCCAAAGTAGCACTGTCTTTTGCATGATTGTGATATCGTTTATTCTGAAATCATTGTATCTAGTCATCACTTAAACCTTGGAGGTGCCCCTGCATTTATGTTTTGCTTCACTAAAGGGGGCAAGCGAGATATCACTTTATCATATTTACACATCATGTTCATTACAAATCTATTTGATGTTTCAGTATCATATTGTAAAACTTTCAGTTCTTTGTGATTTTCTCATGAGGCAACTTAATTACTATAGATTCATTGTCTCAGTAAGCTTTTGTCATGTGACCATGAAAAAGTCCTATATGGTTAATAGCATGTCACCACAGAAATTATTCTTGTTATCATTTACCTACTCGAGGACGAGCAGGAATTAAGCTTGGGGATGTTGATACGTCCAAAACGTATCTATAATTTCTGCTTGCTCCATGCCTCTTTTGGGTGATATTGCTATGATATTTATACACTTCCATACACTTTTGATCATATTTGGACTAACCTATTAACTCAGTGCACCCCAGTGCCAATTTCTGTTTTCGGCTGTTTTTGTATTTCGGGTTTTCACATTACGAGAACTGCCAGAAAAAATCCAGAAAAATTATATAAAAAATCAGCGTTCCAGAACCTACCGTGCGCCCGAAGTACAGCTGGGGGGGGGGCACCAGGGCTCCAGGCGCCCTGGCGGCGCCCCCCCCCCTGGGCCGCGCCGGGGGGGCGCCTGGGCCCCCCGAGGCTCCGCTGATGCCCCCCTTTGGCATATATTTAAAGCGTCTCCCGAAATCCTAGAGACGGGAACTCTTTTTCGCGATCTCATCTCTGTTCCGCCACCGCCGCCGCTTCCAAGATCGGGAGCACCAGGAGAACTCTTCCCGGCACCCTGCCGGAGGGGAGGATCACCACCGGGAGCTTCTCCACCACCATGGACGCCTCCCGGATGAGTTGTGAGTAGTCTCCCTTGGACCATGGGTCCATGAATAGTAGCTATGTGATGTTATCCTCCCGTTCTTGTGCTTCACTAATTTGTCCTCGTGAGCTGCCCTACATGATCGAGGCACATATGTAATCCTTATGTTGTTGCTATGATGAGTTTGCTGGGATCCGATGGATTATGAGATTATGTTCAGATTGTGTTTGAGTAATATATTTGATTCACCTCTTTTATGTTTATGTTCGTAAGTAATTCTTGCATGTTCTCCGTTGTTATTTATTGCTTTGGCCAAGTAGTAGGTAGTGACTCCAAGAGGGAACGTTATGCTTGATTGTGGGTTCATGCCCCTCGATGACTAGCTTGAGTGACAGAAACATGAGTCTAGGGGATGTGCTGTTGCCACAAGGGGGAAAACAACGGTGCTTGTGCCCGCGGGTGCAAGGATTGTTTACTTTATGCAAAGTTCTTTTAATGCAGTTGTCTGTTGCTTTGAGTTTACACTATGGGTGGGACTCGCAACTTAATACCAGCGAGATGTTCTGGATAGATATCTCAAGGTGGATGATTAGTAGTAGATGCAGATGGATTTCGGTCTACTTACCTCGGCGTACCGCCCATGCTTTGAACCTCTACCTTTCTTGCAACTTAGTCAGCATTGGTCCTGTCAATTGCCCAGCTGTAATTCGTTTACCTCACATAGCAGTTTTATCGTCTTTTGGGAGAGAGACATCACTAGTGAACATCATGAGACTCCGGTCCATATTTCCATCATTGATCACATCCGCTATTTACTTTCCGCTTTTTACTTACTATTGCAATTATACATATCACTATCATCACTTGCGTTTGATCCTTTGTAAACTACAAGGCCGGAGGGATTGACAACCTCTCTGTACTCGTTGGGAGCAAAGTTATTTGTATCTGTGTGCAGGTCCACGTTGATTGCTAATATCCGGCGCCGTTAGCAGTTGACACCTTCTTGTTGAAACTGGGAGTCTCTAGGAAATCGATCCTTGGTATTCCCAAGGGAAAACTTCTGCTACACTGCATCTCAAACCTTCCACTTGGGGTAACCAACGAGGGGTGAGAAGCCACCTAGCACCAAGGCCCGGCAGGCGACACACCCGGCAATTTCCTTGGTTTTCTTGGCGGAGCCGGCGTCATCAGATCCCTCGACGGTAAGCACGGCCTTCCCCTTGCGCTTCCTGTTACGGTTCCGGCCCTTCCTCGATGGGGCGGCAGTATCTTCGTCTGAAGAGTCTTCCGCATCGGCGCCTTCGTCGGGGTACTTCCTTCCCTCTTCAGCCTGGGCACATCTGTCGGCAAGAACGTAGAGTTCCGCCACATCCTTCACCTTGGTCATCGCCAGTTCTTCGCGCATCTTGCGGTGGAGCACGTTCTGGTGGAACGCGCTGATGATGGCGGCAGGGTGAACATCGGGGATATTGTACTGTACCCGGCTGAATCTTTGTATGTACTTGCGCAGAGTCTCGCCTTCCTTCTGGGGTATGACATGCAGGTCACTTGCTTGGCTATGGGCTTGGTGGCCTCCGGTAAAGGCGCCAACAAACTCATGGAAAAAGTCGGACCAGGAGGAAATAGAGTCTACTGGCAAGTGCATTAACCACGACATGGCGTTAGGTTTAAGAGCCAACGAAAAGTAATTCGCAAGCACCTTATCGTCGCGGGCACCGGCAGCTTGCATCGCGATGGTGTAGATGCTAAGGAACTCCGACGGGTGGGTCTTGCCGTTGTACTTCTCGCCAACGTCAGCTTTGAATGTGCGGTGAGAGGGCCACTGGAACTGCCGCAGCTCACGGGTGAAGGCTGGACAGCCTACCTCATAAGGTAGACCCCCAGGGCTCTCCGGTACCGGCGGTCTGCAGCAGGCCCTGCTCGCCTGTCTGACTGGTGGCACGTTCCGCGCCGACGCTCGATGGTGGTTCGAGCGTCTTCATGAGCTCGCTCCTGAAGAACTTGACGTTGGTCGCCATGGGTCCGTGGGTCGGACGACGCTATGGAGATGGCGTCGCCCGCGATGTCTCGACGAGTTGACCCACGCGGCGCCGGGCGAGGAGGAGGCGAATGCACCGTAGCCACGGCGCTGCCGGCCCTCCCGCCGCCGGTGCGTGGGACTCCATCGGAGCGTCGACCTAGGAGCTCCGCTGGATTTAGATCATCCTTGTTGGCGGCTGCGACAAGGCTTCGGATGGTGGCTCTCCATTCGTCGAGTTTCCCCGTAACGGGAGGAAAGTCGAGGAGCAACTACGCGCGCGCCAAAGCTTCGACTGGTGTCAACAGTAGCAAAACCTGCACGGACCGTGACGCGCTTCGACCCCTGACCGTGCCAGGGGAGCTCCATCACGATCCCGCGGTCGCCTATCGTCTCCACTAGTGCTTCGGAGGGCGGGCAGGTCTTCTACGTCCCGGGAGTGGCGCTCGCGGCTCTTCCCATGGCGACGCCCGGGACCTTCAGGGTGACAACGCCGTTCGTCGCGTGCTGCTTGAGAAGAGCGCGTTGTTGGTGCTAGCGTGGGAGTTCTGGAGATCCTTGTGTCGCCTTCGGGTGATGCGGCAGCAACTTTGGAAGGCCCCGCGCCACCCGCGGGGGGGCGGGTTCCATCCCTGGAACTGGCGGTGTGTGGCCCGTTACCAGGCGCACAAGCATCGCCACCTCCCAAACTCTGGCTGCTGGGGCGGCGTTGGTGTTCGCGAGCAGCGCCCCGGGTTCTTTCCGTGACCGGTCCGCTGCTCGCCCGCGTCGGGACGAGCTGCCTGGCTTCCGACTAGCCAACCGCCACCGTCGTCTTCTTCTTGGGCGCCATGACGATGAAGAGGCGTCGAACTGACTGCCAAAGCTGATTCTCACAACTGCGCCCCCTACCTGGCGCGCCAAAGATGTCGGTGTATTTGGATCGACACCTATGGGATCACAAGAATCCCTACTACGATTGTGGGGCGCGGGGTTGAGAGAAGAGCGGTTCTAACAGTCAGGACACGGTTCCTTTACCCAGGTTTGGGCCGCAAAGATGCGTAAAACCCTACTCCTGCTTTGGTGGATTATATGTTTGTGTTCTTCAGCTAGTGAGGAGCTCCAAAAGAGTCGCGAGGAGTTCTAAAAAGCCGAATCCTCCTCCTGGTCACCTCGGGCCTCCTTTTATAGGAAAAAGGGGTCGCCACGGTGGCACACAGGAGGTGGAAAGGGTACAGTGATGCAAGGTTATCCCTCGCATTACAGGACAAGGCGCATTTAATGCGTCTAGCTTAGGTGTCCCTACTTTATCGGGGGCAAGGGGAGACGCCCGTCTTGTCCGTCGCCGCTCCTCCTCATGCTGACACGCGCCCTGGCCAACGGTGCCTGAGGTGCCATGTAGACAGACAGGCAGCTGAGGTGGCACAACGGCGGGCCTCCATGAAGATCTGTGGGTTGCCACACAGGAGCCTGTCCAGCTGGTTGGGTCGGCAGCTGCGTGGGTCGATGGAAACCCGGTTGCTGCGGGCCTGACGGTGGCCCTGCGGGTGTCCTTGGCAAGGGCCTTGCCGGGGCTCCGGCAAGGGTCCTGCCGTGGCGCCTGTTGTCATCCCCGGCAAGGTGCTTGCCGGGGGCCTTGTAGCTCTCCTTGGCTGGAATCCTGCCAAGGGTCGTCATCTTCTTAACGTGTATCTGATCTTGAATGTCTTCACAAAGATCTGCATGCCACCACGAGGATATCTCCCGAATCCTTGCCCCATGAGGGCGGAGGACTCAAGGGTGATCCGCTCCGTAGGCGCGGGGCGAGCTGCCGCGGCAAGGGTCTTGCCGGGGCTGCCAGAGCCGGCTCCCGGCAAGGACCTTGCCGGGGGAAGCCGCTTCATCCCTTTGCTCCTTGTGGTCTTGTTCTTGGTGTTGTTCCAGTCTCCATCAAGCTTTGGTCTTACCCCGGCTCACCTCCCTTGCCATGCTTGGTGTGGTGGTGCCCGTGGCTCAGACTGCCCGTGCACAGTCATAGGGGTACAAAAAGTGTACCCCTCTTTTTGTACACCGACATTAAGCATATGGGATATTGTGATATGCCAACACCAAGATCCGACATGGAGCAATCTTCATCTTCATCTGCAACTAACAATGCTATAAGAGGGGTTGAGCAAGCAGTAACATAGCCAAACAACGGTTTGTTGAGATGGTGTCAAGGGTTAGAGGTTTCATGGCAACAAGGAGGGGCTAACAACAAATAGATAGGTAGCGCGACATATAGCGATAGCATCAAGACAACTAGCATGACAATGATAGTAAAGGTATCCAAGGTGACGGTCATCTTGCCTGAGATCCCACAAGGAAGAAGAACGAGTCCATGAAGAAGACAAAGAAGAAGCCACGAAGACGAACCAAGTGTAGTCGAATGAATCCTCACGATCGCAACAGAATATGAACTAGCGAGAAGAAGCACACAACATGGTAAACACACAACACATAACAAGACAAGATGCTCAAACAAGTATGATGCATGACAAGGCTACCTGATGCAATTTATGGCAAGGGATGATGCAAACAAGAACACACAACAAGGCAAGTTTAAATGAGGCCGGAAATGACATATAACAACTCCGGTAAGTCCTCATATGCAAAATTTCAAAATTGGTCCAGATCCAAACAAACCTTATGTTAAATTTGTTATACAGCAAGTTAACATGCACCATGATGATCTACTCAAAATTCTAGTCAAGTTTCATATAAAGTTTATTTAAATCGGAGCTGCGGCCTAGAAGATATGAGCAAAACAAGATGAACATGGCAAAGATGCAAGATGCATTCAAACATCAAGCAAACACACTCCAAACATGTAACCAACATGATATTATGCATCTACATGCAAAAACACACAAGTTTCATATAGAGCACACTCCCAACGGGGAAACGGTTCAACACATACGCATAGAACAAGTTTGGAACACAATCAGCCCAAGACAGCAAGTAGGCATATAGTTGACATCAAAACAACATGATGCAATAACATTTCATGGCAACAAAGGGCATGGCAAGCATGTACATGTCAAGCACTACAAGCATGATCTCTGAGCTACTACCAAACACCACTATAACATGCTCAAAACATCATGGCAAGATTGCAAAAGATAACAGATTCACAGACTTAGTGAAATAAACTAAACATGGCAGCAACAACGACAAGTAGGCATGTTTGCAAGCTTGTGCAACTCATCTCAAAGCATACCATGGCATGTGAAGATAACCAACAGCAATAAGACATGTTTATGAAGCTACTCATGGCAAGAACATGGTCATAGGATCCATAGAACACTAGCTATTGACATGGCAAAACTGAACTTACTGTTAACAGGCTGACATCAACATTTTATAGCAATTTGAGAGCAAGAAATAAACAAGCTACTTCAGCCTATAATTGTAAACAAGGACATGGATGGATAGAGCATAACATGGACATCAATGCATGATCATTGGACGTCCCCAAATGTGCATGGATATGACTGGGGCATCAAGCAAACATGGCATCAGGTTATAACAGTTTCAGACTTAGCAGTTTTCAACAAGTGTAAGAAATCAGCCAACAGCGAGTAGGTCACTTTGCAAGCTTGTTCCACTCACCACAAGTCATATAATGAAAAGTGGATTGCACCACAACAAATATGGCATGATTGTGCTTCTAAAACATATTAACAAGTAGCTCAAAAAAATCACACATAAAGATATGAAAAAGACAAATCAGCATCTCATAACAGTTTTCAGCACTTAACAGCCACATGCACTTTTGTAGCAGAGATAAACATGGCAATATGGCACCTAACATGAATGCAACAGTCACCATCATTTAGAGCACTTCACAATGGACATTTTGACATATCATACACTCCATTTGGACCAACGAGCACAAAGTTACAACATGGTGAATATGCACACATATTATAACAATTCAGGGACTTAGGAAAAAACAACCTCGGGGGTGGTGGAGTGGACATTGTCCGGGCTGGATGGGCACGTTCGGCGGCTGGGACGCATGGGCCCACCTATCGGCCACACAGGTGAGGCAGAGGGCGGACATGTCCATGCCCGACTGGACATGTCCGGCTGGCTGGGCGTCAGGCCCACCGGTCAGTGACACGGGGGAACGGGTCAACGCAGCGACCGATCCGGATCGGATCAATCTCGCAGAACGAAGCAGGGGCGGCGACGCATCGGGCCTCCGGTGAGGCGGAACACCGGCGGACGGCGGGGATGGGACGGGGAAGACCATATCCGGGCGCGGTAGTGGTCGAGGAGGCAGTTCCCAACGACGAGGAGCTCCGGCGGCACGGACGAGGGTGCACAGGGGCGGCGACTGGCGACCAGTGCGGTGGCGGCGGGGCACTGCGATATCCGGCCGGTCGAGTCCCAACGGCGAGGTGTCGACGAGGCGCGGGCGGAACCAGCCAGGGAGCGAGAGAGGGCGCTCGGGGTCCGGCGGGGGCTATCGCTGGCGATGGCGCGAAGGCGGTAGGAAGACGACGACGGCGGTCGCAGAGGAGCAGGGCGGCACGATGCTAGGGCACGGGGGAGCGGGGCGTGGGCGCACGGGCCCAGATCAGCCCAGGGCGAGCCGGGGTCGGGCTTCAGAGGGCCCTGGCAAGAGGAGGGAGAGGAGGAGGCGAGGTGGCAGCCTCTGGTTGGCTGGGGTGGATCTCAGGTGGCGGCGCGGCCAGTCAGGTCGCGCCAAGTGGCGAAGGGGGGCTGGCTGGCGCCGGAATTTGAGGAGAGGAGGTGGGAGGCGGCTGGCTGATGATTGGGGGGCACGGATTTCAAGGAGGGGGAAGAAGGCCAAAATGGCAAGGGGAGGGGGTTTAAATAGGAAAGAGGGCAAGGGTTAGGGGATTTGAGTGATTTTCGGACCATTAGATCCCGAACGGACGGTCCGCAACGGAGGGGTAGTGTAGGTGGGCTAGACGGGCTGGTTTAGTGGCTGTGTAGAGGGCCTCGGACTGAGACGAGAGAGAAGAGAGAGATGCCCGGCACATCGTTTCGGAGAACGAAACGTCCGACGAATTGTCCGACGATACTGCCACTATAGGTTTAACAGTTGGGCTATCAAACGAGCTCTGAATGCGACGAAATTTGGCAGGCGGTCTGTCTACACTATAATAAGACCACACGCCAACTTTCACCTCATTCCGAGAACATTTTCCTGCCACTTACAAATAAAAATTCGGAGGTGCCGCCACGCGTGCGAGTGTGTCTGGGCTCCGAACGGACAACAGAAAGGACTGGCGGACTCAGGCGAATGCAAGTTTTGAAAACATGCTAATGCAATGCACACGATGACATGGAAAAATGCAACACGCAAGCAGATGACATGGCAACGACGACGAATAACTGGCTGACACCGGGCGCATCGGTCTCGGGGTGTCACAATCCAGCATGCATCTAGAGTATTAAGTTCATAAGAACAGAGTAACGCCTTAAGTAAGATGACATGATGTAGAGGGATAAACTCAAGCAATATGATATAAACCCCATCTTTTTATCCTCGATGGCAACAATACAATACGTGCCTTGTTGCCCCTACTGTCACTGGGAAAGGACACCGCAAGATTGAACCCAAAGCCAAGCACTTCTCCTATTGCAAGAACTATAGATCTAGTAGGCCAAACCAAACCAATAATTCGAAGAGACTTGCAATGATATTATAATCATACATAAAAGATTTCAGAAAAGAATCAAATATTGTTCATAGATAATCTTGATCATAAACCCACAATTCATCGGATCTCGACAAACACACCGCAAAAAGATTACATCGGATAGATCTCCTCGAAGATCGAGGAGAACTTTGTATTGAGATCCAAAGAGAGAGAAGAAGCCATCTAGCTAATAACTATGGACCCGAAGGTGTGTGGTAAACTACTCACAACTCACTGGTGAGGCTATGGTGTTGATGTAGAAGCACTCCGTGATCGATCCCCCCACAAGCGGAGCTCTGGAACAGGCCCCAAGATGGGATCTCATGGGAACAGAAGGTTGCGGCGATGGAATTAGGGTTTTCTCTGTTGCCTCGATGTTTTCAGGGTACAAGGATATATATAGGAGGAAGAAGGGCACCGGGTGAGCCTAAGGGGGCCCACGAGGGTGGGGGCGCGCCTGCCCCCCTGGGCACGCCCCTGCCCTAGTGGCCACCTCTCTCGTTCCCTCGCGTGTACTCCAAGTCTTCTGTGTAGATACGGTTCCAAAAATAACTCTCCCAAAGGTTTAATTTCGTTTGGACTCCGTTTGATATTCCTTTTCTGCGAAACACTGAAACAGGCAAAAACGGCAATTTGCACTGGGCCTTGGGTTAGTAGGTTAGTCCCAAAAATAATATAAAAGTGTATAATAAAGCCCATTAAACATCCAAAACAGAATATATAATATCATGGAACAATCAAAACTTATAGATAAGTCAGAGACGTATCATTGATATCCAAGATAAACCATTATTAACTCTTAGATACTTATGCATGGCATGTGAAACTATAATCTCTAATTGTCATTGCAAACATGTTTAATCATAATGGGATGAATCGTAGATACTAGGTTAAACCTATTTACAAAAAGAGAGCAAGTCGAGTTCATATCAGTTTCTCTCTGCCACGGCCAATTCATCGAATATCGTCATCGTTGCCTTTCACTTGCACGACTGAACGATGTGAAATAATAATAAAGGTGCAAGAGTGCGGTGAACTAATCTGGAATCTGCAAACACTTTATTTAACAGGAGAAGACAAGGTAAAATGGGTTCTTCAGTAGATCAACAATTATGCAAAAGAGAGCAACTCAACATTTTCATCGTGGTCTTCTCCTTAGTACGACTCGAAAATAAAAGGAAAGAAATTGTGAGAAACATACTGAAATATTTTTGGAGTTTTTGGTTTTCTAGAACAAGCAAATGAAAGAGGGAAACAAAAACGAGAAAAACTATTTACACGGGAAAACTACCAACAAGCAAAAGAAGAATGGGAAATCTTTTTGGGTTTTCTTTTTAGTGCTTCTACAAACTATTCTAGAAAGAAAAGCAAAAATAAGAAGGAAATATTTTTGCATTTTCTCAAGTTTTTTTCAAACACACAAGAAGAAAGCGAGAAAATAAAATTTAAGCATGGATGATACAATGAAAAAGTGTGAACACCGACGACTGAGATGTGTGAACATAAATGTAAAGTCGGTGAGAAACACATAATCCCCCAAGCTTAGGCTTTTGGCCTAACTTGGTATGCAGTCAATAGCCTGGATGGTCGTTGGGATACTGAGGAGCAGGCATCCACTCATCCCACTGTTGAGGCTCCTCCTCTCCTGCAGCCTGGGCGTTCTGGTAGCCAATGATATCCACAGGCATAATCCTGTATCCACCCCTGGCAATAGGATCAAACAAAGCAGTTGCAGGCAGTGGAATGACATCACGAGTAGTGACACTAAAAACTAGGTTATAAGGAATATGAATGTTATGATAATCAACAGCAGTGAACTGGTGGTGATCAATAGCAACACGATCTAGGTGGACCTTGGGTAAAAGAAAATCACGGGGGCGTATCTGAACATTAAAGCAGGTCGCCAGACGAGTGGCATAAATACCTCCATGTATTTTAACATTAGACTTATTAATGTGGAGGCGGCATGCCACAATAGCTCCCAAGTTATAAGTGTTGTTGCCCTCTAGTGCACGACGCAAAATGGCAAGGTCTGGTGAACTGAGTGCACCCACATTCTCTCTAGCTAGCATGCATTTTGTATTGAAAAGAGCACAATAACGGACATTAGGAAAATGCAAGCCATCAGTAGTGATACCCAATACCCCTCTCTCATCACCCACTGTCAGAGTACGGTAAAAGCTTTCAAACTCTGCGGGTCTAGGCTCCGCCAAACTACCATCAGTAGGAAACAAGCATCTTTCGCAAAATTCAGTAAGTGGTATCTGATGGGTTTCAATATATAATTTAAACGACACTTCATGAGGATTATTCCTAGGAAGAAAGCTAAAATTTTGCACAAAGGAATTTGCGAGGAGATGATACTGTTCGCATTCAGCCGTAATAAAGTTGGTGAGGCCGGCATTAGCAGCATATTGTGCAAACTCTTGAAGGATTCCAGCATCTTCCATGAACGGGGTATGCGGCCATTCACACGGCCATATTTCAGCCCTTCTCCGGAAGTGGAGATCACTATCAGATGACTCCCCAATCACACCCTTAGAGTTCTTATTGGAAGCAAACTTCCTAAAGAAACTCATGGTTTTCCTATGAACAAAATTCTTAAATTTTTAGTGCACAAAAATTTTCTCAACAAAACTTTATAAAGTTGATAGCAACTACTCATAGGGATACATAGAGGCCATAGCAAGCATTCAAAATACTTAGAACTCTAAGAATTCAACATGCAATCTCGTCTACAGCAACACCAAGAGTAGCTAACTATTCAAAATATAAACCACTAAAAAAAACTAATTGGACAAGTGGTGGAGTCACATACCAAGCAACAATCCCCCGAAACAGTTTAAAAAATGGAGCGTCGAGCAAAGAGATCGAAATCCGCGGGTTTGAGAGAAAGAACACAAGAGAGAAAGCAATGGTGATTTTTTTCTGGAGGTAGGTGATGAGGTGGTGTAAAAAGATAAGGTAGAGGGCCCACGTGGGGACCACAACCCACCAGGGCGCGCTTGGGGGTCCTGGCGCGCCTAGGCGGGTTGTGCCCACCTAGTGCACCCCCCTTTGGTATTATTTGCACCAGAAATTCTTAAATAATCGAAAAAATCGCGTTAAATTTCCAGGGCATTCTGAGAACTTTTATTTTTGGGCCATTTTTTATTGTACTGGAAATTCAGAAAACAGACAAAGCATGGCATTTTATTTTATTTAACAAATAAAGACAGAAAACAAAAGGTAGGGTCAGAAGGTAGTGCTTACTAAATTCATCAACCTCATACCGCTAAAAAATGATTCATCAATAAGGTTGATCAAGTCTTATTAACAACCACTTTCGGTTGGCATGAAACCGAAGAACTTTCGTAATCACTAAGTTACCTCAACGGGGATATGAAAGTCCCTTACAATAAGCATTTCATATTTCTTTTTAACAGTAGGTAGAGGTATTTGAAAACTTCCAATAGTGATTGTCAGAGATTTTTCAATAACATGAATACCATTCACTTGGAATTGTTTCTTCGAAAAATGCACCGTATGCTCATTAACATTGATATGAAAAGTGACCTTGCTTTTATTACAATCAATAACAGCCCCTGCACTATTCAAGAAGGGTCTACCAAGAATAATAGACATATTATCGTCCTCGGGCATCTCAGTTATAACAAAGTCAGTCAAAATAGTAACATTAGCAACAACAACGGGCACATCCTCACAGATACCAATAGGTATGGTAGCTGATTTATCAGCCATTTGCAAAGATATCTCAGTAGGTGTAAGCTTATACAAATCAAGTCTTTCATATAAAGAGAAAGGCATAACACTAACACCAGCACCTAAATCACATAAAGCAGTTTTCACATAATTCTTTTTAATGGAGCAAGGTATAGTTGGTGTTCCTGGGTCTCCGAGCTTTTTAGGTACTCCACCCTTAAAAGTATAATTAGCAAGCATGGTGGAGATTTCAGCTTCTGGTATTTTTCTCTTATTAGTGATGATGTCTTTCATGTACTTTGCATAAGGAGGCATCTTTACAATATTAGTTAAACGAGTACGCAAAAAGACTGGCCTCAGCATTTCAGCAAAGCGTTCAAATTCTTCATCATCTTTCTTTTTAGTTGACTTGGGTGGAAAAGGCATAGGTTTTTGAACCCACGGTTCTCTTTTTGTACCGTGTTTCCTAGCCACAAAGTCTCTTTTATCATATCTTTTATTCTTAGGTTGTGGGTTATCAAGATGAACTGGTGGTTCTATTTCAACATCATTATCTGGTTCCTTTTCATTGTTTGGTTGAGTGTCTTCATGAAGATCAGCATTATCTTTTTCATTATCACTAGGTGAATGTTCATTACCAAATTGAGTTTCAACATCCTTATCATTAGCAGGAGGTTTTTCTATTTCAGGTTCACTAGTAGCATGCAAAGTCCTATCATTATTTTTTCTTTTTCTTTTTAGGGGGACTAGGTGTAGTGGTGTTGTTTCTTTGTGAATCCTGTTCAATTATTTTTGGGTGTCCATTAGGATAAAGTGGTTCCTGAGTCATTTTTCCTCCTCTAGTTGCAACTCTAACAACAAAGTCATGTATATTGTTATTCATTTCATCAAGTAATTCTCTTTGAGATTTAGCAACTTGTTCTAACTGAGTTTGTACCATATAAGCATGTTTCCCTACACCTCTAACATCGTTTGAAATTCTAAATAACAAGTCACTTGATACGTCTCCAACGTATCTATAATTTTTGATTGTTCCATGCTATTATTTATGAAGTATTGGATGTTTAATGGGCTTTATCATTCACTTTTATATCTTTTTTGGGCCTAACCTACTAACCCAAAGGCCCAGTCCAGATTGCTGTTTTTTGCCTGTTTCAGGGTTTTGCAGAAAAAGAATATCAAACGGAGTCCAAACGGAATGAAACCTTCGCGAGAGATATTTTTGTAGAAAATCACGCACGAAGAACTTGAGAACCACGTCAGAAGAGCCACATGGGGACCACGAGGGTGGGGGGCGCGCCCCCTGCCTCGTGGAGCCCCCGTGACTCCCCCGGTGCCCTCCTTCTTCCTATATAAGTCTACGTACCCCAGAAACTCCGTGAACAGAGAGAAAACCCTAAATCCACCGATGTACCTTCTATTCCAATGGAGATCCCATCTTGGAGCCTGTTCCGGAGCTCCACCGGAGGGGGATCTATCACGGAGGCCTTCATCATCATCATCATCGCCCTCACCATGAGTTGTGAGTAGTTTACCACAGACCTTCGGGTCCATAGCTAGTATCTAGATGGCTTCTTCTCCTCTATGGATCTCAATACAAAGTTCTCCTCGGTCTTCGAGGAGATCTATTCGATGTAATCTCTTTTTGCTGTGTGTTTATCAAGATCCGATGAATTGTGAGTTTATGATCAAGGTTATCTATGAAAGATATTTGGTTCTTCTCTGAACTTTTTATGTGTGCTCATAATATCCTTGCAAGTCTCTTCGAATTATTGGTTTGGTTTGGTCTACTAGATCTATAGTTCTTGCAATGGGAGAAGTGCTTGGCTTTGGGTTCAATCTTGCGGTGTCCTTTCCCAGTGACAGTAGGGGCAACAAGGCACGTATTGTATTGTTGCCATCGAGGATAAAAAGATGGGGTTATATCATATTGCTTGAGTTTATCCCTCTACATCATGTCATCTTGCTTAAGGCGTTACTCTGTTCTTATGAACTCAATACACTAGATGCATGCTGGATAGCGGTCGATGTGTGGAGTAATAGTAGTAGATGCAGGCAGGAGTCGGTCTACTTGTCTCGGACGTGATGCCTATATACAATGATCATGCCTAGATAGTCTCATAATTATTCACTTTTCTATCAATTGCTCGACAGTAATTTGTTTACCCGCCGTAGAATATCGCTATCATGAGAGAAGCCACTAGAGAAAACTATGGCCCCTGGGTCTATTCTCAACATATCAATCTACATCTACTTTATTTTTACCGCTTTTATTTGTTGTTCTTATAAACGAAAAAAATACCAAAAATATAAACTAACATCTCTATCAGATCTCACTTTCGTAAGTGACCGTAAAGGGATTGACAACCCCTTATCGCGTTGGCTGCGAAGTTCTTATTTGTTTGTGCAGGTGCGAGGGACTCGCGCGTGGTCTCCTACTGGATTGATACATTGGTTCTCAAAAACTAAGGGAAATACTTACACTACTGTGCTGCATCATCCTTTCCTCTTCGAGGGAATACAACGCAAGCTCGAGAAGTAGCATCACTCAAGCGGGCAATCATATCATAGTTATATTTCAATTGTTTCATAACATTTGCATTAAAGTGATCTTGTTTCCTAACGTAATTTTCAAACTCATGACGGCATTGGCTAGGGTGCATATTGTGAGGACTATCATCATCATTGAATTTCATTAGATAATTTACCTCTACCACCTTAGGCAATGGTGGTGCATCAAGCCCATGTATTTCTTCAATAGGAGGTAAATTTTTAACATCCTGAGCTTTAATACATTTTTCCTTCATGGATTTCTTTGCCTCTTGCATATCTTCAGGACTGAGATATAATATACCCCTCTTCTTCGGAGTAGGCTTAGGAGGTGGTTCAGGAAGAGTCCAATCATCATAATTTTTCAATATGTTATTCAATAGTTCTTCAGCCTATCCAATAGTTCGTTCCCTGAAAACACAACCAGCACAACTATCTAGGAAGTCCCTAGAAGCATCGGTTAGTCCATTATAGAAGATATGAAATATTTCATTTTTCTTAAGAGGATGGTCAGGCAAAGCATTAAGTAACTAGCAAAGCCTCCCCCAAGCTTGTGGCAGACTCTCTTCTTTAGTTTGCACAAAGTTAAATATTTCCTGTAAGGCAACTTGTTTCTTATGAGCAGGATTTTTTCCCAGAGAAGTAATAAATCATATCCTGGGGACTACGCACACAACCAGGAGTAAGAGTATTGTACCAAGCTTTAGCATCACCCTTTAATGAGAACGGAAATAATTTGAGAATATAGTAGTAACGGGTTTTCTCATCATGAGTAAAAAAGGGTGGCTATGTCATTTAACTTAGTGAGATGTGTCACAACAGTTTCAGTTTCATAACCATGGAAAGGATCAGATTCAACCAAAGTGATTAACTCCGGGTTGACAGAGAATTCATAATCCTTGTCATCAATAATGATAGGTGGGGTAGCAAACTTAGGATCATATTTCATTCTAACATTCAGAGACTTTTCTTTATACTTGCATAATAATTTTGCTAGATCATCTCTATCATTACAAGCAAGAATATCTCTAGTTGTTTCTTCACTCATAACATAACCTTCGGGTACCTTAGGCAATTCATATATAAGAAGTCTAGTTCTAGCAGGTGTTTCAAAATTTTCAGTTTCAAGCTCATCATTAGATTCAGCAACATCATGTTGTCTTACTCTAGTAATTTGTTCATCAAGAAAGTCACCTAGTGGCACATCATCATCATGCAAGGTACTAGCATCATCATATGTATCATTCATAGCAGAAGTAGCATCATCAATAACTTGCGACATATCAGGAGTAATAGCATGTTGTGGTGTTGCAAGTTTACTTATAACAGAAGGTGAATCTAAAGCAGAACTGGATGGCAGTTCCATACCTCCCCTCGTCTTAGAGGGATAAATCTTGTCTTAGCATCCTTCAGATTCTTCATAGTGATAAATTGATAATAATCCCAAGTGACTCAACAAATATAGCTATGCTCCCCGGCAATGGCGCCAGAAAAAGGTCTTGATAACCCACAAGTATAGGGGGTCGCAACAGTTTTCGAGGGTAGAGTATTCAACCCAAATTTATAGATTCGACACAAGGGAAGCCAAAGAATATTTGTAAGTATTAGCAGTTGAGTTGTCAATTCAACCCACACCTGCAGATTAATTATCTGCAACAAAGTGATCAGTAGCACAGTAATATGATAGTTTTGATAGTGGTGAATGCAACAATAGTAATGGTAACAGTGATAGCAGTAGTTTTGTAACAAGTGCAACAATAACGATAGCAGTAGTAACATAGCAAGATCAGTATAGGATAAATTCGTAGGCATTGGATCGCTGATTTGTTGGATGATATTCATCATGTGACAGTCATAACCTAGGGCGATACGGCACTAGCTCGAGTTCATAAATATAATGTAGGCATGTATTCCGTAAATAGTCATACCTGCTTGATAACCACAAGTATAGGGGATCTCAATTGTTTTCGAGGGTAGAGTATTCAACCCAAATTTATAAATTCGACACAAGGGGATCCAAAGAATATTTGTAAGTATTAGCAGCTGAGTTGTCAATTCAACCTCACATGGAGATTAATTATCTGTAGCAAAGATCAGTAGAACAGTAATATGATAGTTTCGATAGTGGTGATAGCAGCAATAATAACGGTAACAGTGATAGCAGTAGTTTTGTAACAAGTGCAGCAGTAATGACAACAGTAGTAACGTAGCAAGATCAGTATAGGATAAATTCATAGGCATTGGATCACTGATTTTTTGGATGATATTCATCATGTGACAGTCATAACCTAGGGCGATACGACACTAGCTCCAGTTCATAAATATAATGTAGGCATGTATTCCGTAATAGTCATATGTGCTTATGGAAAGAACATGCATGACATCTTTTGTCCTACCCTCCCGTGGCAGCGGGGTCCATATTGGAAACTAAGGGATATTAAGGCCTCCTTTTAATAGAGAAC
Organism: Secale cereale; assembly: GCA_902687465.1. Classification (NCBI taxonomy): domain Eukaryota; kingdom Viridiplantae; phylum Streptophyta; class Magnoliopsida; order Poales; family Poaceae; genus Secale; species Secale cereale. Next base: position 244,709,275 of record LR738710.1, read on the forward strand.
CGGAACAAAGCATTAACACACGATGAATACATGAACTCCTCAAACTACGATCATCACCGGGAGTGGTTCCGGTAATTGTTACTCCGGGGTTGCCGGGTCATAACATGTAGTAGGTGACTATAACTTGCAAGATCGGATCTAAAATATGAATATAATGATGATATCATAAACGGTTCAGATCTGAAATCATGGTACCCGGGCCCAAAGTGTCAAGCATTAAGCATGGCAAAGTCATAGCAACATCAATCTCAGAACATAATGGATACTCGGGATCAGCCCTAACAAAACTAACTAGATTACATGATGAATCTCATCCAGCTCCTCACCGACCAGCAAGCCTACGAAGGAATTACTCACTCCCGATGGGGAGCATCATGGAATTGGCGATGGAGAAGGGGTGGTGATGACGAAGAACGAAGATCCCCCTCTCCGGAGCCCCAAACGGACTCCAGATCTGGCCTCTCAAGGAAGAACCGGAGGTGGCGGCGGCTCCGCCTCGTAGATCGTGATAATTCTTTCTCCCTGATTTTTTTCTCGGCAAATGTGAACTTATAGTATCTGGGTTGGCGTCTGCGGGGCCACCAGGTGGGGACAACCCACCTGGGCGCGCGAGGAGGGGTGGCGCGCCCTGGTGGGTTGTGCCCAGCCAGGTGCCTCCCTCTAGTGGTTCTTGGTTCTAGTATTTTTCTTTTATTATATAAAAAATCCTTGCAAAGTTTCGTTCCATTCCGAGAACTTTTATTTCTACACAAAAACAACACCATGGTAGTTCTGCTAAAAACAACGTCAGTCCGGGGTTAGTTTCATTCAAATCATGCAAATTAGAGTCCAAAACAAGAGGAAAAGCGTTAGAAAAAGTATATACGTTGGAGACGTATCACACCTCCCCGCATTCTCTGCGGGCAATTATTCCACGCGGGGAGGGTAACAGTCCGCCTCGGCCGCAATGGATCCGCAGCGTGTCGAGGCCCTGTAGTGGCGGGCACAGGCCTACGGCGACGTCCCATCGCGCGCGTGGGCTGGCAGGCCGGCCTGGCCTGCTGGTGACACGTGACGGGCGTCCAACGGGCGACAACCACACCACCCGGCGAAGCACCAGGCGGAGCCCATCTCAACGGTTCGAATTCACCAGGTAGCCAGTTTAACCCTGGACTGCTCCTGGCAGACGAGCATACAAAGACGACGGATCTCCCAAAGAGGAAGCTGTTGAGGCACCTCGGCGCCGAGCCGCGGCCCCTCACCAGCTTCGGGACTATTGTCGGGGTTATGTAGCCCGGGTACCCTCTTCTACACCCAAGAACATTTTGAGACTTTGGAGCTGGCCCAGCCATCCGGGCCGACTGGACCATACTGCTGGTGCCTGGGCCATGTTCTAGGAGGCGGGATGCCCTAGGCAGGCGGCCTCAGGAGCGTGACGGCATCCAGCAGCGGGCCCATCTCCCCCTCGGAGTCTGCACCAACCGACCATGATCAAGACCATGCATGGCAACAATGCCATCTGTACCTCCCGGGATACGCGGAGGCATGGCAACAGTGCGCTTCGACCAGGCGGACATCCTCCACCACGGCGCGACACATTAGCCACGCGTCGTGACGCCGCCCTTGTTAGCAAGGACGGTGCTACAGCAAAAGGCAATTGGGGTGGCCCGCAGGCGGCGGGCCCTACCCGTCAGCCGGATTCTCGGCTATCGGTGGGGTCCACTGAAGGTGGGCCCCAGCAGCCGGCGGAGAACCCGACGACCGAAGACACTGACGTCCGAGACCTACCACCCGACGTATTACCATTGTACCCCTAGGGGTAGGCCTATATAAACCCCCCAGGATCACCCATGGAAAGGGTTGAGCTCTAGTAGACCCAACATACCATCCATCCACCCATAGCTAGAAGTAGAGCTAAGCCTTGTCCTTCTTCCTCCTCTAGCGATGCAACTCTAGGAGCATCATTGTACACTTGTGATTCATAGTGATCATGCGGAGACCCCACAGAGCAGGACTAGGTGTGTTATCTCCACGGAGAGTCCCGAACCTGGGTAAGACTCGTGCATGATCGAGATCTCGCCCAATCCCACTTCTAGAGCCCGATGACGTACTCCTCTCCCACACCATGATAAGCCACCACTGTCATCTGTCTCGAGAATCCTCCGACATTCATAGTGAAATATTTACAAAGACTTTTATTTAGGAACTGAGAGATTAATGATGAGTGCATTTGCTAGGTGAAATTTCACTAATGCCAACATAATTTATATATGCTGTGAGGGATGTTTGGTTATTCCCACTACACTAGATGTATGAATTAGAGCATCTTCAACACACGCGCGGTAGCGCCATGCACTAAAAAAGTTTTGCTGTGCTGAAATAATGTTTTTATGCACGGGAGGTTTACCAGACGCACAAAAACATGACGCCCAACCTGGCGGCCCCACATGCAGCAGTCGGCGCCCCAAATTTGCTGCCCTGCAGCCTGCGTGCGTTAAAGTTACAACTTCGTTTTTGTGCGCGCTCTATTTTACAACTTTTGTCGGAGCGTTATTTTTGGTCGCGCGCTATAGGCATCTTTTTCGACGCACGACTTATGTCGCGCGTCTGTTGAAGATGCTCTTAGAGCCCCTGTATGTGCCAATTCAGGCGTTCAGATTTTTACGAAAAGGAAAAAGTCCAAATAAACCTTAAAGTTATAGACGAAAGCTAAAACAAACCTTGAACTTTGAATCCCGAAACTGGGCACTCTGAACTTGTAATCCCGGTCTATTTTGGACCCTATACCTATTTGGGAGAATGGTACTATGATCCGGGCCGTGATAACCAACTACTCTCACGGACAAGAATTTGGGCTGGCCCACTATAACAAAACAAGAATTCATGAAGTTTAAAAAATATTCACACAGTTCTAAAATTGTTCAAGACTTAAGAATGTTCATGTTTTCTATTTTTGGTACAAATTTAATTCATTTTGTGTTTTTAAAGAATGTTTGGAATTTTAAAATTCTATTCGCATATTAAAAAACTGTTCATGATTTTAAAAAATTCACAATTGTCAAAAAATGTTCAGAATTCCAACAGTTTTTCACATGCTATGAAAAATGTTTCAGACTTTCAAACAATTATTGAAAATGTATTTATTTCTGAAATCTTTGAACATTTTATAAATTGCGAGCACTTTTTTGAAAATTTCGAATAATTTAGAAAACCAACAACTTTGAAAAAGCGAACACCTTTTGAAACATAGACATTTTTTTGAACCTGAACAAAATTTTAAAGTACAAAGAATTTTTGAAATATAATTTTTTTCTAAAGCTTGAACACAATTTTAAAGTGCGAACACTTCTTGATACATAAACATTTTCTGAAACCTGAAAATATTTTGTGACATTTAAAAAATATCACAAGTTTAAAAAAATGCACGGGCCAATTCAAACAAATGTTTATACAATGTATAATAACATTCATGTGATTCAAAAAATATTTCATGCATTTTAAAAAATGTACATTTCAAGAATGTTCACGAGTTCCAAAAAATGTGCCTATGACATTTAAAAAAAAAGTGTGTGTACAATGTAATAAAGGTTTGCGTGGTGTAAAAAAATGTGTCATAACCTTAACAGATATACATGGCATGTGTTTAAAAAAGTCTATACAAATTTAAGAATGTTGAACCATGTAAAAGAGTGTTTGTGTAGTTTTATAAAATGTTTATTGTAATTAAGAAAATGTAAAACATGTATTTGAAAAAATAGTACCATGTATTAAAAAAATGAAAACATTTAATTTTAAATTATCCATAATGTATTTGAAAATATAAAAATGTATAAAAAATATTTAATGTGTGCGTTAAAATGTACATTGGGTACTGAGAAAAATTGGACATGTTTAAACAAGAAAAAAGAAAGAAAATGTAAAATGAAAAAACTAAGAAAAATAAGATTAGTGCGCGTGCGAGCGATTGTGCTACTGGGACCTGCCCTTTCCTCCCCGCTCGAGAGGGAAGCTACAGGAGGCGGCGGCGCAGGTATGGATCCCCGCTCCCTGGCCCTTCTCCTCCTCCTCTGTCCGGTGGCGGCGGACCTTCAAGCCCGCGCAACTGCCGCACCTTCCCCCCTGCAGCGCTCTTTCCTCTTCCCATCGGAGTCGTCGCAGCCCGTGCATCTAGCTGGCCGGCGCAAGTGGATTGCCAGGTGGACGGCAGGAATTTCAAGTTTGCCACGGGGGCAGGAACGTCTTTGCATTGCTGCTCGTCTGGCCCCTCCTTCCTCCTCCTCTCTCAAGTCTCATGGCCTGAACTCTGAACTCCACTGCTGCCTTTTTCCCGATAACCCCAGCCGCGTCCCCTCCGGATCTCTGCCGCCGCATCCCACCCGCCTCTGGATCTCTCCACCGCCTCCACTCCTCCTCCTCGCCTTACCCTCCTTCACATCCCCACCTCCCGCCATCGCGGCAACCCCTCTCTTCGCCTGGATCTCCACCGCCGGTGAGGTCCTCCCCCCCACCCCCCGAAGCCTCTCGGTCAGTACTCAGTACGCGCCTCTTCTTCTCCTTCGTCTTTGCCCGTTGGTTCAACTATCAAAATCTAGAGCGAGCTGTTGGCTAGCTTTGGTTCGTGCTTGCTTTGGACACACACAATGTGCCAACTGCAGGACACGATTTGCAGTGCACTCACTGGTTTCATCTTAAAACACTCGAGCTAACACTTTCCATACGCTTCCCGCATCATGTAATTGCCAATGGATTTTTTTGTTTTGTTTTGTTTGCAGGTTCATTGCGCCAGTGGCAAGCAGTTGGTAGTCCATCCTCAGATTTTTTTGTCTCCCTTGCACGCAATATGGACGAGTAATGATCGCTTCAGAACAGCATCCTTCCATTCATAGGCGATGTTAAGCTTGTGTTGTAAACTAAATTCACCATGTTTTAACTTGACCAGAGAAAATCCCGTTGAGCTGCTACAACGTTATCGCCGTGATCGCCATGTGTTGCTCAATTACATCCTTTCTGGTAACTTGATCAAGAAAGTTGTAATGCCGCCTGGTGCTATCTCTCTGGATGACGTGGATATCGATCAAGTCAGTGTTGATTATGTCCTCAATTGCGCTAAGAAAGGTGAAGTAGTTGGTACCCTCATTCAAGTATCTCACTTTGTCTCCTTATATTGTACTGACGATCCTTTGATGTTGTAGGGGATCCACTTGACCTTGGAGATGCCATCCGGCTTTATCATGACAGCCTTGATTACCCATATGTCGTGAGTTTATACTTATGGTTTCTGTATGTATTGTATTTTTCTTCTTCTAAAAATTACCATTTGGCAAAGGAGGAACGATATGATTTAGGATTTTCAAACATCAATGATAGTGCTGCCTGTGTTACTTTACTAATCATTCTGCTGAATGCCCATGGATACCAAACGGCTCCTCATATGTGCATTTTAATATAATCTTCCCAATTCAGTGTTGAAATTTTCGCATTGGGCCACATGCTTAGTTCATTTGTTTTACAGACCATGATCAGAGTCATTAAAATTCATTGTCCATTGAGTTTTCATATGCCTCAACTTTGTTTTTTCAGGATAACACAGGAGATGTCGAAGGGTTCTATTTACTTACAAGACCTGAATATTCTGGATCAGCACCAACAAGAGAACCACCCCCTGTTCCTGCCACTGCACCATCACCAGTTGTGGTACCACCACCAGTTGTTGAACAACCACAAATTGCTGTGCCATCATCAGTTGCAAACTTACCAAAATCACTATCATTGGACTCTCCCACCGAGAAGGAATTAACCATAGATGACATAGAAGACTTTGAGGATGATGAGGGTGAATTCGATAGTCGAAGGGCTTCTAGGAGGCATCAAACTGATGCCAACGATCTATCCTTGCGCTTGCCATTATTTGAAACAGGTAATAGTTATTAATTGGCAACTATCAGTATTGCGTGCCTGATAATAGATTGAACCTAACTAGCCATGCCTTATGTTCTGACAGTGGCGGTGCCAGGAATTATATCATGTGTAGTCAATTGGCCGTTGTGTAGTCAGATGTATGAATTTATTAAAAAAAAAGCATGATATCTGCTTGTCGTATGGTATTTTTTCCTAAAATGTGTGTAGTCAATTGACTACACAGGTGAAGTGTGGCTTCGCCACTGTGTTCTGATACACTCATGCTATTGCTACCACAGACAGTTTCGATGATCTTCTATCTGTCCCTTTTGCCTTTACATGCATTTTGTTGGTTGTCTCCTCATAACTTGCCAGTGATGCACTATTGCTTTCTTTAGTTTATTGAATCACGTGAAGGCGTTCACTTTCGTTGTTGGAACAATAACTGGGTTGTCATTATTTGCTTCAGTTACTTCTTAAACATGTTAATTCGTAATATTATTAAACTATTTGTATAAAAAAAGTTAAGGCGTTTGCTTTAGTTAGTGATATTAGGCCATCGTTGATCTTTTAGTTTGACTCTGAATTCTGAACTATTGGCTAAAGAAAGTTATTGAAAAACAACATCTGTCTTACTCTTCCAGGTATCACAGATGATGATCTTCGTGAAACAGCATATGAAATCCTTGTTGCTGCTGCTGGCGCTTCAGGGTAGGCCTGTGCAGTTCACTGTGTCGAGCATAGTGTTTTAATTATAAGATAACAGTTTCCAAGATTATAATAGTACTTAACCTATTTCTACTGCTTATAGGGGGCTTATAGTTCCAAAGAAAGAAAAGAAGAAAGAGAAGAGACACAGATTAATGAGGAAACTTGGCCGTAGTAAGAGTGAAAGTGCTGAAACGCAAACTCACCGGCAACCAGGTTTAGTTGGCTTGCTTGAAATCTTGAGAGCCCAACTTGAGGTGACTTGTCTTACCTCTGTTTCTGGTTAATAAATTGAAAGACAAAATTGCGCCTTTGTGTTTTCTGTTGTTCTGTACTACTCCCTCCGTTTCTAAATATAAGCCCTTTTAGAGATTTCAATACGGACTACATACGGATGTATATAGACATATTTTAGAGTGCAGATTCACTCATTTTGCTCCGTATGTAGTCCATATTGGAATCTCTAAAAGGTCTTATATTTAGGAACGGAGAGAGTATATATTTATTTCACTCACTTGCAATTATATTTGTACATTTCAACATTAGCTTGCAAATCTCTTTTGCCTTTTGAAACTGCATATAGTACAACTCGTTGAGTTTAAGGTTACTGTTCCTTTTTTATATTTTGTGAACAACCAAATTTAATGATGATACTCAGAATGCTAATCTTACATCTGCTTACATCCTTCACCCCTCTGCTTTTGAATAGATAACAGAGTCCATGGATATTAGGACTAGACAGGGGCTACTCAATGCTATGGTGGGTAAAGTTGGAAAACGGATGGACAATCTCTTGATACCACTGGAACTACTGTGCTGTATATCTAGAGCTGAATTTTCTGATATGAAGGCATATCTTCGTTGGCAGAAAAGACAGGTTAGCCATCCATTTGTGCTTTAATGATTTTGAACCATACCTGCATGACTTAACAATATAAGGTCTGTTTGTGTCTTTGCTTAGCTGAACATGCTGGAGGAGGGCCTAATAAACCATCCTGTCGTTGGATTTGGAGAGTTAGGTCGAAAAGTCAATGAGCTAAGAAATCTTTTCAGAAAGATTGAAGAATCTGAGGTTTTATGCTTACCCCAGTTAGTTCTTATGGTTGATTTATTTATTCAAATAAGCACTATATGAACTATACACTAAATGGAGGTTATGATGTTGTATTGTTTGCTAGTCCCTATCCCCATCTGCTGCGGAGGTTCAACGTACAGAATGCCTGCGTTCACTGAGAGAAGTTGCTTCATCTTTCTCTGAAAGGCCTGCTCGTGGTGATCTTACCGGTGAGGTTTGTCATTGGGCTGATGGTTACCATCTGAATGCCGCCTTGTATGAAAAAATGCTTGGCAGTGTTTTTGACACCTTAGATGAGGGAAAACTCACAGAGGCCAGTACTTCAAATCCCTGTTTGCCATTTTCCGCTGTCCAGCCCATTGGTTGCAATATTTATCTCATACTTTTGCTTTTATCAACCAGGAGGTGGAAGAAATCCTTGAGCTCCTAAAGTCAACTTGGCGTATACTAGGAATCACAGAGACAATTCATGATACGTGCTATGCATGGGTATTATTCCGACAGGTAAAGCACTGATCGAGAAGAGGCTATCCTTCTTGGTATTTTTTTGACATGTATCCTTCTTGGAGTATTTCGTGCTTATGCTGTGGCTGGCAATAAATATCTTTACGGCAGCAATCAGATGTGTTTCTGGATTCTGGCATCTTGTTTTTTTAAGAGTTCCGAGTGAGCCAAAAGCGAGGGAGGATCTTCTCATCCTTATCCAGTTTATAGTGACAGCACTTCTAGCCTTTTCTCTTCATAGTGTCAGTCTGTCAGAGAAAGTTATTTGAAAAAAAAACCTTAGTGCAAACTCCACTTTTGTCTTCACATTTTATGGAAATGATGCCTTTTCCTCAGAGACAGTTATCTGAAAAAAACCTTAGTGCAAACTCCCGTTTTGCCTGTACCATTTGCGGGAATGATGCCTTTTCGTAATAAGGTAGTTCAAGTTAAGCCTGTCATAATGTAGGATTATCGTTAAAGTGTTGAATCATATCTAAAACCAGTAACCACTGGGTCATTAGTTTTTCTTGAGATCAAAAGATGCTCTTGCATAAACCATACTGGACTAAATATGTAGTCCTGTTCAGTAGCATGCTACTAATTTATTAGCTCATGAACCAAGTCACCATCACCATAGTATGATAATTAATGTGTTCTGCAAAACAGTTTGTTTTTACAGGCGAGCAAGGACTCCTGAAAGTTGCGATTGAGCATTTGAGGAAGATACCCTTGAAGGAACAGCGTGGTCCACAAGAACGCTTGCACTTGAAAAGTCTACGTAGTTCTGTTGATGCCGATGATAGCTGCCAGGACTTTACGTTTTTCCAGTCTTTCCTGTCTCCAGTTCAGAAATGGGTGGACAAGAAATTGAATGATTATCATCTGCACTTCTCAGAGGTTTGGTTTTCTCAATCCTGGTTTGCTGATGTGCACCTAACATGCATGGCGAGTGAACCTCTTTGAAACTAATCCTTTCATTTCAACAAGGAATAGATCTGGGTTTGTTTGCTTTATACAGTAAATATTTACCATGTTAGTGAAGATGAGTAGTACAATCATGTACTTCTTTCTGCAGGCTATGTCTGATTTGTTATTCACCACCGAATGTTGCAACACATATATGCATAAGGCAGCCCATCATTATTGCTCGTTGCTTATCATTTGTTACTGAATGACTGCATGTGCCTTGCTATGATAAAAATATGCAAATTGTATATTCAAGTATCCCATGGAATAGTTCGCAGGCATAGTTTCTCTTGTCAAGCTTGTCATGTTCATCTCTTGTTCTTGTTAGGCTCATGTGTGTTTCATATTTGATCTAACCTGCACATGGATTTGAGCGCATAATTTTCTTCTAGTCCACCATTTTTTTCATTTGCGTTGAATACACACATGCGCGGGCGGTTTTACAGTCCTTCAATCCAGGGCTTGACGGCGTTATCATGGTTTTTGAGTCGCTGATTAGTCGCTGTATAGTCGCCGACTAATCGACAAGTCGTTTTCTAGAAATCAGGGCGACTCGCGACTATACAGCGACTTATGGCGACTATAGTACTATACAGCGACTTGGGTCGACTAATCGCCGAGCCGCAGGGCTGGCGGCGACTTGACTAGTCGCGACTCAAAAACCATGGGCGTTATGATGCCGTGTTCTGTGTCTCAGATGAATCTTCTTTGATCTGCCACAGAACTCGTGTATGGGCATCCACTACGAGCCCTACAACTATTGTAGAGGTATAGGAGCCTCATGTTACACCATATGTAGATGCTGCTTTTCGACGGCCGCTGCTTTTCACCACGCCATATCTGCCCTCTATTTCTGCTGAGCTTCCATGCTCCTGCTCCCCCGAGCTCTGCCACTGCAACCCTCTTCCTCAGGTTGCCGAGCAGGCATTCTGCTCTATTTTCAGAGTGCTCTGTCTATATGTAGACGCTCTTTAAAAAAATGCCATCTTCCAATTCTTCATTGGGCAATGTCTCTTTTCCCCTCCGCCTGGTGATCTTCGATGGTATCAATTACCATGGCATGGTCATTCACGTGCACCTTCATATCCAATCAGTGACTGAGATATTCTTACTGGTAAGGTGCAGTGCCTTCCTTCCTTTCCCTGTCACCCATGTACTCTCATGGTACTGCTGAAGAGAAAGATGCTCAGAAAAAGAAGGCTGCTAAGGATGCTCACAAGCATGCACTTGATCATCATGATGCCGTTATGGAGTCGTGCAATACCCAGTTTGCTGCCTACAAGCCATTGATTGCTAAGTCCAACTAACCTTCTCCTGGTGAGGCATCATCTTTTCCTGATGCACCACCTTCTCCTCAGTATGCCCTTCACGCTCGTCCCTGTACGCCTGTTGACCACCTTGGTTTTTGCAGGCGTGGGCTCTTGCCAAGCTGAACTTTTTGTTCTTCATCAGGAATGGCAGCATCCAATGGTGGAGTTTGCTGCGCTTGAACTCACTATTCATAACAGGACCGAACACCTTCACTCCCACCGTGCATGTTGCTATTTCTGTTCTGTTCAGACTACCATTTGGGATCTGCTATCTCTAAGCTAGTGTAGATTCTAGTGGACCTGTTCATCTCTTATTTTTGTTTGTAATGACAGTCTTATTTTTTTTCCCACATTAAATTTGTCTTTACATCTGCAGGGTTCCAGTATGATGGTTGATATTGTAACAGTAGCAATGCTTACTAGGCGAATCCTTGGTGAAGAAAATGACAAGGTGCTGAAGCTTTACATTCAATCCTTCATTTCTCATCCAACATACCTTTTTTAATCTAAAAGTCAGACCGTCTGCCTGTGGCTAGTGTATATATGAGCACCAACGCTTCCAGGCATTTCTTGAGCAAAAGCCACTTGAGTACAAACAAATCTAGTAATGTTCCTCACAAAATGGTCTCTAACCACCACACTTCTCGTCTTCTAACTCGTGGTAGTATACAGTAGCAACCTTTTGTTCTCAGCAGCAAGCGCTGCAGAATGTGGAAAACCAGAGCTTTACGTTTGCACATACATACAAATCTGATTTGGCACCGCATTTGCTTTTCTGCATCAGGCAATGGAGTCACCTGATCGAGACCAGATTGACCGTTACATCACTTCTTCTGTCAAAAGTGCTTTCATGAAGGTGACCTTATTTGCAGCTGCAATTATTCTTTTGTAGTGTAGCTCTAATATTGCTGATTTTCATTCTTTCCTGATGTATTTTTCTCATTTTACCATGAGATGGATATAATAAGATCACTTATTCACCCATGCCTGCTTATGCAGACCTTGAATGTTGGTCCATTATAGATGGGTATAGTAAGATCACTTTTCACCCATGCCTGCTTATGCAGACCTTGGATGTCTTTCCCTGGTCACTGTATTCCTGAAAAGTCAAAAGTCAGTATGACATGAGGCCTTCTATGTAATATTCATGTTCTACGTGCGTATAAGAGTTTAAGCACGTGGTTTCATCTGCATATCAAAGGATATAAATGCTACACTCTATATCTTCATATTTGAAGGGGGGCCTTGGCGCAGTGGTAAAGCTGCTGCCTTATGACCATGACCATGAGGTCACGGGTTCAAGTCCTGGAAACAGCCTCTTGCAGAAATGTAGGGAAAGGCTGCGTACAATAGATCCAAAGTGGTCGGACCCTTCCCTGGACCCTGCGCAAGCGGGAGCTACATGCACCGGGCTGCCTTTTTTTTTCTATATCTTCATATTTGTACTGTTAACTGTAACTTTTTTTTTCTGGTCAGATCATTAGTTTTTTAGTGTACTGGATTGGAAACCCATGTCTGCAACTCAAGTGGACATCACCATCTATATCCATATAGTGCAATCTGTAGTTGTATAGGTCATGTACTTTTCTAGTTCCATCTATATGTCAACACTATGGATTATTTTTTGTTTTGTTTCAGATTGCACATTCCGTAGAGATTAAAGCAGACACATCACATGAGCATGTTTTAGCATCTCTAGCCGAGGAAACAAAGAAGCTTTTGAAGATAGAGACAAACATTTTTTCCCCAGTTTTGTCAAGATGGCATCCACAGGCAGCATTTCTTTCTGCTTCCCTTCTCCATAAACTGTATGGAAACAAATTGGTAAGTTATAATAAATAACAGTTAAATCCGTCATAACCTTGTGAGGCTGCATGCTTACGTTAAGTTGTTGTGGCAGGCACCTTTTCTTGAGCACGCTGAGCATCTTACAGAGGACGTAGTTTCCGTATTTCCGGCAGCTGATTCTTTGGAGCAGTGCATAATGTCAGTGATGGCTTCTGTTGTGGGTGATGATGGTTTGGACAGTCTATGTAAACAAAAGCTAGTTCCTTATGAGGTTAGATCTTTTCTTCCTCAATGACAAACAATCACAAAACCGCAAATGGCTTGGGTGTCACCTTGACAATTGACATCCCCCCCCCCCCCTT
>LR738710.1:244729617-244740773 GCA_902687465.1 Secale cereale
GAGGCAGGGGGCGCGCCCCCCACCCTCGAGGACAGGGTGTGGGCCCCCCGGTGCAGATCTTGCAGATAATTTTTATATTTTCTGAAATAATTCTCCATTGATTTTCAGGCGATTCTGAGAACTTTTTATTCTGCACAAAAACAACACCATGACAGTTCTACTGAAAACAGCGTCAGTCCGGATTAGTTCCATTCAAATCATGCAAGTTAGAGTCCAAAACAAGGGCAAAAGGGTTTGGAAAAGTAGATACGTTGGAGACGTATCAACTCCCCCAAGCTTAAACCTTTGCTGGTCCTCAAGCAATTCAGTTGATAAACTGAAAGTGATAAAGGAAAACTTTGACAAACTCTGTTTGCTCTTGTTGTTGTAAATATGTAAGCTAGCATTCAGGTTTTCAACAAGATCATGAACAAACCACATTCACAATAACTTTCAGGTCTCAAGACTACTCACATCAATGGCATAATCAACTAGCGAGCAATAATAATAAACCTCGGATGACAACACTTCTCAAAACAATCATGATATGATATAACAGGATGGTATCTCGCTAGCCCATTCTGAGACCGCAAAACATAAATGCAGAGCACCTTTAAAGATCAAGGACTGACTAGACATTGTAATTCATGGTAAAAGAGATCCAGTCATGATCATACTCAATGCAAATTAATAGTAATACATGCAACGACAGAGGTGCTCTCCTACAGGTGCTCTTTGATAAGAGGATGATGACTCTGCATAAAAGTAAATAGATAGGCCCTTCGCAGAGGAAAGCAGGGATTTGTAGAGGTGCCAGAGCTCAATTTTTAAATAGAGATTGAATAACATTTTGAGCGGTATACTTTCATTGTCAACATAACAACCAAGAATCTCGATATCTCCCATGCTACGCACATTATAGGCGGTCCCAAACAGAATGGTAAAGTTTATACTCCCCCAACCACCAACAAGCACACTCCATGGCCAGCCGAATCCACGGGTTACCGTCCAAACAAGCAACAACCCTAGGGGAGTTTTGTTTAATTATTATGATTTTGAGCATGGGACTGGGCATCCCGGTTACCAGCCATTTTTCATGAATGATGAGCGGAGTCCACTCATCGTGAGAATAACCCACCTAGCATGGAAGATATAGACAACCCTAGTTGATACATGAGCTGTTCGAGCATACAAAACAAAATTTCATTTGAAGGTTTAGAGTTTGGCACATACAAATTTACTTGGAACGGCAGGTAAATACCGCATATAGGAAGGTATGATGGACTCATATGGAACAACTTTGGGGTTTATGGAAGTGGATGCACAAGCAGTATTCCCGCTTAGTACAAGTGAAGGCTAGAAGGAGACTGGAAAGCGACCAGCTAGAGAGCAACAACGGTCATGAACATGCATTAAAATCAATCAACAATGAATGCAAGCATGAGTAGGATATAAATCACCATGAACATAAATATCGTGAAGGCTATGTTGATTTGTTTCAACTACATGCGTGAACATGTGCCAAGTCAAGTCACTTAAATCGTTCAGAGGAGGATACCACCCATCATACCACATCACAACCATTTTAATATCATGTTGGCACACAAGATAGACCATTATAAACTCTCAGCTAATTAAGCATGTCATAAGCAGCTATGATCTCTAATTGTCATTGCAAACATGTTTCATTCATAACAAGCTGAATCAAGAACGACGAGCAATCATATTTACAAAAACAAAAGATGTCGACTTCATACCAGCTTTTCTCATCTCAATTAGTTCATCATATATCATCCTTATTGCCTTTCACTCACACGACAGAACGGTGTGGAAAATAATAATAGTGCACGTGCATTGGACTAAGCTGGAATCTGCAGGCATTTAATACAAGAAAGAATACAAGGTAATATGGCTCAAGGTTAAATCAACAACAAAGCATATGAGAGCCACTAAGCATTTTCAATCATGGTCTTCTACTCTTAACCCTAAAGAAAAGAAACTATTTACACGGAAAAGCTCCCAACAAGCAAAAGAAGAACGAGAAGTCTTTTTGGGTTTTCATTTTTAGATACTACTAATATTTTTTTTTGTTTTTCTGGGTTTTCTAGCACACAAGAAAAAGACTAAGAAAAAGAAATTGAAACTAAGCATGGATGGTACAGTGAAAGAGTGTGAGCACTGACAACTAGAATAGGTGTGAACATGAATGTAAGTCGGTGAGAAACATGTACTCCCCCAAGCTTAGGCTTTTCGCCTAAGTTGGTCTATGGGCACGGATCGAAGCCACTCCCTCCAGTGTACTGAGATGTGTCCTGTGGGTGCCACTGGTTGGCGAGCTCGTCCAGCTCCCACCCATAAACAGATTGACGGGAAGGATCAAGTGGTGGTTCTGGCTCAGGCTGTGAAGCTTGTGCCTGGCCTTGGTACTTGTAGAAGACATCTGAGGTGATGAGGAATACGCCTGTAGACAGATCAAACAAAGAAGGTGCAGGCAAGGTAACAATTTCACAGTATATTTCATCAAACCTCAATTTATAATGGAGCTGCATATTTTTGTCTTTAACAATAAAGTCATGAGCTACCATGCTCTTGTAGTCTAGATAAACAGGCGCAAGCAATTTTTCTTCCTTCTCATGATGCCTAATAGGTATATTAAAATATTCGGCAAGGCGAGAAGCAAAGATGCCTCCAAAGACGGGCCCTCTTGAGTGGTTAAGTCTCAGTTGTTTGGCAACGACGGCGCCCGAGCTAAAAGTTGTGTCACAAAATAAATCATGGCGTAAAATGATAATATCAGGGGCACTGGGATTTCCACTGTTCCCGCGACCAATTAAACACCTACTAGCAAATAAAGCAAACAAGCGCAGAATAGGGAAGTGTATACTAGTGATTCTTGCCCCTGCAACTTGTCTAGTTTCACCTACGACTATCATATCAATAAACCCTTTGACGTCTTCATGACGTGGTTCATCGAGTCTACCTCCAAAGGGTACTTTGCATATTTCGCAAAAATCTAAAAGTGATATCTCCTTACTCACATCATATAAGCGAAACTCCACCGTAGGTGGTGTTTTCCTAGAATGAAAATGAAAACTTTGCATAAAAATATTGTTGAGTAAGAGATACTGTTCTTTTTGGTCATTGAGGAAGTCAGTGAGGCCTGCATTATTCGCCATCCAATAAAAGTCTTCGTAAATACCGGCGGATATCATGAAATCATTACAAGGCCATTCGCACGGTCGAACTTCCGCCATGCAAGGAAGATGATACTTGGGCTTCTTATTTTCTTCTTTCTTCTTCTCCTCTGAGCTCTTGCTGGAAGATCCCCTCAATAATCTTTTTAACATTTTCTTTTTCTGAAAATTTCTGAAATTTTTAGTAACTCACAATAAAAGTTAACCAAACTCAACAAGAATGATAGCAACAACTCCTATAAGTGCCTAGAAGCTATATCATGCATTAGAACTACTTGGGACCAAGAAAATTTAACATGCAAGCTCAAGAACAAGGTCACCACAGCAGCACAAATTTGCAACAAATAAAGCACTAGAACAAAAACTAATTGGACCAATGGAGGAGTCACATACCCAGGAACAATCTCCCCAAACAGTTTGGTGAATGGTGCTTTGAGCAAGGAGATCGAAAATGGCAGCAAAATGAGCTAGAACTCGGGTTTGAGCTGGTTGGGGATTTTTTTGGGAGGAAGAAGAAGAGCATGGGTGAAAGGATAAGTGGAGGGGGGCCACGTGGGGCCCTCGAGGCAGGGGGGCGCGCCCTGGGCAGGGGGCGCGCCCTGTGCCCTCGAGGCCACGTGCTGGCTCTCCTCGCTGTGTGTTCAGTGTCATATTTTCTTAAATATTCTAGAAAAAGTCATATTTCATTTTCATGGCGTTTGGAGAACTTTTATTTTCGGGATATTTTTTTATTACACGGATAAGTCTGGAAACAGACAGATAATGCTAATTTCCTTTTATTTAACCTAATTAATAGAAAGTAAAAGGGGGGTACAGAAGGTTTGTGCTATCTAGATTCACCTATCCCATGTTCATCAAAAGGAATTCATTAACAAGGTTGATCAGGTCTTGTTAATAAACTCTTTCCGAGTAACATGAAACCGGAGAATTTTCGAATAACACTATGTTACCTCAATGGGGATATGTATGTCCCCAATAATAAGAATGTCATATGCCGTCTTGATAGTAGGAATAGGAAACTCAAAACCTCCAATAGTAATTGTTGAAGTTTTTCCAATATAATTGACACTATAGACCTGAGGTTGTTTCCTCGAAAAATGTACCGTATGCTCATTACCACTGACATGAAAAGTGACATTGCCTTTGTTGCAATCAATAACAGCCCCTGCAGTATTCAGAAAAGGTCTTCCAAGAATAATAGACATACTATCGTCCTCGAGAATATCAGTATAACAAAGTCCATTAGAATAGTAACATTTGCAACTACAACAGGCACATCCTCACAAATACCAACAGGTATAGCAGTTCATTTATCGGCCATTTGCAAAGATATTTCAGTAGGTGTCAACTTACTCAAGTCAAGTCTACGATATAAAGGGAGAGGCATAACACTAACACCAGCTCCAAGATCACACAAAGCAGTTTTAACATAGTTTCTCTTAATGGAGCAAGGTATAGTAGGTACTCATGGATCTCCTAATTTCTTAGGCATTCCACCCTCAAAAGTGTAATTGGCAAGCATGGTGGAAATTTCTACTTCAGGTATCTTTCTTTTGTTGGCAATAATATCTTTCATATACTTGGCATAAGGATTTGTTTTAAGCACATCAGTCAAACGCATACGCAAAAAGATAGGTCTAATCATTTCAGCGAAGCGCTCAAAATCCTCATCATCCTTTTTCTTGGATGGTTTCGGAGGATAAGGCATGGGTTTCTGAATCCATGGTTCTCTTTCCCTACCGTGCTTCCTAGCAACAAAGTCTCTCTTATCATAACGTTGATTCTTTGATTGTGGGTTATCAAGATCAACAGCAGGTTCAATCTCTACATCATTATCATTGCTAGGTTGATCATCATGAACATCATTATTAAGATTATCACTAGGTTCATGTTCATTACCAGATTGTGTCTCAGCATCAGAAACAGGTATATCATTGGGATTCTCAGGTGGGTGAGCTACAGGTTCACTAGAAGCATGCAAATTTCTATCATTTTTCTTTTTCTTCTTCTTAGAAGAACTAGGTGCATCTAAATTAGCTCTCTGAGAATCTTGCTCAATTCTCTTAGGGTGGCCTTCAGGATACAGAGGTTCCTGAGTCATTTTACCACCTCTAGTAGCAACTCTAACAACATAGTCATTATTCTTACCATTTAACTCATTGAGCAAATCATTCTGAGCTTTAAGTACTTGTTCTACTTGAGTGGTGACCATGGAAGCATGTATACTAATAAGTTTCAGTTCATCTTTAGCACTAGACAGATAATCACTCAAGCATTCAATCATATAAGCATTGTGTTGTAATTGTCTACCAACATAAGCATTGAAGTTTTCTTGTTTCACAATAAAATTGTCAAACTCATCTAAGCATTGGCTAGCAGACTTATAACGAGGAATATCACCTTCATCAAATCTATAAAGATAATTTACCTTTACTACCTGTGTCGGGTTATCAAGACCATGTATTTCTTCAATAGGCGGTAAATTCTTAACATCTTTAGCTTTAATACCTTTTTCTTTCATAGTTTTCTTTGCCTCTTGCATATCTTCAGGACTGAGAAATAGAACACCTCTTTTCTTCGGAGTTGGCTTAGGGGCTGGTTTAGGAAGTGTCCAATTATTTTCATTGGCCAGCATATTATTCAATAGTAATTCAGCTTGTTCCACTGTTCTTTCCCTGAAAACACAATCAGCACAACTATCCAGGTGGTCTCTAGAAGCATCGGTTAGTCCATTATAAAAGACATCAAGTATATCATGCATATCAAGAGGATGATCAGGCAAATCATTTAGTAACTGGAGAAGCCTCCCCCAAGCTTGTGGGAGACTCTCTTCTTCAGTTTGAGCAAAGTTATATATTTCCCGTAAGGCAGCTTGTTTCTTATGAGCGGGAAAATATTTGGCAGAGAAGTAATACATCATATCCTGGAGACTACGCACACAACCAGGATCAAGAGAATTAAACCAAGTCTTAGCATCACCCTTTAATGAGAATAGAAATAACTTAAGGATATAATAGTAGCGGATCTTTTCATCATTGGTAAACATGGTGGCTATATCATTCAACTTAGTAAGATGTGCCACAGCAGTTCCAGACTCATAGCCATGGAAAGGATCAGATTCAACCAAAGTAATGAACTCAGGATCATCAGAGAATTCATAATCCTTATCAGTGACACATATAGGTGAAGTAGCAAAAGCAGGGTCATGTTTCATTCTAGCATTCAAGGACTTTTCTTTCAGCTTAGCTAATAACTTCTTAAGATCATATCTATCATTGCAAGCAAGAAATAATCTACCCGTTTGTTCATCCATAACATAACCCTCAGGCACAACAGGCAATTCATATCTATTGGGAGTAGTTTCATCATCACTTTCATAAATATCATCAACATTTGCACTCTCCCTAACCTTAGCAATTTGTTCATCTAGAAATTCACCTAGTGGCACAATATCAGGCATAGAGATAGTTTCATCATACATAGCACAAATAGCATCATCAAGAACATACGACATATCAGATTCAATATCAGGAGTAGGTGTCGCAAGTTTACTCATAATGGAAGGAGAATCAAGTGCAGAGCTAGATGGCAGTTCCTTACCTCCCCTCGTAGTTGAGGGTAA
Organism: Secale cereale; assembly: GCA_902687465.1. Lineage (NCBI taxonomy): Eukaryota > Viridiplantae > Streptophyta > Magnoliopsida > Poales > Poaceae > Secale > Secale cereale. The sequence goes on from LR738710.1 coordinate 244,736,413, forward strand.
GATCTTGGTTTTTGAGTCCTTCAAATTCTTCATAGTGATAAGCATATATAAATCCCAAGTGACTTAAAGAATAGAGCTATGCTCCCCGGCAACGGCGCGAAAAAATAGTCTTGATAACCCACAAGTGTAGGGGATCACAACAGTTTTCGAGGGTAAAGTATTAAACCCAAATTTGTTGATTCGACACAAGGGGAGCCAAAGAATACTCTTAAGTATTAGCAGTTGAGTTGTTAATTCAACCACACCTGGAAACTTAGTATCTGCAGCAAGATAGTTTAGTAGCAAAGTAATATGATAAAGGTGGTAGCAGCAATAAAAGTAACGATAGTGTTTTTGTAGGTTTTGTGATAATAGCAGCGGAAAAGTAAATAAGCCACTAGCTATATAGGTAAAGCTCGTAGGCATTGGATCGGTGATGGGAAATTACGTCGGATGCCATTCATCATGTAGAAGTTATAACCTAGGGTGACATAGAACTAGCTCCAGTTCATCAATGCAATGTAGGCATGTATTCCGAATATAGTCATACGTGCTTATGGAAAAGAACTTGCATGACATATTTTGTCCTACCCTCCTGTGGCAGCGGGGTCCTATTGGAAACTAAGGGATATTAAGGCCTCCTATTAATAGAGTACCAGACCAAAGCATTAACACATAGTGAATACATGAACTCCTCAAACTATGGTAATCACCGGGAGTGGTCCCGATTATTGTCACTTCGGGGTTGCCGGATCATAACACATAGTAGGTGACTATAGACTTGCAAGATAGGATCAAGAACACACATATATTCATGAAAAAATAATAGGTTCAGATCTGAAATCATGGCACTCGGGCCTTAGTGACAAGCATTAAGCATATCAAACTCATAGCAACATCAATCTCAGAACATAGTGGATACCAGGGATCAAACCCTAACAAAACTAACTCGATTACATGATAGATCCCATCCAACCCATCACCGTCGAGCAAGCCTACGATGAAATTACTCACACACGGCGGTGAGCATCATGGAATTGGTGATGGAGGAAGGTTGATGATGACGATGGCGACGATCTCCACTCTTCGGAGCCCCGAACGGACTCCAGATCAGCCCTCCCGAGAGAGATTAGGGCTTGGCGGCGGCTCCGTCTCGTGAAACGTGATAATTCCTTCTCTCTGATTTTTTCTCCACGAAACGGAATATATAGGACCTGGGGATACGTCGGTGGAGCACCGGGGGGCCCTTGAGGCAGGGGGCGTGCCCTGGGAAGGGGGGCGTGCCCCCACCCTCGAGGACAGGGTGTGGGCCCCCCGGTGCAGAACTTCTTGCACATATTTTTTATATTTTCTGAAATAGTTATCCGTTGACTTTCAGGCGATTCTGAGAACTTTTTATTCTGCACAAAAACAACACCATGGCAGTTCTGCTGAAAACAGGCCAGTCCGGGTTAGTTCCATTCAAATCATGCAAGTTAGAGTCCAAAACAAGGGAAAAGGGTTTGGAAAAGTAGATACGTTGGAGACGTATCAGCCTCCGCCTGTTCCATGTTGAAACCCAGCAGCTGTTGCCCCGGCTCCTGCTCCTCCGCCTCCTCCACCTCCATCGGATCCATCTCCTCCTCCTCCTCCTCTTCCCCCGGTTGCTCCTCCTTCTTTGGCTCCAACGAGTCCGAAGGCAGCCCCACAGCGATACCGGCGGTGCGCCTCGCCCGGATCTCCTGCTGGATCTCGTAGTAGCGCTCCGGTGTCAGCATGGTGTAGTAGGTGATCTTGCTCCGGACCATGGCTGAGTGCCGGAGCGTGGGCGGAGCGTCGGACCATGGGTAGAGCGCTGGAGCGGCAGAGGGGGGAGGTAGATGGGCTTGGACTGGCGACGCGGAGAGGGGGAGGCAAATGAGTTAGGGTTGCGGGACGCCAGCCGTCTTAAATAGCCGGATTTGGTCTTGGGCGGCGAGCCGAAGCGACGCCACGCAGCATTCACACCGTGCGACGGACACAACGAGCGTCAGACCATCGGGTTTTCAGGTGTTTCCGTGTGGGACCCCGCCGTCAGACCGACGTGGCGGGCGTGCCTGAGTGCCCCCATATTCGCCCCATATTTAGGCTGGATATGAGGGGTGCTGGTCAGCCCGGGCATTTGAGGCCCGTTTGAGGCATCCGTCTGGGTCAAAAAAATGTGATCGGTCAGTGACCGAGTGGCCCGCCTGGGCGTATGAGGCAAGTTCGAGAGGCCCAGCTGTAGATGCTTTAACAACACACAAACATGTGGAAATCATACCAGACATGGAGAGAAATCAAGGACATGAAGCTTTGCACAAAGGACACAGAAAAGGATCATGTTGCGCCTCGCCATACCGTTCCGTGCCGATCTCCGCTGCTGGAGTAGCGCCACGAAAGATAAAGGGGGGCAACCACCAGACCCTGAACTGGAGGAGCACAATCGCAGACTATGCTGCTTTTCGAGCCGATGAAACAATCTGCCAGAATCAACAAGATTGAGTGATGCGGAGCTTCCTAAGGTCATCCCGATGGACCTACCGTTGTCTCACCAAGTACCAAGTGGACCCATGACACATGCACGTGCAAGAACTCTCGAAACCGAGGTGACATCACTCCTCTCGCAACTCCCTTTTGAATGACATGAGACATGACTACTACTTCAAGCGGAGACACTTCGCATACTTATGTATCAAGGGATTAGCCATGGAGAAGCTAAGGAGCAAGTACGATTGAAGGAGAGAAGCAAACGCGAAGGTGGAGAAGAAACGGAGCAAGACTGGACTTGCCCGGATCATCCGAACCCCTAGCTGGATGATCCGGACCGAGCCCGGACGATCCGGACGGCGACCCGGGCGATCCAGCTACTGTGCCCAAAGACAACAACAGCCAGCTCGCCGAAGCCGGATCATCCGGACAGAGCCGGACGTCCGGGCCAGGACTCGGACAGCCGGAGCTCCTGCATCCTCCACGATACGTCCGGACCATCCGGACGCCGACCCGGATCATCCGGACCCCCGAAGCCCAAATCATCCGGACCCCCGAAGCCCAAATCATCCGAACCACCATCCGGATCATCCGGACCGTGCCTGCCTGCATGAGTTGGGCCGAGGCCCATGTAACCATTCACCCCTAGACTATATATACTCCTCCTCGTCCTCGTCCTCCTTTCTAGGGTTAACTGTTGGAATTATGCCCTAGAGGGAATAATAAATTAGTTATTATCATATTTCCTTGTTCATGATAAGGGTTTGTTATTCATGCTAGAATTGTATTGACTGGAAACTTAAATACATGTGTGAATACATAAACAAATACCATGTGCCTCTACTAGACTAGCTCGTTGATCAAAGATAGTTATGTTTTCCTATGCATAGGCATGAGTTGTCATTTGATAACGGGATCACATCATTAGGAGAATGATGTGATGGACTAGACCCAACCGTAAGCTTAGAATCAAATCATTTAAATTATTTGCTATAGCTTTCTTCATGTCAAGTATATGTTCCTTCGACCATGAGATCATGCAACTCCCGGATACCAGAGGAATACCTTGTGTGCTATCAAACGTCACTTCGTAACTGGGTGGTCATAAAGATGCTCTACAGGTATCTCTGAAGGTGTCTGTTGGGTTGGCATGGATCGAGACTAGGATTTGTCACTCCGTGTGATGGAGAGATATCTCTGGGCCCTCTCGGTAATACAACATCATAAAGAGCTTGCAGGCAATGTGCCTAATGACACTATAAAAAAGACACATCCGTGACATTTTGGCCCGAATGAATTGTTTCCTGTCATGCTTATGACACTTCTATGACGATAATTGTGACAAAAACACGTATCATCATAGATGTGGTGGGCTCCTACTTCTATGACAAAAAATCATCAGAAAATGGGCTTTTCGTCCTAGGCGGACCAGAGACGCACCTGCCTGACATTCTTTGGGCCGTCCATGACAGAAAAAATGTGGTAGAAGCAAGGACGAAGAAAATTTCGGGGAGTTCCTGGTTACGGTGTGTAGTCGGGGAGGATCGATGTAGTGTGGTTTGCATGTTTCTCTTGTGTATACATACGCGTGTGTGCGCAAGGCGTTGGGCTCTAACCGAAACTAAGTGAGACGTTCGCTTACTGAACCCGAGCGATTGCACTAGCTACGTTACTAAACCCGAGCGATCGATCACTTGGCTATTAACTGAACCAAAGTGATTCCTTCGCTACTGCTGCTAACTGAACCCGATCGAGCGATCGCTGCTGCTGCGGCTTACTAAAGCCGATCGAGCCTGCTGCCTCTTGATGAACAATGACCACGGGGGGTTGGTTGAATGAGTCGAGATGTACATGGTTGGGGTTGGATGAACAGTTCACGGTGGGGGGGGGGGGGG
>LR738710.1:244740912-244789169 GCA_902687465.1 Secale cereale
GAACAGGACCCCATGGTAGTAGGCGCGCAGTCGCCTCTGGATGAACAAGACCCCGAGAGGAGGCCATCACACCCGAGCTGGTTGGGTGTGGATGAACAGAACCCCTTGGAGGGCTGGTTGAATAATAGCCGATGTATGCTGGGTGAACAGTAGCCCGTGGATGAATAGTAGCTGGTGGAGGCAAGAGGAAGACGCAGTGGATGAACAGTGCAGGTGGAGGCTGGAGGAAGTCGATGGTGGGTGAACAGTAGCTCGTGGAGTCCCATTTTGCGTTACGCCACACCCCTCCCGATGATCAGGACCTCCATTTCGACCGTAGCCCTCCAAGACAAGTCCGTTTTATCCATTTTGCGGTACGCCATACCCCTCCCAATGAACAGGATCCCATTTTGACCGTAGCCAGTCGAGCAGAAGCACGTTTCCTCCGTTTTGCGATACGCCAGACCCTTCTCGGGGAACATGACCCCGTTTCGACCGTACACGCTCAAGCAGAAGGCTGCTTCCCTTCGTTTTGCGGTATGCCACACCCCGTTTTGGCTGTTCCGTCCAAGCCGGTTGGCTCCCGATGAACACGACGCGTTTCATTGCCTCCCGATGAACACAATGTTGTTTCTTTGTTCCAACCCTGCTGGTTGGTTGCCAATGAACATGATACCGTTGCTGTCGTCTCCATGTACACGAGCCCGTCTCTATATGTACGGGTCTGCATGGCCGTACGTATGCACGAGTACGCGCTCGAGACCCCGCCCGTATGTATGTACGTGCCCATAGTTTTTGGAGCGTGGTTGTACGTACGTGTACTCCATTTAGCATGGCTATACGTACGTCACGTGCCGCTCCTTACTCGACCACGGTTCATCACCGCAGGGAGAGACCGATCGACCGCTATGTACGTACACATTCACGACTAGACAGATAACGCTACGTACGCTTCCACCGGATGGGTCCTAGCTGTCAGGAAGGATAAAGAGGCACTTCCTTGCGTGCGAAGATATAGCTGGCGTGTCCCAGCTGTCAAGAGCGGAATAATTTATTTTGCCAGTAATAAGGAGGCACTTCCGGTGGGTCCCCACTGTCAGGTGGAGGAATCATTATTTTGCGCGTAATAAGGAGGCACTTGCGTGTGGCCATGGACCTAACTGTCAGCCTCTCCACGTAAAGTCCTCTTTCGATGGAAGTTGTTCCTTAACCACGTTGACCACAATGCGTCGAGAGCACCAAGGCGGTGGACGACGGTGAGGCACGGGAAGGGATTGACCCGGAGCCGGGGAAGACTCGACAGTTGTTTCCCATGTGGAGGGGAGTACGAGGGTTTACTGGTTTGGCTATAGTGTGAGGATGCCATTGCCGGGGAATAACAGGAGGTCTGGGTGAGTGCAGGGATGGCCAGGCTAGCGATTGGGAGTAGGGTGGAGCCTGTGTAGCAGAACAACGGGCCACGGGAGGCAGGAGCAGGCGGTACGGCCAACACTGGTTTGGGTGGCTGGAGCAAGAAGACCAGAGGTTAAAGAAGTAGCTTGGCCGTTGGATTAACATCCTACGGTCACTATAGCTAGAATGGTTTATTATTGACTAAGTTGACAAAGCCCCACGTCCATGTCAACTTAGTAGGCCCACAAGTAGGCCTCCAAATAAGGTGGGTCCCAGCAAGCAGGGGGAGGAATCGTTTGTTTTGTGTGTAATAAGGAGGCACTTCCTTGCGTGCGGCCGTGGACTCAGCTATCAGCCACTCCACGTACAGTCCTCTTCCGATGGAAGTCGTTCCTTGACCACGGTGAACACGCCGCGCTGAGAGCATCAAGGCGGTGGACGACAGTGAGGCATAGTAAGGGATTGACCCGGAGTCGGGGAAGACTCGGAAGTTGTTTTCCACGCAGAGGGGAGTACGAGGGTTTACTAGTACGGCTGCAGTGTGAGGCTGCCGTTGCCGGAGAGTAACATGAGGTGTGGGTGAGTGTAGGGATGGCCAGGCTAGCGATTGGGAGTAGGGTGGAGCGGTGAGGCCTGGGCAGCAGCACAACTGGCCACGAGAGGCAGGAGCAAGCGACACAGCCAACGCTGGTTTGGGCGGCTGGAGCAAGAAGACCAGAGGTTGAAGAAGCATGACGGCCGTTGGATGGACATCGTATGGTCACTGCAGCTAGAGTCGTTTATATTGACTAAGTTGACAAATCATGCGTCCCCGTAAACTTAGTAGGCCCACAAGTCAGCCTCCAAATATGGTGGGTCCCATCTTGCAGGGGGCGTATTCATTTTTTTGTGCGTAATAAAGAGGCAGTTGCTTCCGTGCGAATATATAGCTGGTGGGTTCGAGCTGTCAGTGGGAGGAACATTTTTTCATGAAATACAGAGGCCCTTCCGATGGGTTCCCGCTGTCAGGTGGAGGAATCATTATTTTGCACGTAATGTAATGCCCAGGATGGGACTATACCTCCTACGTGTCGAGGCACGACTTAAAGGTATAAGCCCATTCTGGAATGATCTCAAGTTTGGTATCTTTGCACGACTCATGTAAAAATAGGGATGAAATTTCAAAAGGAGATAGTTGGCTTACACTCGCCACTTCACACAATACATTACATAAGCAAAACATCATTCAAAACATCACAACCCGACTACGGGCGAAGATCCAAAATAAAGATACCAAAACATAAAGCCACAGGTCTGAATCGCCCCTAGTAGAAACCACTACTGATCGTCGAAAACGTCACAAGCATACGGCCAAGCTCTTCATCGAGCTCCCAGTGAAGTACTTGAACCAGCTCCTGCTTCAATCTCGGCTGAACCTGCATCTGGTGTTGTAGTATCTGTGAGCCACGAGGACTCAGCAATCCCATAACCATGGGTATCTAGACTAGCAAAGCTTTATGGGTAGGAAGAGGTAAAGCGGTGAGGTTGTAGCAGCGGCTAAGCATAATATGGTGGCTAGCTTACGAGTACAAGAATAAGATGAGCATCTACGCAAACGGTCGCAAACTAGTAGTGATCGCTAAAGATCCTAAACTACATACGAGTCAAACATAACCCCACCGTGTTCTCTTCTCAAAGTGAAAAGAGACAGTCACGGTTACTCACACAGTTGTGTGTTTTACTTCGGATCCTCTGTCAAGTTTTCTACAACCGGACATTAACAATTCCAATCTGCCACATAACCGCGGGCACGGCTTTCGAAAGATTATAAACCTGCAGGGGTGTCCCAACTTAGCCCATCACAAGCTCTCACGATTAGCTGAAGTGACAAATATAATATCATCACTCCTTATCTTAGGGAAATCCGATCAGGCTCGGTATCCCGGCGCACAAGACATTTCGACAATGGTAAAACAAGTCCAGCAAGACCTCCCGGTGTGCCGACACCCTGATAGTAGCCGCGCGAATCTCGTCTCAGGCCACGACCGGATGAGCACAACATACAGCGGCCAAACCCAAAGTTTCCAAGGGGGGGCGCCACACACGACTCTATTTGGGACCAACACCATCAGCACTGGCCCCCCTGTTATGTAGAATTAAGAACCCAGGGACATGCCCCCTATGCAATTAATTAATTATTTAAGTTGTTATAATGAGCAAATTAAAACCAATGTTGGGCCTTGCTGGAGGAGTTTTATTCAAAATCGAACTGTCAAGGGGTCCCCATCCACCCATCGTGTAAGGAACGCAAAATCAAGGAACATAATGCCGGTTTATCGGCGCCTAAGGTGGCATGAGTGGAACAAAACACCGAGCAAAAGGCCAAGCCTTCCACCCATGCCCAGTATATAGGTGTGTTAATAATAATAATAGATATTGTGATATCCCAACAACAAGTTCCCTCCTGGAACGATCTTCATCTTCACCTGCAAGTAACAACGCTATAAGAGGGGCTGAGCAAGCGGGTAACATAGCCAAACAATGGTTTTTCCAGGAAGGTTTCAAGGTTAGAGGTTTCATGGCAACAAGGAGAGGCTGACATAAAAGATGGGTAGCGCGACATGTAACGATAGCATCGAGACAACTAAGCATGGCAATGGTAGTAAAGGTATCCAAGGGTATGATCATCTTGCCTGGGATTCCGCAAGGGAGAAGAACGGATCCATGAAGTAGACGGAGCAACATAGTCGAGCGAATCCTCACAACTCCGGAACGAAACCGAAGCTACAAGAGAACCAACCAGAAAGAAGCAAACAACACGGTAAACACACAAGCATAAACCTGGCATACGATGCACATCCAAGTATGATGCATGTCCGGTTTAAATATGCATGTCATGGCAAAGTGCACAAACAAGTACTACAAGTTAAGTGGAGCTCAATATGCAACGAGTTGCATATTGACGAAACACCACATTTTAATTATTTAATTGACTCTCGTTTATTTACAAGACAAGATTAAATGTTTGTTAACATGGCAAGAGGTGAAGCATAATAAAACTACACTATTTAGGCATTTTAAATGAGGCCGGAAAAACAACAACAATTCCGGAAAATCCCCATGTGCATGTTTAGTAATTCAAGCAAACAACAATTCACTCATTTTAAATGTTGTTAACATGATGCGGATGACATGATCAAGTTTATGCAATTTTTAATTAAAGGTTAACATGATGAGATATGAAGTGCTGTCACCGTGGTGGATGGAAAGGGTGTCACGACAATGATCCGAAAATGATGCAACGGCAACATCTCGGTTCCGGTAACTCGTTGAGAGACCGGTGCAAAAGCAAAGGTGGAGTGAGCGAGCGGAACAAGATAAAAAGGTGGGGTGATCCCGTCACCGGGTTCCCACGGGTCGGCGACGAGGCAACCGAGGAGCGCAACAAAAGATGATACGGGCACGGAGCACACAAGGGAAACATTTCATACAACACAACAAGCATTCGACCACGGGTCATCGTCTCGGGTTTATACCTTTGAAGCATTCGTTTCGGGGCGGTTCAAGTCGTCGAGGGACGTAGTGGTACACGGGTCGTAGAGGAAGTAGTTGTTCACGAGGTCGTGGTACACGTCCGTAGAGGGAAGTAGTCGTTCACGTTATCGTGTCGTAGTACTTTCCGGCGGGGTCCTTGTCGAGTCGTCGTTGACGTAGGGGGTACACGTTTATGTAGTGGTACTTGCGGTCTCGGCGATGGTAGTTGTTCACGTTCGCGTCTTGGTTCACGGTCATCGTGCACGTTCGTTTCGGAGAGGGAAGTAGTGGTATTTGACGCGTCGTCTTGTGTAGTCGTACATGAGGGTCTTGGCGAACCGACGAGGTACTTGACGGTCTCGGTCTCGGCAACGTAGACGAACTTTACGGGCCCCATGTGTAGTCGTACTCGGCGAATCCGCGTAGTTGCACATGTCTTTGTGTTGTAGTCGAACTTGATGAAAAAACCCACGGCGAGACCACAACGTTTAGTCTTGGCGTACAGAGGCAACAACAACAGAGCGATGGTGAGGGCCTGGGACAAGCGCTCGCGCCCTGAAACTGAAGAAGCTGGCGGCGACAGCGGCTTGAGGACGGGGAGGATGGGGCGCTGTGGAGGTGAGGCAGGGGCGCACAGGGAGCTGCGGTGCTGCGGCCTCGTGGCCTGGAGGCGGTCGGGGCCCGGCCGGGCGCTGGAGGCGCTCGAGGAGTGGCGGGGCGACGCTTGGCGACGGGGCCGGCGTCGGGGAGGAGGTCAGGCGCCATGGCGAGGCGCAGCCACCGTTGCATGGGCGCAGGAGCACGGGGAGCTCGCGCTGCTCCCGTCGGGCACCAATGGCGACGGCGCCATGGGCCACCAGAGCGAGTCGCGGAGGCCGGGATCCGCGGATCCGAGGAGGTCGACGCAAGGGAAGGCAGAGGCGGCACCGGCGCTGCTCCTGGCCGGCCCGCGGGGCAGCCAGGCGCGGGAGGATGAGGCGCTCGCTGCGGCCTGGAGACGGGGCGCCGGGGCTCCGGCCTTGGCGAGGGAGATGGAGGCGCTGTGGCGAGCCGAAGGAGGAGGCGAGCGCGCTGGAGATCGAAGGGATGCGGGGCGCTGCGAGGGAGATCGAGGAAAACGAGAGGGAGACGATGGGATCGGGACCGAGCGGCGCTGAGGGGGAAGAGCGAAGGGAGCGAGGGTGCGGTCGGGCTAGGGTTACGGGGAGAAAACGGGCCAGGAGGCCAGATGGGCCGCGGGGACGGATGGGCTGCGGCTGGGAGGTGGCTGTTGGGCCAGCTGCTGCTGAGGGCTCTTCCCATCTTTCTCTTTTTAGCAGAAAAACAATAAAGAGAAAGAAGAAAGAAAGAGAGGGGTTAGGGAAAAAAATGCACAAGAGGTTATTTTTTTCTTGGGCTCATAACAATAAGCGCGGTCCGAGAAAAATAGAAAAGACAAGATCGAGATATAATTCAAACATATTTGAATTTAATTCAAATGGGTTTGAACTAAGACTTGATTTTTGAAGTGTCCAAAAATGTTCGAATTTTTGTAGGAACCTCGATAAAACGGAAAAGGAAATGTTGGCAAGGTTTGAGGCAAGAAATTGAGAAAGAAAAAGGCATGGGGAATATATGCAAGTGTGTTTGGGTGATTCCAAAGCAATGGAATATTTAATATAGCTCCCTAATAATATTGAGAGGATATGTTATAAAGAGAAGTCACTCTTCCCTCGATTTAAATGGACCGAAGGTCCACACGATTTATTTAGGTTGAGATGCAAAAGAAATATGACATGATGGCATGATGACATGATGCAATGCAAAAATAAATAAAGCAAGCACAAAATGAAACACACGGAAGAACCCGGAACATCTGGAATCTCTGGACTCTTCTGGGACGTCGGTCTTCGGGCGTCACAATTCTCCCACACTAATAGAGGATCTTGACCCGAGATCCTAGAGGTGGCACCGGATAAAAAACGGAAGGGGAAGAGGTAAAACAAAGTTGCTTCTTTGACAGACGAGTGAAACCACGAACCTGAGAGGTTGACCAAAATGAAAGAAGAATACAACGGAGATGAACGAATATGAAAACTCCGTTAGAAAAGAGTAACAAGGAGCATTATGAGAACCTTGTAGGTTGAAAAACATGAAACAAGAGCTGACGAACCAAAAGAATATGAAACTGCAACTGTATAGCCAAGGAAAAAGAATGACAGAATTTGGACATCACTCTGTCTGAAAATGGAAGGAATTAACAAGAACTTGAGAAGATGGATGATCTTGACGAAATCGACAACATATTGCCTCCGAAACAATTGAAAGAATGGCACAAGGGGTAAGAAAGATTTCAGATAGCACTCCGATTGAAAAGAGAGGCAAAACTAGATAAGATGACGTTACTTGAATGAAGAATACAACACTCTGGTTAAATAGATAAACAAGGAAAGAACATGATCTCGATAAAAATGAGATGATGGTTTGGAGAGATCATCATCACAATGCCTCCGGAATGAAAGATTATATGCTAGATCGTTGGAAAGAAAGAACGGAGAAGAAAATGACAACTTCTCCGACAAATGAATATGAAAAAAATCATCCTTACGAAGAAGGGTTGAACGGATTTGTTGGAAGAATCAACAACGAAAAGAATAAGCTCGATGTGGGCTTATGGAAAACATCTCAAAAATTATGAGGTGACAACCAGCCACTAACGGAAATATTTGATTGGATTGAGATCAACAAGGTGACGATAAACTTAATTCACCGGAATGATAAATGAAGAATTTGGGTCATTTATAAGCACCATAACATCAACAATTCTCAAGGAAATCTTTTAGGTGAATTATAACCCAAGATAACTCCAACGAATAATTGAAGGGTTGAAAAGATCTCCTGAACAAGGAAAATGATGGTTTTAAATATCTCATTCTTGACAACTTGTGAATCATGAAACATGAAGGGAAATTGTCAAAAATGGCATACCACCATCTCAAACAATGAAGGTAGAAAAAATTGCACTTCGAAATGCAAGAAGAAGAATGCTTGAGCTCCAACAAGAATCTTGATGAAAACTTCGAGGATGAATTAAATCATGGTGAACCACCATGAAGAACTCCGGTAACAAAATGATGAGAAGTGAAAGATGAAAAGAATAAGATTCAAGGCCTGCGATGAATTAGATGGAGCTTTGAAATGATATAATAGAAATCACTTGGAGCTCCGGAAAACAAGATAAACAACTTAGGACCGAGAATATGATATGATGAACAAGCTCCGGAAAAAGAGATTAATCACTTCGAGGAAATAAGAATAAGATTTACTGTATGCTTATCCTTCACCAATTTAAATTGATGACAACCAAAGGAATTGGCATACTACTTATTCTCGTTGGAAAGAATTAAGAGAGATCTCGCACAAGCTTGGGTAAATCTTCAACAAAGCACCGGTAGGATTATGAAAAGAACGAGTGAATTAATACGATAACAAGGAAGAGGAATCTTGAACGAACCACCATAATAATATGGAGACGAACGAAGAGACATCAATGAAGAATAGTTGGAGGACGAAGTTGCAAACAGAGAACGAAGAATCTTCTGAAATGATGGCCTTCGGAGGATCACAAAGAAAAGAATTCATGAAATGCTTCGGATGGTTATGAAAATAATTCCTCACAATTAAAACGATAATGAGGATGGCATGAAGCTAGAACCACAACTCATCAAGAGAACGGGCCAAGATTTAAGAGAAACACTTCTCCGGTCTTCCGAAACTGAGAAGACGATGAGATACACCACCATGAATTGTATAGGCACTCCGTAATGAAGAATTAAAAGGTTGAACCAATGATGAACAAGAATTTGAAAGCGGTCCTGGAGAAGGATTGTGACTGATGGAATCCATACTTACGTCACACTTGAAATGAATTCTCCGGAAAAAGAAGAGCCATGTAAGATCCTGGAGAAAGACCTGTGGGTTAGGGCCCACTAAAGAAATCACTGTTGAAAAAGATTGCTTGAGGGATATTGCACCAGTTGAATTAAATGGCTTGAATAAGATAGCAATCCTCAAAATAATTTGAACGGATTAAGAATGGAATTATGAATCTTCAGCACTCCGGATATGAATAACAAGAGGAGAAATGAATAATTGGTGCACCGGAATAAGAAAGCATTGTGAAATGAGGAAAAGGATGAGATCAACACCGAAATCTTGAATTACATCCACCGCAGAATTTGAGAACAAAAGAATGATGAACTTGAAGCTCTTGAGCATCTTCACAATAAATCACCGGATAAGAACATTGAAGGAAATGAATGAAGAAACCTCACATGAATAAAATGGATACTTCATCTGAGAATTTCTTGCTCCAAGAAGAAGAAGGGTGGGAGGGTGGGGAAAACAAAGACAACTTGGGATGAAAGAAACAGACAAATCGTCAGATTTCTCAACGGCGTCCGTATGTAATAACTTGAAGAGAAGGCACACCGGTTGAAAAGGATTAACATGAAGATCTTGATGGTCAAGAAGAATTAGCACCCCCATAGAAATATGAGAACACCGATTAGGAAGGTATGGAATCAACATTTGACATCGAAGCAACTCGAATACCAGAATCAAAACGAAAACAAAGGATAGATATGTTGCAACATAATCTTCACAATATCATTCGAACAGAGAATTGAACGAATGAATTCCGTAGGTACATCAACTTGTCGAGAAGCCACTTGGGAGAACAAAAGATAAATAAAAGCAACAAGGATCAGATAGAACAAATACAAGATAGAAGCTTCGTTCGACATCTTCGTGCTGAAAGCTCATGGAACGTGTTACAAAAGGGTTTTGCAATCCCCGGATCAGCATAGCCAAGGACCCTTTAAGATGCAACTCCCGATCGGAACAAGCCCATAAAACCACTTCACTCAATGTAGAACCCCAAACTTCATATCATGCATTCGTTGGAAGAATGCCTAGAACTACTAGATGAACCCACCTATTAATTTCTGAAAGTTCCCAGTTATGCAATCAGGTGTTGGGGATACAGGGGAAGCACCGCGCACTCAACTCTAATCCTATATCCAGCCGTATCCATCCTTCAACACATAACCAGTTATCTCTGGAAACCGTTTACCTCGGACCTTCGAAACGCATCCACTATACAAGCTATGGCAATACTCCCGAACTACCTCCCCAGTACTGGGTGATGTCGGGGTTATCTTGCCACTAACCGCATAGGAGAGTTTTCGATGTCGGCCGTCTTAAGTATTTCGGAACTGATGCGATATATTTGTGATGACAACACCTCGGAGCTCAACTCCCCGGGACACTGCCACAACCCTTAATGACAGGAGGCATCGAGAACAATGTTCTCGTCACAAAGACATCAGAACAATCCAAACAATACTCGCGAGATCCTAAAAAAAATTGGTGCATTTTTGAGAGTAGAAGAGGCAAGAGTAATCGTCAGGAGTCCTCACCAGAGTGAAAAGAGATGAGGAGCAAAAGAATTCCTACTCTCCGATATATATATAGGACTCAAAACATTTTTAAGTGTGTGCCTAGACTCAACCGTCAACGATTTGATCAATCAGTAGGGGCTTCTAGGTCGGAGAAGGCCCTGATACCAACTTGTAATGCCCAGGATGGGACTATACCTCCTACATGTCGAGGCACGACTTAAAGGTATAAGCCCATTCTGGAATGATCTCAAGTTTGGTATCTTTGCACGACTCATGTAAAAATAGGGATGCAATTGCAAAAGGAGATAGTTGGCTTACACTCGCCACTTCACACAATACATTACATAAGCAAAACATCATTCAAAACATCACAACCCGACTACGGGCGAAGATCCAAAATAAAGATACCAAAACATAAAGCCATAGGTCTGTATCGCCCCTAGTAGAAACCACTACTGATCGTCGATAACGTCACAAGCATACGGCCAAGCTCTTCATCGAGCCCCAGTGAAGTACTTGAACCAGCTCCTGCTTCAATCTCGGCTGAACCTGCATCTGGTGTTGTAGTATCTGTGAGCCACGAGGACTCAGCAATCCCATAACCATGGGTATCAAGACTAGCAAAGCTTTATGGGTAGGAAGAGGTAAAGCGGTGAGGTTGCAACAGCGGCTAAGCATAATATGGTGGCTAGCTTACGAGTACAAGAATAAGATGAGCATCTACGCAAACGGTCGCAAACTAGTAGTGATCGCTAAAGATCCTAAACTACATACGAGTCAAACATAACCCCACTATGTTCTCTTCTCAAAGTGAAAAGAGACAGTCACGGTTACTCACAGAGTTGTGTGTTTTACTTCGGATCCTCTGTCAAGTTTTCTACAACCGGACATTAACAAATTCCAATGTGCCACATAACCGCGGGCACGGCTTTCGAAAGATTATAACCCTGCAGGGGTGTCCCAACTTAGCCCATCACAAGCTCTCACGATTAGCTGAAGTGACAAATATAATATCATCACTCCTTATCTTAGGGAAATCCGATCAGGCTCGGTATCGCGGTGCACAAGACATTTCGACAATGGTAAAACAAGTCCAGCAAGACCTCCCGGCGTGCCGACACCCTGATAGTAGCCGCGCGTATCTCGTCTCAGGCCATGACCGGATGAGCACAGCGTACAGCGGCCAAACCCCAAGTTTCCAAGGGGGGGCGCCGCACACGACTCTATTTGGGACCAACACCATCAGCACTGCCCCCCCTGTTATGTAGAATTAAGATCCCAGGGACATGACCCCCTATGCAATTAATTAATTATTTAAGTTGTTATTATGAGCAAATTAAAACCAATGTTGGGCCTTGCTAGAGGAGTTTTATTCAAAATCGAACTGTCAAGGGGTCCCCATCCACCCATCGTGTAAGGAACGCAAACTCAAGGAACATAATGCCGGTTTATCGGCGCCTAAGGTGGCATGAGTGGAACAAAACACCGAGCAAAAGGCCAAGCCTTCCACCCATGCCCAGTATATAGGTGTGTTAATAATAATAATAGATATTGTGATATTCCAACAACAAGTTCCCTCCTGGAACGATCTTCATCTTCACCTGCAAGTAACAACGCTATAAGAGGGGCTGAGCAAGCGGGTAACATAGCCAAACAGTGGTTTTGCTAGGAAGGTTTCAAGGTTAGAGGTTTCATGGCAACAAGGAGAGGCTGACATAAAAGATGGGTAGCGCGACATGTAACGATAGCATCGAGACAACTAAGCATGGCAATGGTAGTAAAGGTATCCAAGGGTATGATCATCTTGCCTGGGATTCCTCAAAGGAGAAGAACGGATCCATGAAGTAGACGGAGCAACATAGTCGAGCGAATCCTCACAACTCCGGAACAAAACCGAAGCTAACAAGAGAAGCAACCGGAAAGAAGCAAACAACACGGTAAACACACAAGCATAAACATGGCATACGATGCACATCCAAGTATGATGCATGTCCGGTTTAAATATGCATGTCATGGCAAAATGCACAAACAAGTACTACAAGTTAAGTGGAGCTCAATATGCAACGAGTTGCATATTGACGAAACACCACATTTTAATTATTTAATTGACTCTCGTTTATTTACAAGACAAGATTAAATGTTTGTTAACATGGCAAGAGGTGAAGCATAATAAAAGTACACTATTTAGGCATTTTAAATGAGGCCGGAAAAACAACAACAATTCCGGAAAATCCCCATGTGCATGTTTAGTAATTTAAGCAAACAACAATTCACTCATTTTAAATGTTGTTAACATGATGCGGATGACATGATCAAGTTTATGCAATTTTTAATTAAAGGTTAACATGAAGAGATATGAAGTGCTGTCATCGTGGTGGATGGAAAGGGTGTCACGGTAACAATCCGAAAATGATGCAACGGCAACATCTCGGTTCCGGTAACTCGTTGAGAGACCGGTGCAAAAGCAAAGGTGGAGTGAGCGAGCGGAACAAGATGAAAAGGTGGGGTGATCCCGTCACCGGGTTCCCACAGGTCGGCGACGAGGCAACCGAGGAGCGCAACAAAAGATGATACGGGCACGGAGCACACAAGGGAAACATTTCATACAACACAACAAGCATTCGACCACGGGTCATCGTCTCGGGGTTATACGTTCGAAGCGTTCGTTTCGGGGCGGTTCAAGTCGTCGAGGGACGTAGTGGTACACGTGTCATAGAGGAAGTAGTTGTTCACGAGGTCGTGGTACACGTCCGTAGAGGGAAGTAGTCGTTCACGTTATCGTGTCGTGGTACTTGCCAGCGGGGTCCTTGTCGAGTCGTCGTTGACGTAGGGGGTACACGTTTATGTAGTGGTACTTGCGGTCTCGGCGACGGTAGTTGTTCACGTTCGCGTCTTGGTTCACGGTCGTCATGCACGTTCCGTTTCGGAGAGGGAAGTAGTGGTACTTGACGCGTCGTCTTGTGTAGTCGTACATGAGGGTCTTGGCGAACCGACGAGGTACTTGACGGTCTCGGTCTCGGCAACGTAGACGAACTTGACGGGCCCCATGTGTAGTCGTACTCGGCGAATCCGCGTAGTTGCACATGTCTTTGTGTTGTAGTCGAACTTGACGAAAAAACCCACGGCGAGACCACAACGTTTAGTCTTGGCGTACAGAGGCAACAACAACAGAGCGATGGTGAGGTCCTGGGACGAGCGCTCGCGCCCTGAAACTGAAGAAGCTGGCGGCGACAGCGGCTTGAGGACGGGGAGGACGGCGCTGTGGAGGTGAGGCAGGGGCGCACAAGGAGCTGCGGTGCTGCGGCCTCGTGGCCTGGAGGCGGTCGGGGCCCGGCCTGGCGCTGGAGGCGCTCGAGGAGTGGCGGGGCGACGCTTGGCGACGGGGCCGGCGTCGGGGAGGAGGTCAGGCGCCATGGCGAGGCGCAGCCACCGCGGCATGGGCGCAGGAGCACGGGGAGCTCGCGCTGCTCCCGTCGGGCACCAATGGCGACGGCGCCATGGGCCACCAGAGCGAGTCGTGGAGGCCGGGATCCGCGGATCCGAGGAGGTCGACGCAAGGGAAGGCAGGGGCGGCACCGGCGCTGCTCCTGGCCGGCCCGCGGGGCAGCCAGGCGCGGGAGGACGAGGCGCTCGCTGCGGCCTGGAGACGGGGCGCCGGGGCTGCGGCCTTGACGAGGGAGATGGAGGCGCTGTGGCGAGCCGAAGGAGGAGGCGAGCGCGCTGGAGATCGAAGGGATGCGGGGCGCTGCGAGGGAGATCGAGGAAAACGAGAGGGAGACGATGGTATCGAGACCGAGCGGCGCTGAGGGGGGAGAGCAAAGGGAGCGAGGGTGCGGTCGGACTAGGGTTACGGGGGGAAAACGGGCCAGGAGGCCAGATGGGCCGCGGGGACGGATGGGCTGCGGTTGGGAGGTGGCTGTTGGGCCAGCTGCGGCTGAGGGCTCTTCCCTTCTTTCTCTTTTTAGCAGAAAAACAATAAAGAGAAAGAAGAAAGAAAGAGAGGGGTTAGGGAAAAAATGCACCAGAGGTTATTTTTTTCTCGGGCTCATAACAATAAGCGCGGTCCGAGAAAAATAGAAAAGACAAGATCGAGATATAATTCAAACATATTTGAATTTAATTCAAATGGGTTTGAACTAAGACTTGATTTTTGAAGTGTCCAAAAATGTTCGAATTTTTGGAGGAACCTCGATAAAACGGAAAAGGAAATGTTGGCAAGGTTTGAGGCAAGGACTTGAGAAATAAAAAGGCATGGGGAATATATGCAAGTGTGTTTGGGTGATTCCAAAGCAATGGAATATTTAATATAGCTCCCTAATAATATTGAGAGGATATGTTATAAAGAGAAGTCACTCTTCCCTCGATTTAAATGGACCGAAGGTCCACACGATTTATTTAGGTTGAGATGCAAAAGAAATATGACATGATGGCATGATGACATGATGCAATGCAAAAATAAATAAAGCAAGCACAAAATGAAACACACGGAAGAACCCGGAACATCTGGAATCTCTCGAATCTTCTGGGATGTCGGTCTTCGGGCGTCACACGTAACAAGGAGGCACTTCCTTGTGTGCGATCGTGGACCTAGCTGTCAGTCTCTCCACGTACAGTTCTCTTCCGATGGATATCATTCATTGACCACGTTGACCATGCCGCGCCGATAGCACCAGGGTGGTGGATGACGGCTCAGCCTAGAAAGAGAACGACCCGGAGCCGGGGAAGACTCGGTAGTGGTTGCCCACGCGATGGGGGGTGTGAGGGTTTACTGGTTCGGCTGCCGTCGTGGGAAAATAACAGGAGGTGTGGGTGAGTAGAGGAATGGCCTGGCCAGCGATGGAGTAGTGTGGGGCGGTGCGGCCTGCATGGCAGCATAGCCAACCACGGGAGGCGGGAGTAGGCGGTCCCACTGGTGCTGGTTTGGACGGCTGGAGCAAGAAGATCAGATATTGAAGAAGCAACACGGCCGTCACTGCTGCTAGAATCGTTTGTGGACTAAGTTGACAAAGCCTTTCATACACGTCAACCTAGTAGGCCCACAAGTGAGCCTCCAAATCTGTCCCAAACAACATACAACCCAAAATTTCTAGCCAGATACAAATTAATTTACAAATTAAACATACCTTAATTTAAAATCCAATGAAGTTTTACCCGCACAAAAACAATGAAATTTATAATATAAAAATCCGAAAGAAAAAGGTAATTTGGAACTAATTGCCTGTTTACTGTATTTTTTCATTTTACAACCCATTTCTTATTAATTATAGCCCATTTTCTGGGCAAGCTGAATGCATCCCTCATCGTCTAAAGATTACCGGCCCAGCAGGGTGTAGAAAAGCAAGTAGGCATCCGTTGGTTATTCTGCAAAAAACAAAATAGCTAGGTTAGTGATTATAGAAATAAAGAAAAAATTGGGCTGGTCATGTGGTAAACATATGAAATAAAAGCCTGGGCTAGACGGGCCACAGCTCCCACACAACCAAGTTGATACCCCGCTTCGCCCCGAAAACAAAAAAAATTCCGCGCGAGCTGTTGGGTCCCTGGTGTCACCAGCTCCTTGTGCAATTATCTCGCTTATTGACTACGTTGACAGTGGTGTGTGACCCAGATGCCAGGAAACCATCAAGAGGAACCATTTTTTTTTCTTGTAATAAAGGAGGCACTTGCTTGCCTACTGCCATGATCCTGGTGGGTCCCTACTGTCATCCTCGCCATGTACATTCATCTCCTTATTTTTCTCGGTTGTTGAACATGTTAACAACACCGAAGGGCGGCGCTGCGATGAGAAAACCAAGGCGAAGGACGATGTTGAGGCCTCATATGGGAACGAATAGGAGCCGGGGAAGATGCGTAGAGTTTTAGGATGCGATGTGGCCGCCATGCGTGCGCGGCAGCACAACCAGCCCTGGGAAGCGGGAGCAAGCGGTCCCGCTGGTGCTGGTTTGGTCGGCTAGATGAAGAAAAGACTAAAGAAACACGACAAACGTTGAATGTCAATCCAACGGTCAAGGTTGGCACAATCGTTTGTTGACTAAGCCGACACCACGTAGCATACTTTTTTATAGGAAGAAAATAAAAACCGGGCTCGTTCGCCAGATAACATTCCTGAAACTGCCACCGTTTGATCTTGTGTCGCAACTAAAACTGCGAGGAAAATGCGTGCGTTTGCCGTCCTCCTCCCAGGGAACGTTCGCCACATAACATTCCCTAAAATTAAAGACTTGAGAAGGCATACAGAACAAGCTAGTGTACCAGTAAAGAGACGTTGCTGAATTTTAGTAAAAAGAGAGATGTGCTCCTGTAGCTGGTCCGAATCCAAACCTAGACTATGACTATATATAGTGCTATGCTACTCTGCAAGTAATGAAGCCGGCATATCCAACATTCGCTTCTCCTCTTCTCTAGTTACTCTTCCTAGCATCAGAAGCTCTGGCCGCAGCAACCATGTCCTCTGGCGGCTCATCCACATGCTCTTCAGCATGCACAAACCAGATATGCGCCAAGTCGCCACCCGTACCATCGCCTGTGGGTCTCATCACACCCAGCCGGCACACTCACTGCAGCCGGTTGCTCATCGCAACCCGCTGCCATTGGTGTGGTGCCATTGCTGCAAATCACGCAGATTCATCCGTCGCGTCTCAACTACAATCTTCATCCCTAGCCGAGTCTGCTACAAATGCCCGAATCATGGGGTAATAACATGTTTAAGTCTTGTTCGCCTGCTTTCAATTGCTGATTTTTTAATAGTTTGGTTGATGATCTTCCAATTTGATTTGTGCAGAAAAGGGAAGATTCATGTGATTTGTATTTCTGGGAAGTTGCTAATGTCGGGGAATGGAACTACATTGATTATTTGGTTAGGAATCCCAATACCATAAGGTTGGGGGGTTGGACAAGTAACTGAAGGAATGACGGAAGAGGAAGATGCAGAGTAGAAGGTTAAAGATGCAGGTCATCTGATCATGGTCAAGCAACAGCTGCTGAACAACCCTGACAACAATGAGGAGATGAAAGAGCTTGTGAAGATAATGGGCAAGATCGTTGTGCTCTGTAGGATGATTGTCTCTTTATTTACAATGTATGTAGCACTCGTGATGTATTCAGTTGCTATGGCATGAGCACTTTGCTAGAACTAGTAATGAATGGAACCCGTTTAGCAGGCAGGGCGTAGTGTTGTGAACACCTAATGATTTCTATTAACGGAAATGGGGGGGGGGTATCCCCTTTTTCTCATAAATAAATAAATAGTAGAGGCCCTTTTGCTAATATATAAATAAATTAGCAGAGGCCCTGTCGGGTCAGCTTTGTTCCCATTCGAATACGTAGAGCAAATTGCAGTCCAACAACAAGCTATGTCATCATATACAAGTTTCACAACCAAATAGGAGCACAACTAAACAACAATGTCATCATGTTTTAGTAGTCATACAATCACCAAACACAAATCAACATATATAATAACTGATGTTCTCACAACAAAATACTAAACAACAACTTCATTAGGTTTCAGTTGTCATAGAAAACACAATTTCACATAGTAGATAAAAAGTCGTCTTTTCACACAGAAACACGACAAAAGCAATCTAATCATCATCCGCAGCAGCAGTGTCAACATCTTCGCCATGTGTATCAGTCTGAATTGTAATCCCCCCTATGTCATCTTCTTCTTCATCCTCAATGTCCTCGAACGTTGGCGTCTTATTGATGAACTCTCGTACGTTCACATCTCGACAGGAAATCTTTTCACTAGCGTCATTGACGTGATGGTTCTCAAAGATACTATGAACATATGTGGAATCTTCTACATCAAGAGCAGTGTAAGCATCGTCTTGTTGTGCAACTTCATTAAATGAATTCCTATGCTCAAACCTTTGCAATACTCTTGAGTCATCACTAGATGCATATGTGTCTTCCAAAATATCTGTGTTGCTTGATTTTCAAAAATAAAAGGCTCGTCGGTGTGGTACACCGCCTTGACATTGATGGATTTGAAATAATCACCAGCTTTGGATTTTGCGATCCTAGAAAACAGGTTATACCAATGATAGGACAACAGAATCACACACCGATGAACCTCGAAACTGGAGATATACCGCAATTGAACAATGTCTATTATGTTAGCAAACATTTTAGTTATCTCTTTGCCGTACGTATCCGTGCTCACGACGGCACTGTTTTGTATCTTCCTGCCTTTGTCGCGTGCAAGGGTGTTGTAGCACACATCTCCAACAACGCAAGATTCATAATGTCTTACCCGAGTATCAGGACCCATTGCTAGTGCATAAAGGGCATCATTAACTTCCTGCCCATCCTATCGCATCTTCTTAACATATGGTTAAAAAATAGACAAGTTGATCATCTTATGTACTAAATATATTAAAAAAACTAACAGTGCAATTCAAAAGCTTACACGGCTCTTGAACCATTTCGCAAATCCTGCCACAACCAGTTTGTTAATGTTTCTTGGATTTTGCGCCAGTAACTCCTTTTTGTAGATGCTGCACAACATAGTGATCGCGTCAAACATCTAAATATATAAGAACGTGTTGCAAGTTTCGTAGATTACGATGTATAAGCTGTAGTACTTAGCACTTACTTGATATAAGGTAGAATCTCAGGATAGTTATTCAACACATACAAAACCATTTTATCCAAATCTTTAGGTTTGTCATCTTGTCGACTCTTCCCTGTAACTCAAACAGAACAATCGAAAACACTAAGCTCGGGATTGTCTTCACCCACCTTTTTGCTAAGCTGATCAACTGTTTCAATGTATTTTGAGCAGAATGTCAATGCTTCTGTAGCAATGTAGGCATCTACAATGGAACCCTCAGGTCTAGCTCTATTCCTAACACAACCCTTGAAAGTGCCTAGCTGCCTTTCCATAGGGTACATCCAACCATACTGCACTGGACCTCTAAGTAGTGCCTCATCAGGTAGATGAACAGTCAAATGCACCATCACATCAAAGAAGGCCGGAGGATATATCTTCTCAAGGTCGCATAGGGTAGTTGATATCTTGTCTCTAGGACGCTCCAAAGCATCTATCCTGATATTTCTACTCCAGAGTTCCCTGAAGAATTGTCCCAACTCTGAACTGCTCTGTACAAGTCAGTGTGACCCAATCCTCTAAGTATAACATGTAAAACCCTTTGAAGTAGGACGTGGCAGTCATGAGTTTTCAACCCTTGTATATTGTTTCCATATGCACTGACTCTCCTTTCAGGGTTGGAAGCAAATCCATGTGGGAATCTCACAAACGTGACAGGACCTTGCGGATTTTTTTATTTTTACCTTGTCCAAGACGTACACACCTGGTGCCATATCCCGTGATGCACCATCGTCTTTCACCTACAAATCAGTTCTGATACCCAGGTGTGTCAAATGAATCCTAGATTTTAAGGTATCTTTCGTCTTGCCTTCAATATTAACAAGTGTGCCGATAAATGTTGTCGCATATATTTTTCTCGATGTGCATCACGTCAAGATTATGCCGCATATCCAAATGTTTCCAATACTCCAAGTCCCACAAACTGGACCTGTGGGTAAACAATAATCTCTCTTCTGCCCTGCCACGCTTCCTTTTCCCGCTACCATTATCAGGATGGTTTCCTGGTGTAATATGCCTGACCTTCTCTAATTCCTCTTGCAACTCATTGCCGGTGAGCCTCTCTGGCGCATCACGATTTTCATGCTTTGCATCGAACATATGTCTTCGATATTTTCTAGGACACAGCTTGTCCTTGGCAAGGAAACAACGGTGTCCAATGTAACAGATCTTGCTAAGTATTGCGTATGAGAGGGGATTCTTGTCACAGCGAACAGATGCATTGTAACCATGTGTTGTTCACCCAGACATAGTGCCCAAAGCCGGATAATCATCGATGCACCAAATTATAACATCACGCAGAAAGAAATCAGCTGGTGGGCTGCTATATAGGTATCGAGTGAGAACACCCCTCCATAGCTGTTGAAGTTCCTCCACAAGAGGCTCCATGAATAAATAAAAATCCTTTCCATGACTTTTTGTACCTGGGATGAGCAAGGCCATAATGTAGTTTGATTCTTTGGTGCAGACATTTGGTGGCATGTTTTAAGGGATAATAAGCACTGGCCACATGCTATATGTGGCGCTCTGGTGGCCAAACGGGTTGAATCCATCTGTAGCTAAGCCAAGTCTAATGTTTCTCGGCTCAGCAGCAAAGTTTTTGTGTTTCTGATTGCATTCTGATCTTTGTACTCCTGGTTCCTAGAATGCCAACAATACATCCTCTCTTGTTTCAGCATCATGAAACAACCTCTGCAATCTTGGTATAATCGGAAAATGTCTCAGAACATTATGAGTAATCGTCTTCACAGCATCGCCATCTTTTCATCATGTTGATTTGCATTTTTGGCCTTCCCTTAAGTTGGCATAATCCTTCCAGAACAGAACACAATTATTCTTACAAACATGGATCATATCATATCCAATTCCAACTGCACAAAGGAAATTCTTCATTTTACTGTAGGTGTGTGGCAGCTCAGACGCATCTGGGTAAGATTTGCGGAAAGCAGCCAACATCGTATCGAATGATTTATTGGTCATCCGCTCAGATGTCTTCACCCGAAGAAAGGTGACCATAGCTGAGAATACTGACAGCTTATTTCCTAGGGTGACTGCCACATTGCATTGTTCCAACATGCGGGCCCATCGTTTTTCTTGTGCAGGTGAAAGTTCACGAAATGCGCGAGCATTTCATAGCATTGTTTCAATGTTGGTCAAACTCACTGGCTCACCGCCATGACCTCCTCCTCCTCTTCCTCCTGAGCATCAGCCAGATCAAGATTATGATATGTTGCTTCCACATAGTTAGTAACATTTATGTTCGTAGCTTCACCATGATGAACCCACCTATGTGACTAACATCCCATACCAGTGTAGATGATTTTGCATAGTTGACCGACATTCCATAGTCTTGAAGCTGAATTCATACAACTTCTACACATGTAGAGCACATCTGATTTCGGACCACCGTACTCAGCTCTGATAAAGTTCATGAAGTTTTCAACCCCCTCGACATATGCAGGGGAGAATCTTCGAGCAGAAGTTATTCAAGTCTTGTCCATATGTTAGACATACAAATTAGTTCTTCTACTAGATATCACAGGAAAAGCATATATGATTTTTTATAAAGTCCAAAAAAATACCTAGATCAATGCGTAAAGCTATGGCAAGATATTTTGACAAGCGGATCTAAGTAACGAAATATATCTAAAGCAAATTCAGCAAATATATTGAGTGCTAAATTATGGCAGGCTATTTCAACAATCAATGAGGGCGAGCACACATCCATCGAAGGCCATCTCAGCAACAAAGATTGAGTATAAAACAGTGTCGAGATATTTCACCTAACAGATTGGCTACTAGACCATGGCAATCTACTTCACAATACATACACGGTCCTAATATATGGCAAGATATTTTAGCAACTAATCGGGCGTGGCATGCCATCTCAGCAAAGCAAATTGAGTGCAGAACAGGGCAAGGAAGCTTCTTAAGCAGAGCATATTGACTGTAAACTATTTCGGCAAGCAGTGAGATTAACAACATTTATCATCTAACATTCAGTGCTATTCCGACATGCATGGGGCCTCAGTCTAGAATGCGTGTACTGTGGGAGAAGTTGACCGCTGTGCGTTTCCAGAAGAACGTCGCCAGTGGTGGCAGTGTGGCTGGAGGATGTCAGTCTACGAGAGCGTACTGTGGGAGCAAGAGGATCGTCGTGCGTCCCCTCGATGAACCGTGGTGCCGACGTATCGGCGCGGCGGTGAGGGCGGCTTTGGCAGAGAAAATGGAGTGCAGGGGGCCAGTGGGAGGGGGTTTGGGGTTTATTGGATAGTTGGCCGAAGGGCAGTTGAATTTGGGATTTGGGGAGAACTTTTGCGCGGTGGGCGAGGGAGTTTGGCGCATGGTCGGTTTCTCCAAATGCGGTCCCACGTGTTAGTGAAGAGGCAAGCCGAAGCGCGTTCTGTTTGGGTGAGCGGTGTGCAAGACCGACCGTGTGAGGGGTGCAATGCGACCACGACAGGCGTGTTGTGATTGTACCGCCTTTTCCTTTCAAACTTCTTCGCGCGATCCATCGTTACAAAAAAATGAGACCCTCATTCGTTTTTAATATATAGGAGAAACTCCGCGAGCGCCGCGAGTCAGAGCCGAGGCTCGAACCCGGGCGGGTTGGCTGCAACTATAGAAGCACAACCAACGAGTCGACGACCTGTCCTCCGATCCGTCGACACTAATCCTGACTAAAATAGTGCGTCCAGGTCTTTTCCCGCGCGATATGTTGGGAGTTCGGCGTAGTTGGTTTGATAGACAAAGCGAGAGGAAGATGTGAAATGCGTGAATGTGTAGTGCACGTTGAAAGGATTGATATGGTTGACTAGAGGGAGGGGGTGAATAGGAAACTAACAATTTTTACCTTTCCTTTACCAAATTAAACTTAGTATCAAAATAGGTTGTCTAGATATGCAACTAGGTGAGCAACCTATATGATGCAAGAATTCACCACCAAATTAACTTTGGAGAGAATGGCGCACCCACCCTCCCTCCCACCCTCCTCCCCGTGACCTAGGCTTCCGGCGAACAACCATTCCCGCCGGTGTCTACTCGATCTGCTCCGCTCATTGGATCCGGCGTCCTCTGATCTACACGCCCACATCCATCTCCTATGGGTTCCTCTCGTGGATCTACTTTGGATCTGGACTTTTCGGCGGGGCTGGACTTTGCATCTAGGGTTTTCAACGTTTGTGGGCAAACGATCCATCCTTCGGACGACACACATCATTTTGTTATGGTGGTGTCCTTCAGCAGGCATATTTTCCGTCTTACTGAGGATTCAGTTGCGGCTGCCCTTGAATCAGCCCTTGGAGGTTCTGCTATTGATTTCATGGTCTCTCATATTAAGGATAAGGTATTTTCTTTCTTTGTTTCTTGCAAGAAAGTTGGGCTTTATATCCTGCAGCTGCGTTCTTTTGCTTGCATGCAATTCAAATGCTTTTTTCACCTCTGGGGGCATGGAGGCCCGAATTGGCGACGTGAGTTTGAGATCTGGAAGAAAGAATGTGATGCAGAATGGATTCTTGTTAGTCCATCTAAAAAACGGGCTACTCTTGGACTTTTGGCCATGCATAAACCCCCAACCAGATCATCTTTACGTTCGGGTGTTTCATCGGGGAAAAGGATTTCGTTTGCTACTTTCCAGCAATACCCAGCTTGCCGGGGTTACAGATATCCTGCTACTCAAGCGTGCATTGATACCGTTGCTGAGGCCGGTTATGAAATTAATCCTCGTGAACGTGTCATCATCTCCTCGCCGCCGGCGAGCAACCTCCAGTGGACGGTGGCCACGCCACCCATCTCTTTTGGAACTATCAACGTCCCGGCGAAACTTACGCCCGTTATTTCAGGATCGGATCAATCTGCACCACTTTCGGATTTTCTTGCTCCACAAGTCACGGCTGTCACGGCTACTTCGCCACAGAAAACTCCCCCCGTGGCCCAGTCGGACCTTCCAAGCCTAGGCGCTCCATCGGCCCGTCCCCCTGAGGCCCACGGAAACCGTATCCCTCCGGTTGCTTCTTTCGCCTCGTCGGAGACTACCAATCTTATTTCTCCGAACAGTAATTGCCTATCTGCTACAGATGAGGATTTTATTAATGATATGGTGTTTCAAGTTTGGAAGTGCAAAAATTGTCTCTCAATGAAGCACGCAACGGTAACGTGTTCTAATCAAATCCGTTGTAGAAAATGCTTCCGTTTGGGCCACAGAGCGAAATCTTGTGCGGACTCTGCACCTTCCCCCGCTTACAAGTGGGTCCCCCGGGTCAATATTGCGGCTCAAATCCAGTCTAAGGATTCTTTATCGCCTGCCGCTTCGATTTCCTTCCCAGCCGGCCGCTCTGCGCCCTTGTCCAGTCCCATCGCGTCTGCCACCCCATCGCCTCCACCATTGCCATCCGAGCCGCCGCCCATTACTCCACCGCAACCTGCTTCAGCTCCGCCGCCCACTCCACCGCCCACACCCCCGCCACCAAACACTCCCCAGCAACCACCACCAGCCATGGCAAACTTCGAGCTCGACCCAATGGACTTCCTCCCACAGGGCTTCGACATCGTCGACGGCGGACCCCTAAGGCTTCCACGGGCTTTCTTCTCGCCGGCGGTGGCCCCCGACAGGCAAAACGAGGCGTTCGCCATCGCCATTGTGGAGCCTGCACCTCTTCTGGCCGAGGTTCCTCTCTTCCGCAACCTGGTCAGTGACTTTGTAGTCAATCAGCTTGGACGCGCTGTTCTGGATACACAACCTTGGATTCAAGGCGTAGGGCTATTCCGCTTCCGCAGCGCTGTTGCTAGGCAAACTCTTGTGGATCACCCTCCGTTTGATCTTGGCAATGATCGGTTCGTCCGATTCATACCCCATGACGAGGGCATCAATTATCGGGCTGTTCATGGTTTCCGCCGAGGTTGGATTATGCTTGTTGGCATCCCGCTTGACTACAGAAGAACAGCCTATATTGCGGATGCGATTGGCTCTTTTGGCAGATTCCATTACTGGCATCAGGAGGATCCCGTTCTTGGACGCACCTTGGCGTATGTATCTTTTCCTGCTCCCTCCCTTGTGCCGCGCGATATTGTCTACAGAGAATATTCAGACTTTGGTGGAGCACGCGTCTCCTGGACAGTACCTGTCTACATCCTCTCTGCAGACTTTGCGGATGTTCTGCCCGCTGACGAAGATCCTATGCCTGCCAACGGGAATCCACACCCCCTGCCTGGTCAAATGGTGGCTGATAATCTCAACTGGATGGTTCTGCCTGAATTTCCGGAACTGGGCTGGAATGATGTGCCTCCACCAGTCCATGAGCACCACCATGGTTTCCAGCAGCAGCCCGAGGACATTTTGGAACAGGTGGATGATAACCAGCATGATGAGGAGCAATCCCAGGAATCCATGGTTCTACAGCTTTCTGAAGATTCCATCAACAATGATGATGTTGCCGTTGCTGTCAATCAACCACCGCTTCATGTTGGTATGGTTCTAACCCTCTACGGACCTGAATTGCCACCTTGTTTGCAATGGCAGCGCAGCTTCGAGCGTTTGCTGCCGCTTCAGTGGGTCTCAGCGGTTCCAAGACCTCTTCACCAACAGGATTTCTTGCCTTTCGAGCTGCCTCTCAGTGTATGGGATTTCAACTGCACCTTGTCTGGGTTCGACATTGCTCTGCGGGCGGACTGCAACACCGCATTATCTGGTCCTGCGAAGAAGCCAGTGGCCCGCGCGCTCTGCTTTGACGACATCTCCTGCCCGGTGACGGAAGCCTTCCAGTTTTCTGCCAAGATGCCAAGGAAGCGCGGCCGTAAGGCGGCTACACCCCTCGTGGTCTCTGAGGTACGCCGCAGCGCCCGCCTCTCCGCTCTCAAGGGAGGCTTTCGCCAAGTCCCGGTGCCTGACGAATCGAGCCATCACTCTGCCCAGAAGAAGCGCAAGACGAAGGCGTCTGCGCATGGCCTGCCGCCCCCCCCTCTGTGCTCGATTGACGACCTCCAGCGCATTGGCACTCGTCTTCGGATTGCCCAGGAGAAAATGACCAAGGAGAAGCTTACGGCGGATCCGTCTGTCACCAGCAGCACGAGTTCTGATGATCATTAAACCTCTCACAAGTCTGGGTCTATGGCGTACCTCCCAAATCGCCATTTATCTTTGTTTTATTTACTTTGTTCTGAACTTTATGGCTCGGTTATGTAATATACTACTCTATGGATCACTGCGTGATTCATGCTGCTTCTGCTTTCTACATGTTCCCCATGAATCAAACCAACTGTAGAGCTTGGAAGGTCTTTTGCTGGAATGTTAGGGGTCTTAACTCGGAGGCACGTCAACTTGCTGTCAAGCAAAAGATTGATGAAAGCGGATGCTCTGTTATTTGCCTCCAGGAAACCAAGTGCATGCATATTGATCATCGTTTCCTCCGTAAATTCTGCCCCAGGCGTTTTGATAATTTTGTGTATGTTCCTTCAGTTGGGGCCTCTGGTGGTATTGTAGTCATATGGAATTCCGCTTTTTTCATTGGCAAGCTAATCGTGGCTAAACCTTATGGTATCGTCCTGGAATTCAGCTCGGCTCACACCTCTGAAGTCTGGACTCTTGTCACAGTTTATGGACCTTGTCAGGGCCCTGCCCGAGACGAGTTTGTTCAGTGGCTCTATAACCTTAATATTAATGTGGATGACAAATGGCTTCTTCTAGGTGACTTTAACTTCATGAGATATGTGGACAATCGTAATCTTCCAGGGGGCAACATTAACGATATGTTCTTGTTCAATGAAATCATCGGGCATCTTGGCCTCATTGAACTACCAATAAAAGGCAGACAATACACTTGGTCCAATATGCAAGCACACCCACTGCTCGAACAGCTTGATTGGTTTTTTACTTCAGTTGCATGGACGGAGGATCACCCCAATACACTGGTCTATCCCCTAGCCAGAACTGCCTCTGATCACGTGCCCTGTGTTGTCTCGATTGCCACGAGCATCCCTAAGGCCAAGGTATTCCGATTCGAGAACTACTGGATTGATCTCCCTGGCTTCTTTGAGTGTGTCTCATCGGTGTGGAACAGAAACTTCAGGCAGACCAATATTGCATCACGAATATCGGCAAAGTTCAAAGCCCTACGCTATGCCCTCAAGCAATGGCATATTCGGCTGGCTACGGTGAAGGCACTTATCGAGGATTGTAACAAGGTTATTCTCTTCTTTGACCAACTTGAGGACTGTCGTCCTTTGAGTTGGCCTGAAACGAATTTTCGCCGCATTGTTAAAACACATCTTGCGGATATCCTGCACATGCAGTTCATATATTGGAAGCAGCGTTGCACGATCAGAACCATTAAAGTGGGTGAGGAGAACTCCAAATTCTTCCATGCCATGGCCACGGAGAGGTATCGCAAAAATACCATCTCTTCGCTTAGAAATGCTGAGGGTGAAGTAATTTCTGACCATCAACAACTGGCGACTATGTTTTGGTCTGATTTCAAGCACCGTATGGGCCATGCTAAGGGAATTACGATGGATTTTGACCTTGCCACCCTTATTGCCAAGGTTGATGGCCTTGAAGAACTGTCTCGGCCTTTTTCTGAGCAAGAAGTGGAGGAAGTGATCAAAAACATCCCCCCTGATCGTGCTTCGGGCCCTGATGGGTTTTCTGGTCTGTTCTTGAAGAAATGTTGGCCAATTCTCAAACATGACTTCTTATCCCTTGTCCGAGACTTCTATGAGGGCAAGTGTGACCTTGAATGCTTGAACAATTCCCTCATCACCCTCATTCCGAAGAAGTTAAGCCCTGAGGTGGTGGGAGACTTTCGGCCTATCTCTCTGACCAATACCTGTTTGAAATTTCTGACGAAGTTGCTAGCTAACAGACTGCAACAGGTAATCCTCCGGTGCATCCATAAAAACCAATATGGTTTTCTACGTTGCAGATCAATCCAGGACTGCCTAGCTTGGTGTTTCGAATACATACACCAATGCAAAGCTTCCAAACGGCCCATTGTGCTTCTCAAACTTGACTTCACGAAGGCGTTCGATACTCTGGAACATGATACCATTCTTCAGATGTTGCATTATAAGGGTTTTGACAAGTGTTGGACTGGCTGGGTTAATTCTCTATTATCGTCTGGCTCTTCTTCTGTGCTTCTTAATGGTGTTCCTGGACAGCATTTCCACTGCAGAACTGGAGTGCGCCAAGGGGACCCTTTATCCCCGCTTCTTTTTGTCATTGTAGTGGATCTTCTTCAATCGGTGGTGAATGATATGTGCTCTCGAAACATTCTACAAATGCCAATACCTACCAGCTCCAATGATTACCCAATTGTTCAGTACGCTGATGATACTCTGATCATTCTTCCAGCCGCTGATGACCAGCTCCTTGCTCTGAAACAGATGCTCGATAAGTTTGCTCAGGCCACCGGGCTCCGTGTTAACTTTAGCAAGTCTTCATTGATTCCTTTAAACCTATCTGATGAAGAAGGCTCCCGCATTGCGTCACTTCTTGGCTGTGAGGTGGGTACTCTCCCCTTCACATACCTCGGTTTGCCTATGGGCACCTCGAGGCCAACTGTGGCAGAGTTAACACCGCTAGTGGATCGCCTGGAGAGGAGACTGTCTGCTTCATCATGTTTGCTCAACCAGGGCAGCCGCCTTCAACTCCTTCAATCGGTCCTAGCTTCCATGCCGATTTATTTCTTGTGCTCTCTGTCTCTCCCAAAAGGCATTATTAAACAACTGGAACGGATCATGCGCCAATGTCTCTGGAGAGGAAATTCGGAGACGCCTCGTCAATCTCTCGCTGCCTGGGACCTTGTATGCCGACCCAAGAAATGTGGTGGACTTGGTATCACCCATCTGGAAACTCAAAATGAGGCTTTACTCATGAAGCACCTATTCAAATTTTTTAACAAATTGGATATTCCTTGGGTCCAATTGATCTGGGACACTTATTACGTCTCCTCTCCTCCTCAAGCTACTCGCAACTGTGGCTCCTTCTGGTGGAGGGACATCTTTCGGCTCTATGATCAATTCTGCTCCCTCGCCGTCCCACAGGTTTCCTCGGGTGACACAGTCTTGTTTTGGACGGATAAATGGCATATTGATAATAGGGTGATTTCCCTACAGACCAGATTTCCGCATCTGTTTTCATTTGTAATCAATGAATTTATCACTGTCAAGGATTTCTTCCTGGAACCAAGTGAAACACAGAATTTCCATTTACCACTGTCCATCGAAGCCTTTGAGGAACTACAGCTGCTGCAGTCTCTTTTGGTTACTATACACCTTGATCCCTCAGCACATGACAGCTGGAAATGGCCCTCCAAATCTGGCACCTTCATCTCCAAGGTGTACTATGATTTCAGGTTTTCTCACATTGCGGTGGACCCCATATTTAAATGGATTTGGAATTGCTCTTGCACGCTGAAGATCAAAGTTTTCGGATGGCTTCTTCTAATGGATCGACTCAACACCAGAGATATGATGCAGCAAAGACATTGGCATGTAGAAGATGCTAATTGTTCTATATGTCTTTTGCCACATCTTGAAGACCGGGCACACCTCTTCTTCGTCTGCAATTTCAGTCAGCGAGTTTGGAACTTCCTTGGTATTTCTTGGACATCTACAGGACACTCCTCCACGTATTCCATGGCTCTAGCAGCACGTCAAGACTTCGGACAACCATTCTTCACTGAGGTAGTCTTCACTGCTGCTTGGAATATCTGGACCCAGAGAAATGGCAAAGTTTTCAGGAATGAACAACCTAGCTTCAGATCCTGGAGAAGAAACTTTGTGTATGATATCTCCTTACTTGCACATAGAATTAAATGTAAATATAGAGATAGACTCCTCTCCTGGATAGCCTCTCTCCAGTAGACTAGCTGTAAGTCCCTTCCCCTTTTCTCTGTATATACTTAAGACCTTTGTACTCTATTCCCTCTCTGGGATTTTAAGATAATAAAACATTGTGAGGCTGTTGCCTTGCAGTACATAGTCAAAAAAAAAAACCTATATGATGCAACGACAACAAGCACACAAGCAAGCAAGGGATACAACACAATAAAAGCTTGCACAAGTAAAGGTAAGAAATAACCAAGAGTGGAACCGGTGGAGACGAGGATGTGTTACCGAAGTTCCTTCCCTTTGAGAGGAAGTACGTCTCCGTTAGAGCGGTGTGGAGGCACAATGCTCCCCAAGATGCCACTAAGGCCACCGTATTCTCCTCACGCCCTCACACAATGCAAGATGCCCTGATTCCAGTATTGGTGCCCTTGAAGGCGGCGACCGAACCTTTACAAACAAGGTTGGGGCTATCTCCACAACTTAATTGGAGGCTCCCAACAACACCACGAAGCTTCACCACAATGGAATATGGCTTTGAGGTGACCTCAACCGTCTAGGGTGCTCATACACCCAAGAGTAACAAGATCCGCAAGGGATTTGTGGGGGGGATCAAATTTCTCTTGGTGGAAGCGTAGATCGGGGCCTTCTCAACCAATCCCTAGAAAATCAACAAGTTTGATTGATTAGGGAGAGAGATCGGGCGAAAATGGAGCTTTGAGAAACAATGGAGCTTGGGGAGGGAAGAGGTGGTCTTCTTGGGGAAGAAGACCTCCTTTATAGAGTGGGGAAGAAGATCCAACCGTTACCCACTAAATCAGCCCACGACAAGCTGTACTACCGCACTGACTCGTGGTACTACCGCAGCAGGTCGCCGCAGGCCTGTGCGGTACTACCGCTAGTGCGGCAGCGACTAGGCGAGGCCCTGTTGCACAAGGCAGCGAGCGGTACTAAGGCGCGCCCTTGCGGTACTACCGCAAGGCAAGGCTCAACTAGACTAAAAGACGACACGGACGAAATAAATTACGTCTGTGGCTACTTCCACTAAGCTTAGGACTGCGCGAAAGTCCGACACGGTACTACCGCTCACAAGAAGCGGTACTACCATGTAAGGGCGGAAGTAAAAAATTACTTCTGCGCCTACTGCCGTGTGCGCCAGCTTCTGGGATGGACGTAGCGATACTACCGCTCACAAGATGCGGTACTACCGCAGGGCCCTGCAGTACTATCGCTTGACGGAGCGGTACTACCGTAGGCCCCTGCAGTACTACTGCTCCAGTGAGCAGTACTATTGCATGCCCGAAGCAATATAGCACTAGACAAGCTTCGTTTTGCAGAGACAAGGATAACACGGATGGTGCTCCATTGAAGCGAAGGAAAGGTGGTGCAAAGGAACAGATGTGTACATGATGATTCCACCCTAAACTTTCCAAAGCGGACCCCCTCTTAATAGTACGTCTTTCCTATGACTCAAATCCACCAAAAATAAATGTAGAGAAACGCCATCTTCAATAGGCTCCGAGTGGCAACGAATAGTCTTGTGCCTAGACATGAGATATCTGAAATGCTCAATACACACGATTAGTCCGCAAGAGTGCTGTCATCAATCACCAAAACCACATAGGTAGAAATATGCCCTTACAATCTCCCCCTTTTTGGTGGATCAATGACAATACGGGATTTGCATATATGGATAGGAATGAGCAAAAGAAAACCCTAACTTCTATGAAATATAGACATGCTCCCCCTAGATGAGTGCGTTCTATAGATATGCTTTGGACTGCACAACACACACACTAGGATCAACACTCCCCCTATATTTTATAAACGAGGCAATCCTTGAAATAATATAAAGGAGACAAAGCATGGAAGCAAGGTAAAGTAAGTGAGCATGAAGTAAGAGGGCACAAGATAATATAGGCCCACAAACTACTAAACATACTAGACAAGAAGGATAAGCTTGAGTGCATATGTCTCACACCATATGATAGAGTCTCCGGGTCTCTCACACACACAAACACAAACACAAAGCAACGAAGGTTCAACGAAACGAAAACAGAGAGGCACAAACACAAATCCTACACTCTCCCCCCTTTGGCATAGAGACACCAGAAAGGCAGAGAGGACACCTAAGACACAGGTGGTGGTAGAACTACAGTGCATCATTAGTCGTGTTCCTCCTCCTCGGACTCCTGAGCAACACGAGATGAAGAAGGAGCTGCAATATCCTCCTCAGACTCAGTCCATCTGCAGTGATGTCTGGTCCATGACTCCTCATATGTGATCCTCTCCTCAGAGCCACTCTGAACCTCAAGACCAACCTGCCTCATAATAGCCTTGTCGCGACGACGAGCCATCTTGGCGTTCACATGTGCCTTGTATTGACCCTTGGCCTGCATATATAACAGAGCCTTCATCTTGGCCTTGAGCTTCTTTGACCAAGATGGCTTAGTAGAGGGAGGGGCATACCCCTCAGAACTGTCGTTGGCCTCCTCCTACACAAACTCATCCTCCTCCTCATCAGCATCCATACGAGCAGCTTCTGCCTCGGCCCTGGTGGTAGTGTTGGCCTACTTGTTCTTCTAGCGAAGCCTGATGGGCTCATGGCAGATCCAGTTAGGAGCATCAAAATCTTCCCGCGGTAAGAGCCTCTCCCAAGTCGTCGAGATCATAAGGTGCAAGTAAGGGCCGTAGATGGGCACCTTGCGATGGAAGACCACAAACTGAAGCTCACACCACATGATATGAGAGACATCAAGTGGATCCGGTTGCTGATGGCGTGCTTCTTCACAGATAAGCATCATGTCCACTAGATATGAATGCACCTTGTCCTTGTCGCCTATGCGTGGGAAAAGGGTGTTGCGGAAGATCCGGTGCATGATGTCAAGAAACTGGTTCGACACATAAGTCTTCTTGCCATTGGGTAGATACTTCTCAACTAGGAAGGGTTGGAGCTTGTTCTTGTTAGCAGACTCAGGGTTGGCATGCGGGCGGACACCAACGGGCACATCCAGACCCTCATCACGAATGTGCATCATATCCATGAACTCCTTCCACTCTATAGACATCCTCTTACCATTAGTCATCCAGGTCATGGTCCGCTTCTTATCCGCGTGGAAGTGGACGGAAGCAAAGAACTGAGCCACAATATCCGGGTCAAAGTCAAGGTGGAATGTGAGGATCTCCTCAATGCCAAACTGCTCTATCAAATCCAAGGGCTCGCCAAAATAGGCCCGGGTCTTCTTTAGGTGCTCCATGTCAATCCACTGAACGAGAACATAAATGTTCTGCTTGGCCTTGATCACATCAAGATAGATGAGGAGTTGTTGCTTGGTCCAAAACAAGTCATTGCCCCTGCTTACTTCCCTAGGGTTGACGTAGAGGTTGAGCTTCCTCCGAATCAGAAAATCAGCTTGTGGCATCTCATCCATACTGACAACTGGTGCCTTGTGCTTGGTAGCTGAGGTCTTGACATTGCGTTGAGGGGCATTGGAGCCCTCCGGAGCATCGGGGTAGCGAAGATGCTTGGACCCCGTATTGCGGGCGGGATTGAGCACCGAGCATCGGAAGCGGAGCCAACACCTATGACACAAAACGCCACAAACACGAGAAGAACAAGAAGAATCATTGCTAAATCCAAGGCACAAAACAAAACAAAGTAGAAGTGAGATTGGGTGTGACAAAACAACATGATTTTTAGGTTCATGGTAGTACCGGACCAGGTTGTGGAAGTAAAAAGTTACTTCTGCTCTGACCGCGGTAGTACCGTGCCGGACTGGCGCGGTAGTACCATGCTCAGGGCGGAAGTAATTTTTTACTTCTGCGCCCCGAGCTGTAGTACTGATGTACCGACGCGGTAGTACCACACATTGTGGTAGTATCGCTCCAGCGGCGCGGTACTACCACACAAGGCGAATCTAGCACAAACTCATCTGGACACATCCGAGAAAATGAATTGGTACTACAGTTGATCAAAACTATGTTGTTCCATCACACCAAATAGCATATCTACTGCACTACCACTCTCCAACAATCTCCTCTTGCAAATATTTAGCCAAAAATCACTAGACCAACACATGCATCTACCAAAACCTAGAAGTACAAGAATGAGGAAAAGAGAGAGGGACAAGGGGAGATACCGAGGTCCATGGCAAGAGGGCGAGGTGGAGAATGATCCCACCGGTCGAAATGACAGGAGAGCGGCTGGAGAGGGAGATCCGGCGAGGTCCTCCGGCGCCGTTCTTGGGGAGGAGGGAGAGAGCCGCGGTGGGAGAATATATGAATGGGTATGGGGAAGTTGGAACTCCCCCCTGCCCGTACTTAACCCCCATGCGGTCTCGACAGTACGGTAGTACCGCGGGTCACTGCGGTAGTACCGCCCGGGCAGAAGTACCTCGCACAGGGCGGTAGTACCGGTTCTCCAGTGGCAGTAAAAAATTACTGCCGCGATGGAAGTGGTAGTACCGTGCTTTGGGTGCGGTTGAGAAAACGCAGAAGCACCCCACCTCCAGCGGTAGTATCGTGGCTAGCCACGGTAGTATCGCAAGTCCAAGAAAGTGCACGTTTTGTTAAAAACAGAAAACACGACCTTTTCAATATACACTATGAGCCACCAGACACGCAAAACGAACACAAAAGAAACCACTAAACACGAGCAAGGTCACAAAGAAAGAAAAGAGACACTGACGAACAAACCACGAACCAAACTTCTCACTAAGAGAAGGTGGTGGACGGAGCCACCTATGTTTGAGTCACTTGGTATGTCACCACAAAGAATTATCCTTGGGCCCATGACCAAAACTCGTCTTTGAAGCACAAGTACCACCAACAATTGTGAATGTGGAAGAGTTGATCAATTTATGCATAATGGGGGAGGGAGAGTTCATTGAGAGAACTACACTCCCCTTATGTCCATGCCTACACCTAAACAAGACAACATGATGAGTGAGGTGGGGTGCGCAAAGTTTCATGCCACATTGCTCAAATCGATGATATTTATCTCATGCCTTAACTCGCGAAATCTTGATTCATCCAAAGGCTTTGTGAAAATATCTGCAAGGTTATCATGAGTGTTGACATAATGAAGATCAATCTCCCCTCGCCTAATGTGCTCCTGGATGAAGTGATACCGAATCTCAATATGCTTCATCTTGAAGTGTTGCACCGGGTTGAGAGAAATCTTGATGGCACTTTCGTTGTCACACCAAAGAGGCACTTTGTCACAAATGACACCATAATCCTTTAAAGTTTGCCTCATCCATAAAAGTTGAGCACAACAACTGCCGGCGGCCGCATACTCGGCTTCGGTGGATGAGAGAGATACACAACTTTGCTTCTTGGAAGACCAACACACCAAAGAGCAACCAAGGAATTGGCACCCTACGGAAGTTGAATTCCTATCCACCTTGTCTCGCGCCCAATCCGAATCCGAGAATCCTACAAGATTGAAGTTTTCCCCTCTTGGGTACCATAAGCCAAAGTTTGGGGTATGATCCAAATATTGAAAGAATCGCTTGACCTCCACAAAGTGGCTTTCCTTAGGCGAGGCTTGAAACCGTGCACAAATTCCCACACTCAACATGATATCCGGTCTAGATGCGCAAAGGTAAAGCAAGGAGCCAATCATAGAATGATATACCTTTTGATCCACTGCTTTAGAATTGGGATCAATGTCAAGTTGGCATTTGGTAGGCATTGGAGTAGAAGCTGGCTTGACATCACTAAGATTGAATCTCGTGAGCATGTCTTGAGTGTATTTGGCTTGGTTGATGATGATTCCTTCTTTTCTTTGTTTGACTTCGAACCCAAGAAGAACTTCAACACTCCCATCATGGACATCTCAAACTCCACGGTCATGAGGGCGGCAAACTCATCATTGAAAGCTTTGTTAGGAGAACCAAAGATAATATCATCAACATATAGTTGGCATACAAACAACTCCCCTTTGACCTTCTTAGTAAAAAGAGTGGGGCCGGTTTTCCCAATTTCAAACCCACGATCTTGCTACAACTTGGTAAGGTGCTCATACCACGCACGTGGGGCTTGTTTAAGGCCATAGAGCGCCTTATCCAGTTGATACACATGATTGAGGAACTTAGGATCCTCAAACCCCGGGGGTTGTTTGACATACACCAACTCGAGACAAAGACAAAAACTGGCTTTGTTTTCATACAAGGCAAAGACAAAAACGAATGTATTCATTCAAAAATAATGTCCTGCCCGCACTGTGCTGCTGCAAGTCGAGACCCTTCTAGAACATCCACAAAATATCTCTCGGGTGTGCGGTGCTCCTTGCCCTCTAGCGCCCCCTGGCCACCTCGACGGCGTCCATCTTCACCCACCACATCTTGCAACGGGCGAAGGCCATGCGGGAACCTTCAATGCAGACTAATCGCTTGATGATGTCTAGCCGCAGACAGGCTTCCACCACCCGCTTCACGAGGCCAAAATAACTGCTGGGCATAGCTTCGGCTGGCCGCAGTCGGATTATTAAATCCTTCATGGCCAGTCCGGCCACCTTGTGCAGCTCGACCAACTGCTTCAGTTGATCGACAAAGGGCACCAGATGTTCGGGCACAACATACTACGACCAGAATAGCTTCTCCGTGGAATTCCCTTGTCTGGCTCGGAAGAACTCCGTAGCATCGGACACGCTGTGGGGTAGATCCACAAAAGCGCCTGGGCAACTCCGAATCCGGGTTAGTAAAAGGTACTTCCTCTCTGCATACTTGCTTTGCATGTTAAAAGCCTTACCCGCGGCAATCTTCTTGGCCTCTTAGATCTCCTGGAGAGCTTCTCAGGCTTCATTCCGTGCGGTGTCCGCACTCTGGTGAGCCTTGGTAAGTTTGGTCTCTTGAGCCAACGCCTTGCGCTCCAAGGCTTCGCACTTCTTCACCGCGTCTTGGAGCTCCTTCTGGACCTCGCTGACCCGGGCCTTGAGCTTCTTACGGGCGGCTTGCTGCTGGACAGCCTTCCCCTCGGCTTCGGCCAGGGCATTTTTCAGGGCCTCGACCTCGATCGCTGCCCCTACACATATTATGACAATCCGGTCAATACTCATCGCTTATTCTTTCCGAATACACAACAAGTCGTCACTCAGCTTGCTTCTCCTGGAGCTGAATCTTCACCACGCCGAGCTTGTTCTCGGCCCGCTCCAACCTCTGCTTCAGTTCAGAGACTTCTGTAGCATGCGAGGTCGCGGCCAACAACGACACCTGCTCATTCATACATATCAAGTTAGTTTCCTGCAAAGGGTTGATCCCCTGTCCGACCTCTCTTTCCAAACACCAGACAGTGTCTCAGGGGCTACTATCAGCATGGGGTGTTCTCTTTTGACGAGACTTACCTCAAAACTTGTCAACAGATTGTTGCAGGCCTCGTTCAGTCCGCTCTTAACGGACTGAACCTTCTCGATCACTGTACCCATAAGGACACGGTGCCCGTCCACAATGGAGGTGCTTCGTAGCCCCTCTATCAGGTTATCCAGTGCCCCTGGTTGGACAGGGGACATCGATGGAATTGGCGCACCCCCTTCGAAGGAAGATGCGCGCCAGATTCCGGGGCCGCATCGGTCCCCGGAATCGTATTCGGTTGAGGGCCGAACTGAATACGTCCCTCCTCGCGAGTCTAAATGTGGATCGGCTCCCCCATGTGCCCGGCAGTAGAGGTCTCGCCTCGCGGCGCCTCCTGGACAGCATCCTGGGTCCCTCCGCGGTTCGGAGCAGTCCTCCGGGACAATACTTTGGTGTCGTCCTTGGCCTCAGGGGAGTAAGCGGGCGGGCGGCGACATGCTGGCCATTTCCGCCGGATCCAACGAACCTCCAGATGAGGATCGCTGGATGCTGTCATGAGCCGGACTACAATATCACAATTAACCACGTCAAAAAGGAGAGGCCGGGTACACTTGCATATGTGAGTCATAGTACTTACGATGCGGCCCGAGGCTTAGTGCGGAGGCATCGCTCCAGACTGCAGTCAACGTCCCATGCGTGTTGACCGCAAGGGCGCCCTTCCCCTTCTTGGGCGTTCCCGCCTCCAGATTCATGGACGCCCCCTTTTCTTCTTCTCCTCCTCAGGGGGAGGGTTCTTCTCCTCCTCCTCCTCCTCTTCCTCGTCATCGTCCTCAGGGACAGAGGAATGGGCTTCTTCGTCTTCGGACGTCACGTCCGAAGCACCCTTACGATGGGGGCCACTTTTGGCCCCCTTGGCCTTCTTCTTCGGCGCCTTATATGGTGCCGGCACCAGCATCTTCGCCAGATGCGGGATGACCAGTTCTTCAGGCAGCGGAGCCGGACACTGGATCCGCTTCGCCCTCTTCGTCCAATCCTGAAAAAGCAAATGATAAAAGCTCAGACATCATCCTCGAAACAAACAAGTAGGGGATACATTAAAGATAACATACCTCGCTGGCGAGGTGTTTAATGTCGTGCCCCCGGTCTGTATCTGTGGCCGGCGGTTTCTCGTTGCC
The DNA here is from genome assembly GCA_902687465.1 of Secale cereale. Taxonomy (NCBI): domain Eukaryota; kingdom Viridiplantae; phylum Streptophyta; class Magnoliopsida; order Poales; family Poaceae; genus Secale; species Secale cereale. The sequence continues at coordinate 244,779,134 of LR738710.1, forward strand.
CTTGAAGAGCAACCTCTAGGCACCCTCGTGAGTGGTTTCAAAGAGACTCACCAGGGTTTGGTGCTTCTTCGGATTGAAATCCCACAGAGGGCGACTTCTGCGCTGGCACGGGAGGATCCGGCGAACCAGCATCACTTGAATTACATCGACAAGCTTGACGTTCTTGGCTATCATCCTTTGAACGCGTGTGTACAACGCAATCAGCTCATCGGGCGAACACCAGTTCGGACTCTTCTCTACCCAGGAGGTGAGTCGCATGGGAGCGCCATAGCGGAATTCGGTAGCTGCGGCCCAGGTGGTGCCGTGGGGTTCCGTGATGTAGAACCATTGTTTCTGCCACTCCTTTACTGTATCCACAAAAGTGCCTTTCGACCAGGAGACGTTGGACAGCTTACTCACCATGGCTCCTCCGCACTCCGCGTGCTGGCCATCCACCACCTTCGGCTTCATGTTGAAGACTTTGAGCCACATCCCGAAGTGGGGTTGGATGCGGAGGAAGGCCTCACATACGACGATAAACGCCGAGATGTTGAGGAAGGAATTCAGGGACAGATCATGGAAATGTATCCCGTAATAATACATCAGCCCGCAGACGAAAGGGTCGAGTGGAAACCCTAGTCCGCGGAAGAAATGATGGATGAATATGACCCTCTCGTTGGGCTCCGGTGTAGGGACGACTTGTCCCTCGGCCGGCAGATGGTGGGCGATTTCCTTCGCCAAGTATCCGGCCGCCTGAAGCTCAGTAATGTCCTCCTCCTTGACGGAGGAGACCATCCACTTGCCCTGACCTCCGGATCCGGACATGGTTGAGTGCTAGCTCGAGTAGAAAGGAGATGAGAACTTGGCCGCTGGAGCTCGAGATTGGAAGAGCGGAGATATAGAGAAGGTGTGGGAGAGGAAGAGGGAGTCCTTATCCCCTTATAAAGGCAGTAAATATTGAAAGCCTCCCCACTCTCCTAAGAAATTTGCCTATTCCCAAAGCCTGTGTAAACGCCACGGTTGGGTTAATCATGCCTGCATTGATAAGAATCCCACGATAAGGGGACACGATCTCTGCTTCGACAAGACGTGCCAATGGCAACCGCATCTCGGGACGTGGAGCGTCGGGCACAAAGCGGTCCGGAATTATGACCGGTCTGACGTGATGTCATGCTACAAAAATTTGTCAGTGGATTGGACTCGTGTAAAATTATATTCTCTCTGTGGTTGTGTAGGGTGTGTACGACAGGTCTGGATACTATCATCGCGTCCGAAGACTATCATGGAGTTCGAAAAAAAGGGAACCCTCCTTCCAATGCCGAATACAATCTGCACGTCAGACTCCTTGTCATTGAAGCTAGGTTCAGGGACTACTGAGGGAGTCTTGGACTAAGGGGTCCTCGGGCGTCCGACCTATTATCAATGGGACGAACTGGTGGGCTATAAAGACATGAAGGCCTAAGACTGCACCCGTGTCCAGATTGGACTCTCCTTGGCATGGAAGGCAAGCTTGGCGACCAACTATGAAGATTCCTTCTTATGTAACCGACTCTATGTAACCCTAGATCCCCCCGGTGTCTATATAAACCGGAGGGTGTAGTCCGGAAAGCAGACACACATTACCATAGTCATGCACGCTAGGCTTCTAGGGTTTAGCCATTACGATCTCGTGGTAGATCAACTCTTGTAACACTCGTATTCATCAAGATCAATCAAGCATGAAGTAGGGTATTACCTCCATAGAGAGGGCCCAAACCTGGGTAAACATCGTGTCCCCAGTCTCCTGTAACCATCGACCCTATATGCACAGTTCAGGACCCCCTACCCGAGATCCGCCGGTTTTGACACCGACAAAGGCCATCTGCTCGTTCCTTGTAGATAGTGTTTAGTACTAATTTAATAAATAGATAGTCTTTAGTACTAATTTAGTGAAGCATTTTCTGATTTCATTGGGGTCAATTGATCCCAATGCCTACTAAACAACTTCATCCCTATGTGGTGGTGTGCTGGAGGTGTACCTGCATTTCCCAGCCATCCATGTGCTCATATACTACAAAATCTTATGGAGTAGAACCTAATTTCGTTTGCCATGCAATGTTGTAGAGCTATCATATGTCTCCTGTCATTTATTTTTCAGCCACCTGCTATCTGCTACTTTTATAGTACACTAGTTCCGCACCCACTTCACCCATACTCTCACTATTGTGCTTTTATGCATGGGTATTTCGGCCTCTGCCAAACTGTTGGTAGAAACACGAAAGAAAAGAGAGAAGTCTCGCTAGCTTTGTTCGTGGTTAGGAAAGACACATTTCGGCACTTTAAAGGGTGTAGTGTCAGCAGATGGAGACGGTAAACGTAGCTCTAAAGTTGGTGATCTTGCTCGCCATGAACCACCATCCCAGATGCTTGCTTTAACCTCGTGGTGTCATATGTGGTTGAATGTTGCATATGGTGTCTAGCTTGTATTCGAAAGGTCCAATTCGGTATTTATTAAGATAAGGAAACATATTTTTACATGAACCACCATCCCGGGAGCATCAAAAGCCAAATAACTAGTAAGGGCACTGGCTGAGCCAGTGACAAGCCCAGCACAAACATGCATCACCTGCAAGCCAACTAAAAAGCCACGGTGGTGGCAAAGTAGCCTACCTCCCACCAGGCTCTCAGGTCCTTGATAATCATGCTCACCACTCTAGCTCGGTGTCTAGCTTGTATTGCTTCCAATTTGGTTAAATTGCATCTGCTTAGCTTACACATTATACCTTTGAATATGACATGCCTTCCTGTTTTGGTACATACTACTACATCTGTCTATTAACCATCTTCTTACATCAAACTAATGTTCTTGTGTATCCCTCATCAATCACTTATGATGAGACAATCAGGCCCGTGGATTACTGTGATAAATATCCTCTTTTAAAGAATGCAGTGTCAACCTCTCCACATGATTCTCAAGAAACAACAAGGCAAGATAAAGATAGTCACGTAGCTCTGTAGTTGATCACCGCATTTCCCCTACACCACCATCGCAGGTGCTTGCTCTAACTTGACAATGTGATGTGCGGTTGCATGTTGCATATGGTGTCTAGATTGCAATTCTTCCAATCTGGTTATATTGCATGTACTATTCTTCTTAGTTTATACATTATACCTGTTATTGTGACATGCCTTCCTGTTTTTGGTAGACAATACATCTGTTTATTAAGCATGTCCTTACATAAAACTACTGTTTTTGTATCCCACATCAATCAACTATGATGAGACACCTTTAGTATATGCATTGTGATGTTGGTTGCATCTTTCATATGATTTATAGCATGTATTGCTTCTAATTTGTTGAAATGCCATTTATGATGGGACGCTTTTAACTTGGTAGAGATATTGGTTGCATCTTTCATGTGGTTCCTAGCTTGCATTGCTTCTAATTTGTTGAAATGGCTGCTACTTCTCGAGCTTGCGTTGTATTCCCTTGAAGAGGAAAGGGAGATGCAACACAGTAGCGTAAGTATTTCCCTCAGTTTTTCAGAACCAAGGTATCAATCCAGTAGGAGACCATGCGCGAGTCCCTCGCACCTGGACAAACAAATAAGAACTTCGCAGCCAACGCGATAAGGGGTTGTCAATCCCTTTACGGTCACTTACGAAAGTGAGATCTGATAGATATGATAATTATATTTTTGGTATTTTTGGTTTATAAGAACAACAAATAAAAGCGAAAAAAGTAAAGTAGATGTAGATTGATATGTTGAGAATAGACCCGGCGGCCATAGTGTTCTCTAGTGGCTTCTCTCATGATAGCGATATTCTACGGTGGGTAAACAAATTACTGTCGAGCAATTGATAGAAAAGTGAATAATTATGAGACTATCTAGGCATGATCATTGTATATAGGCATCACATCCAAAACAAGTAGACCGAAACGATTCTGCATCTACTACTATTACTCCACACATCGTCCGCTATCCAGCATGCATCTAGTGTATTGAGTTCATAAGAACATAGTAATGCCTTAAGCAAGATGACATGATATAGAGGGATAAACTCAAGCAATATGATATAAACCCCATCTTTTTATCCTCGATGGCAACAATACAATATGTGCCTTGCTGCTCCTACTGTCACTGGGAAAGGACACTGCAAGATTGAACCCAAAGCCAAGCACTTCTCCCATTGCAAGAATAGGCCAAACCAAACCAATAATTCGAAGAGACTTGCAAGGATATTATGAGCACACATAAAAAGTTCAGAGAAGAACCAAATATCTTTCATAGATAATCTTGATCATAAACTCACAATTCATCGGATCTAGACAAACACACCACAAAAAAGAGATTACATCGAATAGATCTCCTCGAAGACCGAGGAGAACTTTGTATTGACATCCAGAGAGAGAAGAAGCCATCTAGATACTAGCTATGGACCCGAAGGTCTGTGGTAAACTACTCACAACTCATGGTGAGGGTGATGATGATGATGATGATGAACTCCGTGATGGATCCCCCTCCGGTGGAGCTCCGGAATAGGCTCCAAGATGGGATCCCACGGGAACATAAGGTTACGGCGGTGGAATTAGGGTTTTCCCTCTGTTGTCGAAGGTTTCGGGGTACGTAGACTTATATAGGAAGAAGAAGGACACCGGGGGGTGCTCGGGGGCCCCACAAGGTAGGGGGTGCGCCCTGGGAAGGGGGACGCGCCCCCACCCCCGTGGGCAGTCCCTCGATCTCCTGACGTGGTTCTCAAGTTCCCTGTTCATGATTTTCTCCAAAAATATCTCTCGCAAAGGTTTCATTCCATTTGGACTCCGTTTGATATTCTTTTTCTGCAAAACCCTGAAACAGGCAAAAAACAACAATCTGGACTGGGCCATTGGGTTAGTAGGTTAGTCCCAAAAATGATATAAAAGTGTATGATAAAGCTCAATAAACATCCAAGACTTCATAAATAATAGCATGGAACAATAAAAAATTATAGATACATTGGAGACGTATCAAGCATCCCCAAGCTTAATTCCTGCTCGTCCTCGAGTAGGTAAATGATAAGGAAAGAATTTTTGATGTGGAATGCTAACCAATATAGTTTTTAAATGTAATTCTCTTAATTGTGGCATGAATGTTCAGATCTGAAAGATTCAAGATAAAAGTCTATATTGACATAAGAAATAACAATACTTCAAGCATACTAACAAAACAATCATGTCTTCTTAAAATACTATGGCTAAAGAAAGTTATCCCTACAAAATCATATAGTCTGGCTATGCTCCTCTTCATCACATAAAATATTCATATCATGCACAACCCAGATTTCAGCCAAGCACTTGTTTTCATACTCTATCTTTTCAAACCTTTCAACTTTCACGCAATACATGAGCGTGAGCCATGGATATAGCACTATGGGTGGAATAGAGGTGGTTGTGGAGAAGACAAAAAGGAGGGAGATAGTCTCACATTGACTAGGCGTATCAACGGGCTATGGAGATGCCCATTAATAGATATCAATGTGAGTGAGTAGGGATTGCCATGCAACGAATGCACTAGAGCTAAGTATGAAAGCTCAACAAAAGAAACTAGTGGGTGTGCATCCAACTTGCTTGCTCACGAAGACCTAGGGCATTTGAGGAAGCCCATCATTGGAATATACAAGCCAAGTTCTATAATGAAAATTCCCACTAGTATATGCAAGTGACTAAACATGAGACTCTCTACAATGAAGAACACGGTGCTACTTTGAAGCACAAGTGTGGAAAAAGATAGTAGCAATTGTCCCTTCTCTCTTTTCTCTCATTTTTTGGAGGGGCTTTCTCTTTTTTTATTAGCCCCTCTCTATATAATTCTTTTGGCAATCTCTTTTTTTATTGGCCTTTCCTCACATGGGTCAATGCTCTAATAATGATGATCATCACACTTCTATTACAACTTGAAATTACAACTCGATACTACAACAAGTATGACTCTACATGAATGCCTCCGGCGGTGTACCGGGATGTGCAATGAATCAAGAGTGAAATCTATGAAGATTATGCATGGTGGCTTTGCCACATATACAATGTCAACTAAATGATCATGCATGGCAATATGACAATATGATGCGTGTCATATGAACGGAACGGTAGAATGTTGCATGGCAATATATCTCGGAATGGCTATGGAAATGCCATGATAGGTAGGTGTGGTGGCTGTTTTGAGGAATAATATGGTGGCTGTTTTGAGGAAGGATATATAGTGGGTTTATGGCACCGGCGAAGTTTGCGCGGTACAAGAGAGGCTAGCAATGGTGGAAGGGTGAGAGTGCGTATAATCCATGGACTCAACATTAGTCATAAGAACTCATATACTTATTGCAAAAATCTACGAGTCATCAATACAAAGCAATCAACGCATGCTCCTAGGGGGGAGGTTGGTAGGAGTTAACCATCGCGCGCCCCCGACCTCCACACAAAGGTTGGCACTCTACAAATACCTCATGCTCTAACTTCGTCACATAGCGGTTCACCATACGTGCATGATACGAAAATCACTAACATTAACACAAGTATTTCTCAATTTCATAATAACTCCACTAGCATGTCTCCTATATCACTATCCTCATATCTCAAAACAATTATCAAGCATCCAACATCTCATCATATTCAATGCACTTAGTGTGATTTTTTTACTACATTGACATTGGATGTCTATCATGTGAAGACTAGTTTCTTAGCCTAAACATATTACCATGCTGTTTTAATAGACTCTCAAATATATATAAGTGAAGCATGAGAGTTTAACAATTTCTACAAAATATTACCACCACCGTGCTCTAAAAGATGTAAGTGAAGCACTAGAGCAAAGACTATTCAACTCAAAAGATATAAGTGAAGCACGTAGAGTGTTCTAACAATTCCTAGGCCATATTTAACTCTCTCAAATAGGTGTGTCCAGCAAGGATGATTGTTACAAACTAACAAGCAAATACTCAAATTATACAAGACGATCCAGCAAAACACATATCATGTTGCGAATAAAAATATAGCTCCAAGTATAGTTACCGATGGATGAAGACGAAAGAGGGGATGCCTTCCCGGGGCATCCCCAAGCTTAGGCTTTTGATTATCTTGAATTTAATTGGGGTGCCATGGGCATCCCCAAGCTTAGGCCTTTGCTACTCCATGTTCCATAGTCCATCAAAGCAATACTCGAAACTTGAAAACTTCACAACACAAAACTTAGACAAAAATTCTCGTGAGCTCCGTTAGTATAAGAAAGCAAACCACTACTCAAAGGTGCAGCAATGAATTCATTCTTTGTTTATATTGGTGTTAAACCTACTGTATTCCAACTTCTATATGGTTCATATCCTCCAATACTACTCATAGATGCATTGAAATAAGCAAACAACACACGAAAAAAAAGAATCTGTCAAAAACAGAACAATCTGTAGTAATCTGCAGGTTTCGCCTACTTCTGGAACTGCAAAAATTTCAAAATAAATTGGTAAATTTACCGAATTTGTCTACTAATCATCTGCAAAAAGAATCAACTAAATAGCACGCTCCCGTAAAATCTGAAGACCACTTTAGCGAGCGCTAACGATTCTGTTTTTCACAGCAAGATCACATAAACTTCACACAAGTCTTCCCAAAGGTTCTACTTGGCACAAACACTAAACAAAACATGAAACCACATCTAATCAGAGGCTAGATGCAATATTTATTCCCTAACAGCAACAAAAACAAAAATAATAATATTGGGTTGCCTCCCAACAAGCGCTATCGTTTTACGCCCCTAGCTAGGCACGATAATTCAATGATGCTCACATGAAAGATAAGAATTGAAGCACAAAGAGAGCATCATATAGCATGTGACAAACACATTTAAGTCTAACATACTTCCTATGCATAGGCATCTTATAAGCAAACAAATTGTCATAGCAAGCAAGATCTAACGTATGCAAGGAAGAAGAAAGAAGCAAGATCAATCTCAACAAGAAGAGAGGTAATTTAGTAGCATGAAGATTTCTACAACCATATTTTCCTCTCTCAAAATAATTGCATGTAGGATCATAAGAAAATTCAACAATATAGCTATCACATAACATATTCTCAACACGATCCACATGCATGCGAAGTTGACACTCTTCCAAAATAGTGGGATCAACATTAACTAAAGTCACGACCTTTCCAAACCCACTTTAATCAAAAAATTCATAAGATTGAACATTCTCCAAATATGTGGGATCTAAAGTTGACACTCTTCCAAACCCACTTTCAATATTATTGCAAACATTATCAATCTTACATTCATCATGGGGATTAAGTAATTTTTCAAAATAATAAGAAGAATCACCCCAATCATGACCATTGCAACAAGTAGTAGACATAGCAATACTAGCATCCCCAAGCTTAGGGTTTTGCATATCATTAACACAATTGACATTAATAGATTTTATAATAACATCATTGCAATCATGCTTTTTATTCAAGGAGCTATCATGAATCTCTTTGAGCACTTCATCACAATTTTCAGATTCATAAATTTCAAGCAAAACCTCATAAAGATAATCTAGTGCACTCAACTCACTAGCAATTGGTTCAACATAATTGGATCTCTTAAAGAGATTAGCAAGTGGATGAGGATCCATAATTTAGCAAGTGAAGATGCAAGCTGATAGAGGGAACATAGCAACACAAGCAAACAGGAAGGCAAACGGAAAAGGGGCGAATAAAACGGCAAAGGTGAAGTGGGGGGGAGGAAAACGAGAGGCAAAAAATGTAATGTGAAGGATAAGGGTTTGTGATAGGTACTTGGTATATGACTTTTGCGTAAGCCTCCCCGGCAACGGTGCCAGAAATTCTTCTTGCTACTTGTCGAGCTTGCGTTGTATTCCCTCGAAGAGGAAAGGGAGATGCAGCACAGTAGCGTAAGTATTTCCCTCATTTTTTCAGAACCAAGGTATCAATCTAGTAGGAGACCACGCGCGAGTCCCTCGCACCTGCACAAACAATAAGAACTTCGCAGCCAACGCGATAAGGGGTTGTCAATCCCTTTACGGTCACTTACGAAAGTAAGATCTGATAGAGATGATAATTTATATTTTTGGTATTTTTGGTTTATAAGAACAGCAAATAAAAGCAAAAAAAGTAAAGTAGATGTAGATTGATATGTTGAGAATAGACCCGGGGCCATAGTGTTCTCTAGTGGCTTCTCTCATGATAGCGATATTCTACGGCGGGTAAACAAATTACCGTCGAGCAATTGATAGAAAAGTGAATAATTATGAGACTATCTAGGCATGATCATTGTATATAGGCATCACGTCCGAGACAAGTAGACCGAAACGATTCTGCATCTACTACTATTACTCCACACATCGATCGCTATCCAGCATGCATCTAGTGTATTGAGTTCATAAGAACAGAGTAGCGCCTTAAGCAAGATGACATGATGCAGAGGGATAAGCTCAAGAAATATGATATAAACCCCATCTTTTTGTCCTCGATGGCAACAATACAATATGTGCCTTGCTGCCCCTACTATCACTGGGAAAGGACACCGCAAGATTGAACCCAAAGCCAAGCACTTCTCCCATTGCAAGAACTATAGATCTAGTAGGCCAAACCAAACCAATAATTCGAAGCGACTTGCAAGGATATTATGAGCACACATAAAAAGTTCAGAGAAGAACCAATTATCTTTCATAGATAATCTTGATCATAAACTCACAATTCATCGGATCTCGACAAACACACCGCAAAAAAGAGATTACATCAAAGAGATCTCCTCCAAGACCGAGGAGAACTTTGTATTGAGATCCAGAGAGAGAAGAAGCCATCTAGATACTAGCTATGGACCCGAAGGTCTGTGGTAAACTACTCACAACTCATGGTGAGGGCGATGATGATGATGATGAAGAACTCCGTGATGGATCCCCCTCCGGTGGAGCTCCGGAACAGGCTCCAAGATGGGATCCCATGGGAACAGAAGGTTACGACGGTGGAATTAGGGTTTTCTCTCTGTTTTCGAAGGTTTCGGGGTACGTAGACTTATATAGGAAGAAGGAGGACACCGAGGGGGGGGGGGGG
>LR738710.1:244789282-244838697 GCA_902687465.1 Secale cereale
GGTGCTCGGGGGCCCCACGAGGCAGGGGGCGCGCCCTGGGAAGGGGGGCACGCCCCCCACCCTCATGGGCAATCCCTCGATCCCCTGACGTGGTTCTCAAGTTCCCCATGCGTGATTTTCTCCAAAAATATCTCTCGCGAAGGTTTCATTCCGTTTGGACTCCGTTTGATATTCTTTTTCTGCAAAACCCTGAAACAGGCAAAAAACAACAATTTGGACTGGGCCTTCGGGTTAGTAGGTTAGTCCCAAAAATGATATAAAAGTGTATGATAAAGCCCAATAAACATCCAAGACTTCATAAATAATAGCATGGAACAATAAAAAATTATAGATACGTTGGAGACGTATTAATGGCTTCTGCTGAGTTTACACAAGTAGTTGTGAATATGCCATGTCGTCCTGTTTTCTTACATATTCCATCCCTGTATCATGTGTTTGCCTTACATCATAGTAGTGATTGTCAGTATTATGCATGAATGAGTTCTGAAGAGTGAATTTTATTGCTTTATCTTGTCGGTTTTACTTGGCAATGCGAAATCAATAAAGTAGAAGGAAATTAGCAACGCATTGCCTAAAAGTGCTCTTTCCAACCAACTGAAATGGATGGCATCTACAGATTCTACTCCGCCATCCCCCCAATAAGATTTAGAAGATAACACATGCATAGAAACTCAACGAAGTTGTGTTGATGATGAGCACGTCTCCCTTTGCCCACCATCACAGGTGCTCCCTCTAACTTGGCACTTTTATATGTGGTTGCATGTTATGTATGATGTCTAGCTTGTTTTGCTTGTAGTTTTGTTGAATTCCATCTGCTTACTTTACACATTATACTTGTGAATAAGACATGTGTACATGTTTCTAGAACATACAATATTTGTCTATCACACCATGTTCTTACATCAAAGTACTACTGTTGTGTAACCTGCAACAATCACTTATCAGAAGCCATGTTTAACTTGGGAGTGTGACATATATAGGTTACATCTCGCATTCTTTTCTAGCTTGTACTACTTCTAATTTGTTGAAATGGCACTTATGGCGAGACGGTTTTAACTTGGTAAAGTGATATTTGTTGCATGTTTCATACGGTGTCTAGTTTTCATTGCTTCTAATTTGTTGAAATGCCTTCTGCTTAGTTTACGCATCATAGCTATGAATATGCAATGCTGTCCTTTTTTCTTACACATTCAATCATCCTATCATGCGGTCGCCTTACATTAAAGTATTGCTCGTCAGCATCCTGCATCAATGAGTTCTGAAAAGCGATTTTTTATTCATTTTTCTTGTGGGTTTGACTTGACAAGGCAATAAAATTAAGTAAGAGGAAGGAAAAATTAAGGCATGGACTAATGGCGGTCTTCCGGCGAAACCGGCATCCCAGGTGCTTTCTCTAGCTTGGCAGTGTGATATTGTCTTGCATCTTTCATGTGGTGTCTAGCTTTTGCTTCTGGTTTGTTGAAATGGCTTCTGCTTAGTTTACACAAATAGTTCTGAATAAGCCATGCCGTCCTGTTTTTCGTACATATTCCATCCTTGTATCATGTGTTTGCCTTACATCAAGGTAGTGATTGTAAGTATCATGCATGAATGAGTTCTGGAAAGTAAATTTTATTGCTTTTCCTTGTCGGTTTCACTTGACAATGCAAAATCAATAAAGCGCAAGGAAGTTATCAAGGCAGTGGATAAATGTGCCCCTTCTAACCAATTGAAACGGAGGGCCTCTACAGATTCTACTCTGCCATCCCCCCGACAAGATTTGGAAGACAACACATGCATAGACACTCAACGTAGCTGTGTTGATGATGAGCACGTCTCCCCTAATCCACCATCACAGGTGCTCCCTCTAACTTGGCACTGTTATATGTGGTTGCATGTTACGTATGATGTCTAGCTTGTATTGCTTCTAATTTTGTTGAATTCCATCAGCTTACTTTACACATTATACTTGTGAATAAGACACATGTTCCTATTTCTAGAACATACAATATATGTCTATCACACCATGTTCTTACATCAAAGTAGTACTGTTGTGTAACCTGCAACAATCACTTATCATAAGACACGTTTAACTTGGGAGTCTGATATAGTTTACACCTCACATTATTTTCTAGCTTGTACTACTAATTTATTGAAATGACACTAATGACGAGACTGTTTTAACTTGGTAGAGTGATATTTGTTGCATCTTACATATGGTGTATAGCTTTCATTGCTTCTAATTTGTTGAAATGCCTTCCACTTAGTTTACACATCATAGCTGTGAATATGCAATGGTGCTAATGATGAGATACCTTTAACTTGGTAGTGTGATGTTGTTTGCATTTGCATATGATTTATTTCTTGTATTGCTTCACATTTGTATAAATGCCATTTACGGTGAGACACTATTAACTTGGCAGAGTGATATTTGTAGCATATTTAATATGGTGTCTACCTTCCATTGCATTGCTTCTAATTTATTGAAATGCCTTCTACTTAGTTTACACATCATAGTTCTGATTACCTCATGACGTCCTGCTTTTCGTACATATCACATCCTCCTATCCCGCGGTTGTCTAATATCAAAGTTCAGTTCTTCCATATTACGCATCAATTTGTTTTGAAGAACTAAAAATTTATTCCTTTTTCTTGTCGGCCTGACTTAACATGGCAAAGAGAAAGAGGAAATAACACGGAATGGCAGGGGATCATGTTAGTACTCAGGACACACAGAAACGGAAGCAAAAGAATTATGCAGATTCTGCTGGTACTGATGGTGCAATAGAAGGTCCAAATCCACCAGAAAATTGTACAAACATGGTATCCCCTTCTACACCAGCTACAAAATAATCCAAATGCAAATGAATAGATGCCACCAAACAAGCAACGACAACCCTAGTTGTTGCAATACCTTCTTCCACAGTACCAATATCTCCATGAGTTACTCGTTTGGTAAATCTGCTAGCGGCATGCCCCGAAGCTCCCTTGCCACCTGACACTACTTCCGAAGCACTCTTGACACAAGACGAGTTGGCAAGATCAGATGAACCTTGTGAGCTTCAACAATAAGAAGGTAGTTGCTTGAGTCAAATTACAGTTGCATGCTTCTTTATATGCAGTCTCACAGTTTGATGTACACTAACACTTCGCATGTTCGTTGCCGAACTAGCAACAAGGTGCAAGAAGAAACAGACATCAGGGATAATGCTCGACAAGTTAACTAAATCTAGAGGAGGAAGAATGGAGATCTGTTTTGAGGCGGGTTTAAAAAGGCCATGTGATGCTACGGAGTCTGCCAAGTTAGTATCAGAGGCAACCATTGCCGTTAGGTGTCATGCATGTATCCTCCCAACATGGATTCATTACAAGAATGACAAAGATGAAACCCATTTTAAGACCTTCCCCGACCATTTATCTATAAGTATGGCTATGTATAGAAATTAGTAATATCGTCTTGCTCTGTGCCATACTTTCTAGGTTGCTGGTAATGAGATTCCCATAATTTTCAATAGATGAGGTTCAAGTTGGATAGCCAAGATGATGCAACCATAAAAGCATGCACCCATGTTTTCAAGTTTGCTCTGCGACAGTATCGGTATAACTTGAGGAAAACTCGCTTTGAAGGCAAGGCTAACAGTGAACTTGCCCAAACATGTTGAAAGTGCAACTAATCCCCGGGTGGTTTTGGTAATTAATAACAACATATATATCATTGAACTAATATTTACTTGAGAATCATTTCAGAGAAGTTCGATGATATGGGTATGGAAATGTCTGAAGAAGTGGACCCCTCAAAATGCTAAGACAAGCATTGGCAAAGGCTCAAGACTCTATTTTTGGTTTAGTGATCAAAGATCACATTGAGTCCATAGGAAAAGCCAATACTATTAAAAGGGGATGAGGTTGTGTTAATGATCTGGTTGCTCAAGTGCTTGGTGATCTAGCTCCCTCAACTATCAGCACTTTTCACTACTTAACACACTCATAAGTAATCTCGGACAAACCAATTCTGCAAACTCAGTCCCACCGAGATGAACCACCTCAGTTATTCTTCCAAACCCTAATTTCTCGGTCCATCCGATTTTGAGTTTCGGTCTCACCGAAACTGGACTGCCAACCTTCTGTAACCAATTGACATCACTTCGGAATATCCGAGTTGTCAATTTCGGTCCCACCGAGATGGCAAGCTCCTACCTTTGACTCACTTCGGACACACCGAGATGGTATTTTCGGTCCCACCGAAAATCCCAACGTTCACTATATTTGAACTTTCGGTCTGACCGAGTTTTCACTTCGGTCTCACCGAGATGGCTCAAATATGTGTGTAACGGTTGGATTTTGTGTGGAGGCTATATATACCCCTCCACCCCCTCTTCATTCGAAGAGAGAGCCATCAGAAAGTCTACCACTCCTACCATACACTTTCTGAGAAGAGAACCACCTACCCTTGTGTTGAGATCAAGCCATTCCATTCCTACCATATGAAACTTGATTTCTAGCCTTCCCAAGTTGCTTTCCACTCAAACCCTTCTTCCGCCACAGCCATATCAGTGAGGAGAGTTGAGTGTTGGGGAGATTATCATTTGAAGCACAAGAGCAAGGAGTTCATCATCATCAACACCATCTATTACCTTTTGGAGGGTGGTGCCTCCTAGATTGGTTAGGTGTCGCTTGGGAGCCTCCGTCGTTGAGATGTGGAGTTGAACCAAGAAGTTTGTAAGGGCAAGGAGATCGCCTACTTCGTGAAGATCTACCCCGAGTAAGGCTAGTCCTCCGTGGGCGTAGGCCATGATGGAATAGACAAGGTTGCTTCTTCGTGGACCCTTCGTGGGTGGAGCCCTCCGTGGACTCGCGCAGCCGTTACCCTTCGTGGGTTGAAGTCTCCATCAACGTGGATGTACGATAGCACCACCTATCGGAACCACGACAAAAATCTTCGTGTCACCAAACTGCGTTTGATCTTCTCCACCTCTCTTTACTACATGTGCAATTTACTTTCCGCTGCTTATACTCTAGAATTGCATGTGTAGGGTGATACTTGAATTGATCTTAATTGTGAAACTGCCAAAAACATTGCATGATCAAAAGGCAGATTTTTTATATTGTCAAGTAGTCTAATCACCCCCCTCTAGACATACTTTCGATCCTACACATGTCCAGTGGAAAATATATTGGATGAAGACTAGAGAGGCCTAGTTAAACACTGGTCCGATCCAAAGTATCAAGTATGTTATATATATGTGATCAGATCACATGTTGAACTCCTATTTACGCATGTGCCTCACAAATCTATCTTCGAACAAGGCCAACCGTATGAAAGTGAAATTCCAACAGATGACATGATCTTGTGGTTATATCGCACACTGCGAGGCTCTTGTAACTAGTTGTTGTTTCACTCTTTTCGTTGTGCCATATTATCAGATCTATATTGACTTGTTCCAAATGCAGAGGAAATCCAGCAATGATCAAAAAGTACCTGAACCAATGTTGTGGAAATCTTCAAGGACTGTCACACCAGCAAGACGAAGGGCATGACTACACCAGTCAAAGCCGGTGTTGTAAGTCCTTAATCCTCATCCCTTTTAACTACTACTTACTCTAACTTGTGCATTGAACTACACAGTTTGCAGCCAATGTCTATTACTCTTTTCAATTTTATACACAATTGTCTTAGCGTATCATTGCACCTTACAAGGTTTAAAAGAGAGGAGTGATGTTCCGTTGATCTTGATCTGTAATCCAGTTCCGTGCTGGACTTGCCCACACAATTTTACAATTGCAAGTTTGTTTGTTCTCGGTTGTTTTGTGATATAAATGATGTCATACTATGCTTACCGTATTATAAACATTGTCTCTTCGTCCTTAGCTGTCAATACAATGTGAAGAAATAGACAATACATTAGCCATGGTACATGGTCATATGTTTGGAACCTAGTTTTATTATGTACTTTGCAATAAAATGTTGGAAATATGCCCTAGAGGCAATAATAAATTGGTTATTATTATATTTCCTTGTTCATGATAATTGTTTATTATCCATGCTAGAATTGTATTGATAGGAAACTCAGATACATGTGTGGATACATAGACAAACACCATGTCCCTAGTGAGCCTCTAGTTGACTGGCTCGTTGATCAGTAGATGGTTGCGGTTTCCTGACCATGGACATTGGATGTCGTTGATAACGGGATCACATCATTAGGAGAATGATGTGATGGACAAGACCCAATCCTAAGCCTAGCACAAGATCGTGTAGTTCGTACGCTAAAGCTTTTCTAAATGTCAAGTATCTTTTCCTTAGACCATGAGATTGTGCAATTCCCGGATACCATAGGAATGCTTTGGGTGTACCAAATGTCACAACGTAACTGGGTGGCTATAAAGGTGCACTACGGGTATCTCCAAAAGTGTCTGTTGGGTTGGCACGAATCGAGACTGGGATTTGTCACTCTGTGTGACGGAGAGGTATCTCTGGGCCCACTCGGTAGGACATCATCATAATGTGCACAATGTGATCAAGGAGTTTATCACGGGATGATGTGTTACGGAACGAGTAAAGAGACTTGCCAGTGACGAGATTGAACAAGGTATCGGGATACCGACGATCGAATCTCGGGCAAGTACTATACTGGTAGACAAAGGGAGTTGTATATGGGATTGATTGAATCCTTGACATCGTGGTTCATCCGATGAGATCATCATGGAGCATGTGGGAGCCAACATGGGTATCCAGATTCCGCTGTTGGTTATTGACCGGAGAGTTGTCTCGGCCATGTCTGCATGACTCCCGAGCCCGCAGGGTCTACACACTTAAGGTTCGATGACGCTAGGGTTATAGGGAAAGTATGTACGCGGTTACCGAATGTTGTTCGAAGTCCCGAATGAGACCCCGGACGTCACGAGGAGTTCCGAAATGGTCCGGAGGTAAAGATTGATATATAGGAAGTGAGGATTTGGCCACCAGAAGTGTTCCGAGCATCACCGGTAATATACCGGGACCACCGGAAGGGTCCGGGGGTCCACCGAGAGGGGCCACCAGCCCCGGAGGCCTACGTGGGCTAATAGTGGGAAGGGACCAGCCCCTAGGTGGGTTGGGGCACCTCCCACCAAGCCCCAAGGCGCCTCCAAGAGGGGAAGGGCCAAACCCTAGGGCAGATGGGCCCTAGGGCCCATCCTGGTGCGCCCCCCTCTCCCTCTCGCCTTTGGCCGCCATCGTAGATGGCATCTAGGGCTGCCGCCCCCCTAGGGAGGGAACCCTAGAGGGGGCGCAACCCCTTCCCTCCCCCTATATATACTTGAGGTATGGGGGCTGCCCAACATATAATTTGATCTCTCTCTTGGCGCAGCCCTACCTCTCTCCCTCCTCGTCTCTCGTAGTGCTTGGCGAAGCCCTGCTGGAGTCCCGCGCTCCTCCACCACCACCACGCCGTCGTGCTGCTATTGGACGGAGTCTTCCCCAACCTCTCCTTCTCCCCTTGCTGGATCAAGGCGTGGGAGACGTCACCGGGCTGCATGTGTGTTTAACGCGGAGGCGCCGTTGTTCGGCGCTTAGATCGGAATCAACCGCGATCTGAATAGCTACGAGTACGACTCCTTCTTCCGCGTTCTTGTAACGCTTCCGCTTAGCGATCTACAAGGGTATGTAGATGCACTCCCCTCTCCCACGTTGCTAGATTACTCCGTAGATTGATCTTGGTGATGCGTAGATTTTTTTTGATTTCTGCTACGATCCCCAACAGTGGCATCATGAGCTAGGTCTATGCGTAGTTAGGATGCACGAGTAGAACACAAATTGTTGTGGGCGTAGATCATGCCAATTTACTTGCCGCTAATAGTCTTATCTTGATTCGGCGGCATCGTGGGATGAAGCGGCCCGGACCGACCTGACACGTACGCTTACGTGAGTCAGGTTCCACTGACTGACATGCACTAGTTGCATAAGGTGGCTAGCGGGTGTCTGTCTCTCCCACTTTAGTCGGATCAGATTCGATGAAAAGGGTCCTTATGAAGGGTAAATAGAAATTGGCATAGCACGTTGTGGTTTTGGCGTAGGTAAGAAACGTTCTTGCTTGAAACCTATATCAGCCACGTAAAAACTTGCAACAACAATTAGAGGACGTCTAATTTGTTCTTGCAGCATGTGCCGTGTGATGTGATATGGCCAAAAGGATGTGATGAATGATATATATGTGATGTATGAGATTGATCATGTTCTTGTAATAGGAATCACGACTTGCATGTCGATGAGTGTGACAACCGGTAGGAGCCATAGGGGTTGTCTTATTTTATTGTATGACTTGCGTGTCACTGAAAACGCCATGTAATTACTTTACTTTATTGCTAACCGTTAGCCATAGTAGTAGAAGTAATGTTTGGCGAGACGACTTCATGAAGACACGATGATGGAGATCATGATGATGGAGATCATGGTGTCATGCCGGTGACGATGATGATCATGGAGCCCCGAAGATGAAGATCAAAAGGAGCAAAATGATATTGGCCATATCATGTCACTATTTGATTGCATGTGATGTTTATCATGTTTTACATCTTATTTGCTTAGAACGACGGTAGTAAATAAGATGATCTCTCACTAAAATTTCAAGAATTGTGTTCCCCCTAACTGTGCACCGTTGCTAAGGTTCGTTGTTCCGAAGCACCATGTGATGATCGGGTGTGATAGGCTCTAACGTTCGCATACAACGAGTGTAAGCCAGATTTACACACGCAATACACTTAGGGTTCACTTGACGAGCCTAGCATGTACAGACATGGCCTCAAAACACGGAAGACCTAAAGGTCGAACATGAGTCGTATAGAAGATACGATCAACATAAAGATGTTCACCATTGATGACTAGTCCGTCTCACATGATGATCGGACACGACCTAGTCGATTCGGATCATGCATCACTTAGATGACTAGAGGGATGTCTATCTGAGTGGGAGTTCATTAAATAATTTGATTAGATGAACTTAATTGTCATGAACAATAGTCTAAGTTGTCTTTGCAAATTATGTTGTAGACCAATAGCTTGCGTTGTAGCTCCCTATTTAATATGATCCTAGAGAAAGACTAAGTTGAAAGATATTGTAAGCAATGGAGTGTCCTCACTGCTACACAGAAGGCTTACGTCTTTGATGCACCGCTCGATGTGCAAACCCTACAACGTCATCTCTGGATGTTGTGAACACCTGACAGACACGTCCTGATGACTACTTGATAGTTTAGTGCACCATACTTTACGGCTTAGAATCGGGATTCCAATGACGTCTTGAACGCCATAAGACATATGAGATGTTCCAAGAGCTGAAATTGGGATTTCAGGCTCATGCCCGTGTTGAGAGGTATGAGACCTCTGACAAGTTCTTTTGCCAACAAAATGGAGGAGAATAGCTCAACTAGTGAGCATGTGCTCAGAATGTCTGGGTGCTAAAATCACTTGAACCAAGTGGGAGTTAATCTTCCAGATGAGATAGTGGTTGACGGAATTCTCTAGACACTATCACCAAGCTACTAGAACTTTGTGATGAACTATGACATGCAAAGGATGGAGATGATCCCGGAGCTATTAGCGGTACTTAAGACCGCAAAAGTAGAAATCAAGAAGGAGCATCAAGTGTTGATGGTTTAACAAGACCACTGGTTTCAAAAAGGGCAAGGGCTAGAAGGGAAACTTCATGAATGGCAAACCGGTTGTCGCTCTAATGAAGGAACCCAAGGTTGAACCCAAACCTCGAGACTAAGTGCTTCTATTGTAAGGGGAACGGTCACATGGTAGCGGAACTACCCCAAATACATGGTAGATAAGAAAGATGGCAACTTCAACAAAGTATATTTGATATACGTGTTATTGATGTGTACCTTACTAGTACTCCTTGTAGTACCTGGGTATTGGATACCGGTTCAGTTGCTATTATTAGTGACTTGAAGCAAAAGCTACAGACTGAACGGAGACTAGCTAAGGGTGAGGTGACGATGTGTGTTGGAAGTGTTTCCAAGGTTGATAAGATCACCATCGCACGCTCCCTCTACCTTCGGGATTAGTGTTGAACCTAGATAAATGTTATCAGGTGTCTACGTTGAGCATGAATATGATTAAATCATGTTCATTGCAATACGGTTATTCATTCAAGTTAGAGAATAATGGTTATTCTGTTTACATGAATAATACCTTTATGGTCATGCACCCAATGGTTTATTGAATCTCGATCATAGTAATACACATGATAATAATATTAACGCCAAGAGATGTAGAGTTAATAATGATAGTACCACTTTCTTGTGGCACTGCCGCTTAGGTCATTTTGGCATAAAATGCATGAAGAAACTCCATGCTGATGGATGTTTGGAGTCACTTGACTTTGAATCGCTTGACACATGCGAGCCATGCCTCATGGGCAGGATGACTAAGATCCCGTTTTCAGGTACAATGAAACGGGCAAGTGACTTGTTGGAAATCATGCATGCTGATGTGTGTGATCCAATGAGAATTAAGGTGTGTGGTGGATATCGTTATTTTCTCATCTTCACTGACGATTTGACTAGATATGGGTATATTTACTTAATGAAGCAAAAGTCTGAAACATTTGAAAAGTTCAAGCAATTTCAGAGTGAAGTTAAGAATCATCATAACAAGAAGATCATGTTCCCACGATCTGATCAAGGGGAGATTTTCCGAGTTATGAGTTTGGCAATCACTTAAGACATTGTGGAATTGTTTCGCAGTTGAAGCCACCTGGAACATCATAGCATAATGGTGTGTCTGGATGTCATAATCAAACCTTATGAGATATGGTGCGATCTATGATGTCTCTTACCGATCTACCGCTATTATTTTGAGGTTATGCATTAGAGACAGTTGCATTCACTTTAGATAGGGCACCATCTAAGTCCGTTGAGACGACGCCGTATGAACTATGGTTTGGCAAGAAACCAAAGTTGTCGTTTCTTAATGTTTGGGGCTGGGATGCTTATGGCTTCAGCCGGAAAAAGCTTGAACCCAAAGCGGACAAATACATCTTCATAGGATACCCAAAGGTAACAGTTGGGTATACCTTCTATCTCAGATCCAAGGGCAAAAATGTTTATCGCTAAGAACGGGTCCTTTCTCGAGAAGGAGTTTCTCTCGAAAGAATTGAGTGGGAGGAAGATAGAACTTGATGAGGTTGTCGAACCCTCACTTCAATCGGAGAGTAGTGCAACACAGAAAGATGTTTCTTTGGAACCTACGACTATTGAAGAGGAAACTAATGATAGTGATCATGAAGCTTCGGATCAAGCTGCTATCGAACCTCGTAGATCGACAAGGATATGTACTACTCCTGAGTGGTACGGTGATCCTGTCTTAGAGGTCATGTTGTTGGACAACAATGAACCTACGAACTATGGAGAAGCGATGGTGGGCCCGTATTCCGACAAATGGTTAGAAGCTGAGAAATCCGAGATAGGATCCATGTATCGAAACAAAGTATGGACTTTGGTGGACTTGCCCGATGATAGGCAAGCCATTGAGATAAATGAATCTTTAAGAAGAAGACGGACGTGGACGGTAATGTCACCGTCTATGAAGCTCGACTTGTGGCAAAAAGTTTTTCACAAGTTCAAGGAGTTGACTACGATGAGATTTTCTCACCCGTAGCGATGCTTAAGTCCGTCGGAATCATATTAGCATTAGCTGCATTTATGAAATTTGGCAGATGGATGTCAAAACAAGTTTCCTTAGCAGTTTTCGTAAGGAAAGGTTGTATGTGATACAATTAGAAAGGTTTTGTCGATCCTAAGGATGCTAAAAGGTGTGCTAGCTCCAGCGATCCTTCCATGGACTAGATCAAGCATCTCAGAGTCGGAATATACGCTTTGATGGAGTGATCAAAGTTTTTGGGTTTATACAAAGTTTGTTAGAAACTTGTATTTACAATAAAGTGAGTGGGAGCACTACAACATTTCTGATAAGTATATGTGAATGACATATTGTTGATCCGAAATGATGTAGAATTTCTGGAAAGCATAAAGGGTTGTTTGAAAGGAGTTTTTCAAAGGAAGACCTGGATAAAGCTGCTTACATATTGGGCATCCAGATCTATAGAGATTGATCAAGACGTCTGATGATACTTTCAAAAGAACACACACCTTTGACATGATTTTGAAGGAGTTCAAAATAGATCGGTCAAAGAAGGAGTTCTTACCTAAGTTGTAAGGTGTGAAGTTGAGTAAGACTCAAAGCTTGACCACGTCAGAAGAAAGAGGAAGGACGAAGGTCGTCCCCTATGCTTTTGTCATAGGCTCTATACGGTATGCCATGATGAGTACCGCACCTGATGTGTGCCTTGCCACATGTCTGGCAAGAGGGTACAAAGGTGATCCAGGAGTGGATCACTAGATAGCGGTCAAAATTATCCTTGGAGGAATAAGGAAATGTTTCTCGGTTATGGAGGTGATAAAGAGTTCGACGTAAAGAGTTACGTCGATGCAAGCTTAACACCTATCCGGATAGCTCTGAGTAGAGATACCGGATACGTATAATGGAGCAACAATTTGGAATAGCTCCTAGTGGAACGTGGTAGCAGCATCTACGATATGACATAAAGTTTTGCGAAATACATAGGGATCTGAATGTTGCAGACCCGTTGACTACAACCTCTCTCACAAGCATAACATGATCAAACCCAGAACTCATTGAGTGTTAATCACATAGTGATGTGAACTAGATTATTGACTCTAGTAAACTCTTTGGATGTTAGTCACATGGCGATGTGACCTGTGAGTGTTAATCACATGGCGATGTGAACTAGATTATTGACTCTAGTGCAAGTGGGAGACTGTTGGAAATATGCCCTAGAGGTAATAATAAATTGGTTATTATTATATTTCCTTGTTAATGATAATTGTTTATTATCCATGCTAGAATTGTATTGATAGGAAACTCAGATACATGTGTGGATACATAGACAAACACCATGTCCCTAGTGAGCCTCTAGTTCACTGGCTCGTTGATCAATAGATGATTGCGGTTTCCTGACCATGGACATTGGATGTCGTTGATAACGGAATCACATCATTAGGAGAATGATGTGATGAAAAAGACCCAATCCTAAGCCTAGCACAAGATCGTGTAGTTCGTATGCTAAAGCTTTTCTAAATGTCAAGTATCTTTTCCTTAGACCATGAGATTGTGCAACTCCCGGATACCGTAGGAATGCTTTAGGTGTACCAAACGTCACAACATAACTGGGTGGCTATAAAGGTGCACTACGGGTATCTCCGAAAGTGTCTGTTGGGTTGGCACGAATCGAGACTGGGATTTGTCACTCCGTGTGACGGAGAGGTATCTCTGGGCCCACACGGTAGGACATCATCATAATGTTCACAATGTGATCAAGGAGTTGATCACGGGATGATGTGTTACAGAACGAGTAAAGAGACTTGCCGGTGACGAGATTGAACAAGGTATCGGAATACCGACGATCGAATCTCGGGCAAGTACTATACCGGTAGACAAAGGGAATTGTATACAAGATTGATTGAATCCTTGACATTGTGGTTCATCCGATGAGATCATCGTGGAGCATGTGGGAGCCAACATGGGTATCCAGATCCCGCTGTTGGTTATTGATTGGAGAGTTGTATCGGCCATGTCTGCATGACTCCCGAGCCCGTAGGGTCTACACACTTAAGGTTCGATGACGCTAGGGTTATAGGGAAAGTATGTACACGGTTACCGAATGTTGTTCGGAGTCCCGGATGAGATCCCGGACGTCATGAGGAGTTCCGGAATGGTCCGGAGGTAAAGATTGATATATAGGAAGTGAGGATTGGCCACCGGAAGTGTTCCAGGCATCACCGCTAATGTACCGGGACTACCGGAAGGGTCCGGGGGTCCACCCGGAGGGGCCACCAGCCCCGGAGGCCTACGTGGGACATTAGTGGGAAGGGACCAGCCCCTAGGTGGGCTAAGGCGCCTCCCACCAAGGCCCAAGGCGCCTCCAAGAGGGGAAGGGGCAAACCCTAGGGCAGATGGGCCCTAGGGCTCATCCTGGTGGGCCCCCTCTCCCTCTCCCCTTTGGTCGCCACCCTAGATGGCATCTAGGGCTGCCGCCCCCCCTAGGGAGGGAACCCTAGAGGGGGCGCATCCCTTCCCCTCCCCCTATATATACTTGAGGTATGGGGGCTGCCCAACACATGATTTGATCTCTCTCTTGGCGCAACCCTACCTCTCTCCCTCCTCGTCTCTCGTAGTACTTGGCGAAGCCCTGCTGGAGTCCCGCGCTCCTCCACCACCACCACGCCGTCGTGCTGCTATTGGACGGAGTCTTCCCCAACCTCTCCTTCTCCCTTTGCTGGATCAAGGCATGGGAGACGTCACCGGGCTGCACGTGTGTTGAACGCGGAGGCGCCGTTGTTCGGCGCTTTGATCGGAATCAACCGCGATCTGAATCGCTACGAGTACGACTCCTTCATCCGCGTTCTTGTAACGCTTCCGCTTAGCGATCTACAAGGGTATGTAGATGCACTCCCCTCTCCATCGTTGCTAGATTATGCCATAGATTGATCTTGGTGATGCGTAGAATTTTTTTGATTTCTGCTACGATCCCCAACATAAAATACAACTAATATTTTACATGGGTTTACGAGAATAAGTTATGTATATAGACCAAAGCTATTCTATTTGGTTTTGCTACCTCCTTAATATCTTATGTTCTGGTACTACTAATGTACAAATTCAACTTTTCAGCAAGCTATGGAACAAATGGTGGAACCGCCACCTTCTGAAGGTGACGAGGCAACAATAACCGCAATGTCAGCTCTTGCTGCATTGGGTCAGTACCTGTCCACTAACAGTGCCAAAAGCAAGTTCCTGCGTAATATTGGGTCGGTTGTTAAGGCAATCTCGTCCAAACTGCCTCATGATCAAGATATGCAAGCTCAAACCAATGCTATATCTGCACTCTAGACACAAGTCCAATCCCTAACAGAGACCCTTTGTGAAACAAGGACAACCATTGTTCGTTGTCGTCAAGATATGCATGGTTTTGAAACTAGACTATCAGACATTTGCTATGTTGTTCGTGAGCCTAGGAGAAATGAAGGCAAAGGTTATGGTGTTCCATCGGACAGTGCATCATGAAATCTTAAGAGTCAGGTCAAATGAACTAAGCTTCTGAACTTTTGGTGGTGCATTTATCTGCCGGACTGTTAACTTTTATGCCAACCTTCCTTTCGTTTTATGGTTGTAATTTGTTTTGTTGTGATACAAAATTTGTTCTTAACGTGCAGCGGCCGGCTGAAGAAAACAACAAGCCATTTTTGTATAATGTAGGGTGTTCCCTATATTTGCACTGGCGGCGAATTTTGATGCCAAGTGGATGTAATCTGTGCAATCACCTTAATAGCATAGCATTAGTTTCTGGCTTATTCATTTCCCTACTCTTCTTTTTCCTTGGTTTGCTAGTGTCTGCAAGAAGCATGGGCCAGATACAGACTGTGGTAACCTTGAGCCTGCTACAGGCCGTAGGATCAATGGATCTCCTATGGGCCGTCGGATGAATAGGCCTAATTCTGTCATAGGCATAATGGGTCGTTAATGTGCCAGAATACATGACGGGTTGGAAATGGCGCAACGGGTTAACAAGCCACAGACGGGCCAATACTAACCACATGCTGAATTTGGCCCATTAGGAGAACATGCCTGTAACGGACCGAAAGTAATCGAGGGCTGGAAAGGAGCCCAAGAATGTATGGGCCGTTAGTAGGCCGAAAGCAATATGGGCTGGAAACAGCCCATTTGAATCTTGGGCCGTTAATGGGTATAAATAAATTTACTATTTGTTATGGGCCAGAGTCACCGCGGGCCATTAAATGGCCCAAAGATACGAAAGACATCGTGGGCCATACATGGGGTGAGAGTGAAATGGGCTGGTGTTATACTGGACGGCCCACATGACACCGTTGGGTCGAATTCGGGAACATCATAACGGGTCGTAGGTTACCGGGCCGTAAAATGGGCTATATGGGAACATGTCGTTAACAGGCTTTTCGTGGGCCAACCCGCTAGCTTTTGACCAGGTCAAACGGGCCGGCCTTTGTAAGATAAATGGGCCACTGTTGGGCCGTGCCACATGTCGAGATATCATAGCAGCCTCTCTGTCCCAATGACGAGCTGACACGTGGTTCCTCCGGTGAATGAGAATTTTACAGGTGGAAAATCCCCATTTGTTCGGCTATTAACGGGTTATCAGATCCAAATCGGAACCCAATAGCTTAACGGCGACCCGTTATGGTTGATGCCACATGTCGATTACCCTTGACGAAAACTGTTTCATGACGCGGCATTTATCGTCATGGAAGGGGACTCTTCCGTGATGATAATTTCAGTATTGTCCTGGAACACTTCTACGACAGCACAAGTATGACTATCTTGATTCTTTCATAAATTTGTCGTGGATGTACATGCATGACAGAAAACATGACCTATTGTGACAAACATGTATCATCAAGAAAGTGTTCTTTTGTAGTGTGAGTTAGTCACATGATCTTGTATTACGAAATGAGTAAAGAGACTTGTTGGTAATGAGATTGAACTAGGTATGGAGATACTGACGATCGAATCTCGAAAAAGTAACATATCGCCGGACAAAGGGAATTGCATATGGGATTAACTGAATCCTTGACATCATGGTTCAACCGATAAAGATCTTCGTGGAATATGTGGGAACCAATATGGGCATCCAGGTCCCGCTATTGGTTATTGACTGGAGAAGAGTCTCAGTCATGTCTACATGATTCTCAAACCCGTAGGGTCGCATGCTTAACGTTCGGTAGCGCTAGGGTAGTATTTATATATAATAGTGGAAAATACAAAGGTTGTTCGGACTCCTAGAGGGATCCGGGATATCACGAGGAGCTCCAGAATGGTCCATAGGTAAATATTTATATATGGGAAGTCATATTTTGGGTTCCGAAAAAAGTTCGGTTTTTCGGTATTGTACCGGGAAGGTTCTAGAAGGTTCCGGGGGTTCCACCATGGGGCCCAATGACCTAGGAAGGGTCCACAAGGACCGAGGGGTGGGGCTACATCCCACATAGGCTGACCGCCCCATACCCCAAGGCACATGTTGTTTAAATCTAGAGATAAGGTCTTATCTCTAAATTTAAAGGGTTGAATCTAGAGATAAGATGTTATCTCCAAGTTTAAAGGGATGTCAACCTTGTGGCCAGCCCTAGATGGGTTTTGGATGCCCTCCCCTGCCCCGTAGCCTATATATACAGAGGAGGCGCATATGGGGGCGGCCACCCCTTGACCCTAGCCCGTTCCCGCTCCCAATTCCTCCCACGTCCATTCGGTATGTGCTTGGCAAAGCCCTGCCAAAATTCCGCTGCCACCACCAGCACCATGCCGCCGTGTTGGTTCCGATCTCATCTACCTCCTCTCCCTTGCTTGCTGGATCAAGAGGGAGAGGACGCCATCGAGCTAAACGTGTGCTAACCTCGGAGGTGCCGTCCGTTCGGCACTAGATCGAATTGGATCGTGAAGAGTACGACTACATCAACCGCGTTACGACGCTAACATTTTCAGTCTACAAGGGTATGTAGACACACTCCCCTCTCATAGCTATGCATCTCCTAGATTGTATCTTGGGGTTTTTTTGTAGGATTTTTTTGATTTTCATGCTTCGTTCCCCAACATTGACATTGTGATAACTCACTTTGAAGATAGCGCTTTGCTCATCCACTTGTACCCCTACTCCATTGGAGACCAAAGCCTCCTAGGAGAAGATCTCCCAAGTGGATTCAAGACCTCCTTCCTCCTATGATTGAGATGAACTAGTTACCCCTTTGTATCCGCCTTTGTTGGATTTGGACCTTTGTTATCTCTTTGTGTGTTTGGATCTAACACATGTGTGATTGGATCTAGTCAATTTGAGTATTTACTCTCGTGTTCTTCACGTTCTTCTTAAGATACACTCCAATCTGAAATATCGGCCTCACCCCGTATCATCTTGGTATCATGAGGAAGGTTGATCACAAATTTGGATCCCCTACCCCGTTTTCTAGCCTAAATTTGCTTTGTTTTGTCCAATTTCGAAAATACCCACAAAAATAGCCCTTCTAATTTTTTTATTTGTTGGTTTGATGATGTTTTGTTGAATTTGGTCCGTGGATTCATTGTGTTGCAAGCGGATCTACCAATTCCCCACCATCTCCACCTCGAAAACCACAAATTGCTACAATTTTTCTCCCCCCACCAATTTTTGAGCTTCATCCATGCGTAGTTGACCCGCCCCGAATCATCCAGACCAATACCCGGATCATCTGGCTCCTCACCAGGATCATCCGGCTTCCACTGACAAAACTACATTTTCTGCAGTTCCCCACCACCATCCATTTCCGCACCCGCACACTCTTACACCCCGACCACCACCATTCCATTTCCACAACCTCGTTGACATACCCAACCACATCATCGTCTTCCTCTACCACCATTCAAAATTTACTTTTGCATTTAGTTGTGGGTTTCCATTTCCTAGGGTGTTTCAGCTAACTAGGAACGATACGACTTCCACATCACCACCGCTCATCTTCGCTACGACTCGGCATCGGCAACGACAATTTCATCACCTTGACAACAACTGTAAGCCAGGACGGTAACCTCGAAGACACCTTTGTGTACGCCCTTGCCATTGCATTGTTAACCCCATTGCCCATTTTGCGTCCCTTTTCCTATCAATACTAGACATATGAGTATTGACGGGCCACGCTACTTGTGCGCTTTAGTGATCATAGATACGCACCTACCATTTCATACATACCTCAACTTGGTATCATCATACCATCTCTTGTGTCAAGATTGTTCCTGCATACACAATTGCTATCTTGGTTTGAGGATTTTGCAAACGCGGCCAAAGAAAAATATCAAAAGAGAAAGAAAGCTTTTAAGCAGAAGAGATCAAAGTAGCTTGTAAGAAAGATCCATCACATCATAACATATTGCATTAGTTTTTGCCATACTCGTTCATCTTGGATCATCTTGAGTGAAACACCGGGAACCATACATAATAACATACTTGGGATAGGAAGTTGCTACGCTTTGTCTCTTATAGGTAGTGCACAAGTTCGTATCCATCTATTGAGGAATCGTGCTAGCATCTCTCTAGTGTTGTGCAACAAGAGCATTTTCGTGAATACCACATTTTGATCTCATTCCTTGGTTGCACGACCCCATTAATCTATCTCTGCGTGTGTTTTCGTGTGCCACGTATTGCTATTGGTCTACTTGTTGCAATTGCGAATTTGTGAATCTTTTCAATACTATTGAGTCTTCCTAACAATTGCATTAATTTTCTGCCACCATCCTCATCAAGCTACTCCAAAAGCTTTACTTGTGTAGGTGTGAGAATTGGCAAGATCTGGTACCAATTGTTGTATTTACTTACTACACTATTGAGTGACCATTGATCGATCTTCAACGGATAAGGTACATTTGGTCTAGTTCTTCCTTCATTCCACTCACATATTTGCTTGAGATGATGGATAGTCCAAGTACTTTGTCAGGCCCAAGATGCGATTCTATCCCGATCACGTGACACTTACGTGATTCGGGCACAACCGCATTTCGGGCGCTTAGCAAGATGGATATCATTACATCGTACCATTACATACATACATGGGGGATACAACAATACATACAAGTCACATGAATACAACATCACCAATACAAGGCATCCGACTACGGATGCAAACATGAAAAGCACAACGACATCCATCTGCTAACCCAGACTGCCGACCCGGAACCTAACCCAAGACTGAAGAAGAAGAAGAAGAAAGAACTCCAACACAATGATCATCGCTCTCACGTCGAGACATCGGAAACCTGCACCTACAACTGTTGTTGTAGTATCTGTGAGCCACGAGGACTCAGCAATCCCATAACCATGGGTAACAAGGCTATCAAAGCTTAATGGTAAGAAGAGGTAAAGTGGTGAGGTTGCAGCAACGGCTAAGCAATATATGGTGGCTAACTTACGAGTACAAGAATAAGATGAGCATCTACGCAAACGGTCGCAAGCTAGTAGTGATCGCTAAAGATCCTGAACTACCTACGAGTCAAACATAACCCCACCGTGTTCTCTTCTCAAAGTGAAAAGAGAAAGTCACGATTACTCACACAGTTGTGTGTTTTACTTCAGATCCTCTGCCAAGTTTTCTACAACCGGACATTAACAAATTCCAATCTGCCACATAACTGCGGGCACGACTTTCGAAAGATCATAACCCTACAGGGGTGTCCCAACTTAGCCCATCACAAGCTCTCACGATCAGCAGAAGTAATAATAATATTACCCCTTATCTTAAGGACAATCCGATCAGGCTCGGTATCCCGGTGCACAAGACATTTCGACAATGGTAAAACAAATCCAGCAAGACCTCCCGGTGTGTCGACACCCTGATAGTAGCCGCGCGTATCCCATCTCAGGCCACGACCGGATGGGTGATGCTACAGGTAAAACCAGTCCTCGGGTTTCCCCAAGGTGGCCCCGCAAGCTCCCCGTTTGGGACCAACACCATCAGCACTGGCCCCCCCTGCTATGTAGAAAGAATCCACGGGTAGCGCTAACTCCCTATGCAATTAATTAATTAATTAAGTTGTTATTATGAGCAAATTAAAACCAATGTTGGGCCTTGCTGGAGGAGTTTTATTCAAAGACGAACTGTCAAGGGGTCCTCATATACCCAACCGTGTAAGGAACGGAAAATCAAGGAACATAATGCCGGTTTATCGGCTCCTGAGGTGGCATGAGTGGAACAAAACACCGAGCAAAAGGCCAAGCCTTCCACCCATGCCAAGTATATAGGTGTGTTAATAATAATAATAATAGATATTGTGATATACCAACAACAAGTTCCAACATGGAACGATCCTCATCTTCACCTGCAACTAACAACGCTATAAGAGGGGCTGAGCAAGCGGGTAACATAGCCAAACAATGGTTTGCTAGGAAGGTGTCAAGGGTTAGAGGATTCATGGCAACAAGGAGAGGGGCTGACAATAAAGATGGGTAGCGCGACATATAACGATAGCATCGAGACACTAAGCATGGCAATGATAGTAAAGGTATCCAAGGTGATGGTCATCTTGCCTGAGATCCCGCAAGGAAGAAGAATGAGTCCATGAAGAAGACGAAGAAGAAGCCTTGAAGACGAACCACGGGTAGTCGAACGAATCCTCACGATCGCAACGAAACAAGAACTATCGAGAAGAAAGCACACAACAAGGTAAACACACAACACAAGAACAAGACAAAATGCTCAACCAAGTATGATGCAAGACAAGTCTATATATGATGCAATTCCTGGTAAGTGATGAAGCACACAAGAACAACACTAGCCAACAAGTTTAAATGAGGCCGGAATCAACACATAACAAATCCGGTAAGCCCTCATATGCACATTTTGAAATTAGTACAGATCTGAACAAACTTTAAGTTAAAGTGGTTAAACAGCAGGTTAACATGCACTATGATGATCTACACGAAATTCTAGTCAAGTTTTATATAAAGTTTGTTTAATTCGGAGCTACGGTCTAGAAGATATGAGCAAAACAAGACAAGCATGGCATCGGTGCAAGATGCACCCAAACATCAAGCAAACACACTCCAAACTGATAATAAACATGATATTATGCTTCTACATGCAAAATCACACAAGTCTCATATAAGGCACACTCAAAACGGAGCAACGGTTCAACACATACACATGAAACAAGATATAACAACAAGCTGAAGTTAACAGCCACATAGCAACTTTGGAGCAAGATATATATAAGCTACAACACCCAAACATGATAACAAGAAGCATGGATGTGAAATAGACATGATACTTAACAAGCATGAACTTAGAACACACCCAAAAGCTTGGTGGAACACAATTAAACAAGCATGGCAAGTTGCAGTAAAATTATCCAGACTTTGTCAAAATCTGGGAAGGCAAAAACATCATCACGATGCTGCCTTCGGAGGCACAAAACAACAAGCATATCAACTCTAATAAGAACATAAGGAGCATGGACATGTAGTAGACATATCATACATCAAACAACTCCATTGGAGCAACTCCATAGGAGGCATGGATCAATAACAACAAGCTCCACCAAATTGAACATGCTGATAAAATCCTGACAGGTATAATTTATAGCAACTTGAGAACAAGAAATAAATAAGCTACATCAGGCCATATATGCAAACAAGGTCATGAATGGATAGACAATAACAAGGACAACAAGACATGATCATTGGCTACTCCAAAACAAGCATGGATTTGACTAGGGCATCAAGCAAACATGGCATCAGGTTAAACAGATTCCAGACTTAGCAGTTTTTTCACCAAGTATAAAACAGCAACAACAACATGGCATGTTTACAAGCTTGTTTAAGTCACCTCAAGGCATATCATGGAAAGAGGAATGCACCACAGCAAAGACCGTATGATTGTGCTTCTAAAACATATTGACATGTGGCATGAAGACAAACACACCAATAGCAATGAGCAAGTGAAATCAGCATCTCATAACAAGTTTCAGCACTTAACATCCAAATGCACTTTTGCAACAGAGATTAACATGGCAATATGAACTCAAACAAGCATTCTACAGCACCCAACATGTAGAGCATTTCACAATGAACATTTTGACATATCATATGCTCCATTTGGATAAACATGCACAAAGTTACAAGCATCACAAGTATGCAACAAAATATAGTTAACAGCAGTTTTAAACAAGTAGCACTCTTGCAACAGAGATTAGGGCATCTAGATGAACTCAAACAAACATGGCACAATGGAACAAAGTGTAGAGCATATCACCACGATCATTTTGACATATTATATGCACAATTTGGACAAGCACACAAAAAGTTACAGGCATGCAAAGTATGCATCAGAATAATAAAACTTAGGGACTTAGAAGAAAAGGCAACCTCATGGGGTGGACATTGTCCGGGTCTGGCGGACGTGTCCGTCGGTGCGGCCCCTTGGGCCCACACGGCAGTGACTAGGGCAGAGGACGGCCTGGACATGTCCAGGACCGAGATGGACATGTCCGTACGGCTGCAAGCGGGTCCGCGGGTGAGAGATCGGCCCGGCCCGGATCTCGCCGGATCCGGGCGCGACGGTGGCGATCGCTGGCGAGGAGGTCGACGGGGCGACGAGGGAAGGCTGGAGGGGCACGGCCGGCGTCCCGGCGAGCTAGAAGCCGGAGGACGAAGGAGCTGCGGCCACGGGATGGAGGTCGGGCGCGGCGGAGGAGCGAGCTCGGCCAGGGTGGGGGTTGAAGAGGCCGACAGCGATGGCCTGGAGCTTGCCGGCGACGCGTCTCCGGCGAGGGAGGCGAGGCCCGTGGGCGGCGCAGCCTCGCGAAGCGGTAGCGGGGACGAAGGCTCGGGGCACGGGGCGCTCGGCCCAGATCGGCCCAGGGGCGGGCCTGTCCCGGGCCTCAGGTGGGCCGCGCGACTGGCGCGTGGGAGGCGACGGGGAGAGGGCTAGGTGGCGCGGGCGACGTGGCCCAGGCCACATGGCGGCTGGCGGTTGGCTGCGGCCGGCGCAAGTGGTGGCTGGGGCGAATGGGGTGCTGCCAAGTGGCGCTAGTGAGGTGGAGGCACCAGAATTTGGAGGAGGAGGAGGGGTTAGCTGTGCGGATTTCGAGGAGGAAGGAGGCTAGGGGTAGGGGAAGGCTAGGATGCGTCCATATATAGGAAAAGGGGGTTAGGACTAGGGTTTTAGGCCGTTACGGAGCCACCGGATCACGATCCAACGACACCGGAGCGGAGGGGGTCTAGGAAGGCCTAGGTGGGCTGTGAAGAGGGGTGTGGGCTGAGATGAGAGGAGAGGAGAGAGGCCCGCGGTGGTTTTCGGAGACCGAAAACATCCGATGTTTTATCCGGCGACTAGTGCCGCTATATATATCTGTTGGGCTATCAAACGAGCTCCGAATGCGATGAAATTTGGCACGCGGCCTGTCTACACTATAATAAGACCACATGACAAGTTTCACCCCATTCCGAGAACGTTTTCCGTCCACTCATAAAATAAATATTCAGAGGTGCCGCGGGCGCGTGCAAGTGTGTTTGGGCTCAGAACGGACAACGGAGAGGACGGGCGGACTCAGACAGATGCAAGTTTTGTAAACATGCTGATGCAACACACAAGATGACATGGCAAGATGCAACACGCAAGCAGATGACATGGCAATGACGACGAATAACTGACTGACACATGGCGCACCGGTCTCGGGGTGTCACAACACTCCCCTACTAACAAGAGATCTCGTCCCGAGATCTTAGGAATGAGATGGAAGTGAAAAGGAAGAACAAAGTTCTTCGAGGACAAAAGGGTGAAACCAAAGAACCTTGAGAGGTTGAGCCGCTACGAAAGAATGAATAGAATGGATATGAACGAGAAAGAGAAACTCCAATACAAAAGAGGAACAAGAAACACACGAGAACCTTGTAAATTGAAAGGAATGAAACAAGAGTTGAAGGAACAAGAATAATCTGAAACCACTCCGGTTAACAGACAAAGAAAAGAGTTTGAACGAAGTAATTCGGGCAGCACTCCGGCTGAAAATGAAGGGACTAGAACATGAAGTTCAGAATAAGGAGCGATACTTGACGAGATGAACGACACAGTGCCTCCGGAAGAATTGAAATGATGGAATAAAAAAGATCGAAGAAGACGGTGACAACTTACACCACAATGAATTTGAAGCATCCTTGCGAAGAAATGATGGACGGAGTTGTTGAAAAATCAACACGAAAGAATAAGCTTGTTGTGGACTTATTAAAACCATCTCACACTTGAGGTGAATTATGCCGCAACCAAAGATTGAATCGATGAGAATGAAGAAAGAATGCAAAACTCCATTTCAAAAGAATACGGAGAATTATTTGCATCTCGGGACACAAAAGAATAATGCTTGAGCTGCTCCAGAAGAATTATTGAACACTTGAAGAATGAATTAACTCATGATGAACCACCAAGAACCCCGGTAACAAAACGATGATGATATAGAAAAGACGGACGAAAATAATAAGATTAGAGGCTTGCGATGATTTAGATGGAGGTACCGACGGGATAGCCAAGGAAACTATTGAACTCCGGTAAGAAAAGATGAAAGCACCTGGGACTAGAATTTATTCATCAAGAATAAACTCCGAAGGAAGGAATTAATCAACTTGATGAAAAAGAATAAGAATTATGGTATGCTCCTCCTTCATCTATTAAATTGATGAAAGCAATGGATTCACACACTAATTTTACTCAATGAAATTGATTAAAGAGGGAAATATCGCGAACTTGCGAAAATCTTCATGAAACATCGGTAGGATTGGAATAAAAAGAATGGATTGATATGATAACACCGGAAAAGAACTCTTGAGCGAACCACCATAAGGATTGAAGCCGAGTGAAGAAAATGAATGAACCACCGGGAAGAATTAAAATCGAGTGAAGAAAGAGAATGACCACCGTAAGGAATAAAATTGAGTGAATACAAGAGAATGAATCTCCGGGAAGAATAAAGCACTTGAGGACAATTTGAATGACGAGAACGAAGAGATTGTGAACTAATTAAAGAATACTTGAACAAGCACCGAAAGAATATGAGACGAACGAAGAGGCATCAATGAAGAATATTTGGAGGACGAAGTTGAAAACTGTCAACGAAGAAATCTTCTGAAATGATGGCTGTCGGGGATATTACTGTCAGGTATAAACCGGCAGGAGGGTCCGGTTTATGTTATTAAAGATTATATTATCGGAAGCCCCGTGGAGTATGTACTAGAAGGTTATAGCCCACGGAGGCTCAGGGCCCATGTATAAGGCCCGTGGTTTGTAAACCGTCATATTATGTAGCTTGGGATATAAGATAGAAAGAGTAGAGACCGAGGCGGACACGTTTATGAGCCAGCCTCGGGACTCTGTAAACCGGACCGGGCGTCGCCTCTTCTATAAAGGGACGACCCAGCGACGGTTCAGGACAAGAAACAACAACTCGAGACACAGGCAAAGCGGATTCGCTCCCTGTTCATCGAAGCCCAAACAATACCACACCAAACTAGACGTAGGCTTTTACCTTCATCGAAGGGGCCGAACTAGTATAAACTCCCCGAGTCCTTCGTCCGCTTTAACCCGTTTAAGCTAACCCGGGCGATGGCCTCACGACTAAGTCCTTTCACCAGGACATCTTCCGTGCTAAATCCATGACAGTTGGCGCCCATTGTGGGGCTATCGCACGATGGTTTTGAGTTCTTGAAGGGCAGCTTTGAAGGGCTCAAGGGTTACGCAGTGGGCCGGATGACCAAGAGTCATCGCGGCCGGATCTACATCGACGATGCAGGCTGGGGCCCCGAGGCCGATTCAATCGAATACGGGTACCGGGTCCCCTTCGGCGGCATCCACGTCTTCATCGGCAATGTCGGCGAACCGGGTCCTGAGTCGGACATCTTCCCCAACATCGTCGAGCCGGCTCAGCGTGCGAGATCAGCCCGGATTGAACCCATCGTGAAGCACGTTTTCGTCAGAGCAGTGCATGGAGTACAAGGCGAGGACGGATCGGATTCTGATGGCGAGATAGTTGTTTATTCCGGCAATGAATCTTCATCCGGAGAGACCGAATCTTTGTATCTATTGCAGGACGGCCGGTCTGAGGGTGGTTCCGATGGCGATAGTATTCCGGACCCCTTCGATCCGCTAAACAGGGTTGTTGTTTTCATGGCCGGATCACAACCCGTGCAGGAGCCCTCGACGACTGGGGCGTTAACCTCTGAGGCAATGGGAGCTAGAGATGGAAACATTCCCCCGTCGCCCTCTGACGTCCTATCCACCTTAGTCGACACTTTGACAGCACTCGCAATAGCAGAAGTAGCCCAGGCCGACAAGGAGCAGCATGATGCAGAGATCCCTCAGGTGAAGAGCCGGATTGAGCAAGCTAAGTTAGATCTGGCTGCGGAGAAAGCTAGGATGGCTACAAGACAGGCAGAGCTGGATTCTCAAGCTTTCCGGTTCAGGTTGGATCAGAACGCCTCGCAGGAGGTAATGTACAGAAGATAACGATCTCGTTTGCCGCCGGTTTATGAGGCAAGGAATCTCTTTAGCACACCAGGAGTAGGAACCAGTAACCATCCAGAGGTAAACCGGGGAGGAGCCCCGGGGACGGGCGCGTCAGTTCAACCACCAGCCGCGGAGCCAAATCGCCAAGTTGTGCCGACACAGCACGTGCCCACCCCTCCCAGTCATTTTTCTAACCCGTTGGATAACATCGTCACCGCCGCTTCACGGTTGGCTGCCCTTCCCATTGAGGGGACGTCCCCCATAGCAATCGAGGCACGACGGGCCAAAGAGTTGCTGGATACGGCGCTAACTCAGCAACAAGCGTATTCCTATAGCCGAGAGAGGATTCATTCAACCCCCCGCCCGAGCCGGAGTTACACGAGGCACCTGGATGAACCGGCTGTATCTAGCAGCGCACGGAGACGGCACCGACAGAGGCATGATAATCCGGCAGGAGCAGGAGCACATGCCCAAGAGGTGGTGGACCAGGCCAGGCATACTGCCCACAACGACACTCGTCAGGCGACACCAGTTCACCTCACCACCACAGTCGAAACAGGAATCATGTCTAGTTCATTGGGAGTGCAATGTCTCATCCCCTCTTTACGGAACGTGAAATTACCCAAAGACTTCAAAGGTCCTCGCAAGGTACCCAATTACACGGCGGATCTGGCTCCGGAGGCATGGGTTGAAAGTTATGAGATGGCTATGGAGATGCTTGATGTGGACGAAGCTGCATGCGCCAAATACTTCACAATGATGCTTGAGGGCACGGCTCGGACATGGCTAAAGGGTTTGCCACCTAACTCCATCGGATCATGGGGTGAATTGCGTCGCCAGTTTATCAATAATTTCAAAGACACATGCAAGCAGCCGATGATCGTTGTTGATTTAGCGGCATGTGTTCAAGGAGAGCAAGAGACCACCAGCAGTTGGGTGCGGCGACTGTCCGAAATCTTGCACTCCTCCAATAGCATCAATCCAAGTACGGCGATAGTAACCTTGGAAGGCAATTATCGGTTTGAGCCTTTGAGGCAGAAGCTGGGACGGCTCAAACGTGATTGCAACGACATGGGAACGCTCATGGGCGCTTTGGTAAAGTATGGAGACTCTGATAACACCAAGTATCCAGATGCAGACGGAGGCAAGTCCAGGAAGGCGAGCAAAAACGGTAAACCGGCGCAGGCCAATCCGGCGGGCACAGGGTACAATGGCAAGCGTAAAGCGGAGGGCAGCTCAGACTTTGTGGCCAATACCAACGCTCAGGACAACGGGCAGCACCGCAAGGGTAAGCCGCCCCACGCAGCGGGAGGCCACCTATTAATCTAGATCGCCAGTTGAACATGCCTTGCCCAAGGCACGGTACAGAGGAAAACCCGGCGACGCACCTCTGGAAAGACTGTTTCATTATGCAAGAGCTTGTGAAACAGGCCAAATATAGCCACGGGCCCCCCGGCGGGTCAGGTCCCGGCTTTCAAAGTCCGGGTTATCAAGGTGGTGGATCCGGTTCAGGATACCACAGCGGTAACAATAACCACAATGGCAACAATCAGCATCAACATAACCAGCAACATGGTCAGGGTGGATATAATAACCAAGGGAATCAACAGTGTCAGCAGCAGCAGCAATCCGGATATCAGAATAATCCGAAGGAGCTAAGCAGTGGGCAATATCATGTCTTCACCACAAGTTTATGCAAATGGGATCAAAAGGTTCTGAAGAGAGCAGTACACTCTGTTGAACCGGCGATACCACGTTTTTTGCGTTGGTCTGAGCAACCCATTATATGGAGCAGAGAAGATCACCCACCTCGGGTTGGTAACCCGGGCCAGTTGGCTCTAGTGGTGGCACCACAGGTGGGTGGTTATAAGTTCACCAAAGTGCTTATGGATGGAGGCAGCAGCATCAATATCTTATACTATGAGACTTTTCGACGCATGGGATTGACAGATAAGAAGCTCTGACAGTCCAACACAGTGTTCCATGGGGTGGTGCCCGGTAAATCGGCCTATCCAGTTGGAAAAATTGATCTGGAAGTTACCTTTGGGGATGAGCATGACTCTAGATTGGAAACTGTGACCTTTGAGGTTGTAAAGATCAGGAGCCCCTACCATGCTTTATTTGGGAGATAGGTTTACGCCAAGTTCATGGCTAGACCGTGTTATGTTTATCTACAGCTCAAGATGCCAGGCCACAAAGGAACCATCACGGTTCACGGGAGCCGTAAGATCGCGTTGGAGTGCGAGGAAGGAGACGCGGCGCATGCTCAGGCAGTTTGTGCTACGGAAGAGCTGAAGTTTTATAAGGACAATGTTGATCCGGTGGATATGTCCCCTCTAAAGAAACCAACCACAGAACATGATCCGGCATTGAAATTCAAATCAGCTGAGGAGACTAAACATGTGGACTTTGTTCCGGGCGACTCATCCAAGCAGTTCACTATCAGCGCTAACCTAGACCCCAAATAGGAAAGCGCGCTCATCGAGTTCATCCGTGAGAACCGGGATATCTTTGCATTGAAGCCTTCTAACATGCCGGGTATACCGAGGGAACTCGCTGAGCACAGTCTTAACATTGATCCGAACTTTAAACCGGTCAAGCAGTATCTGCGCCGCTTCAATGAGGAAAGACGCAAGGCTATTGGAGAAGAAGTGGCTAGGCTATTGGCTGTAGGCTTCATAGTTGAGGTGTTTCATCCGGAGTGGTTGGCTAATCCGGTGTTGGTACTTAAGAAAAACGGAACTTGGAGGATGTGTGTTGATTACACAGACTTGAACAAAGCTTGCCCAACTGATCCTTT
This sequence comes from Secale cereale, assembly GCA_902687465.1. NCBI lineage: Eukaryota > Viridiplantae > Streptophyta > Magnoliopsida > Poales > Poaceae > Secale > Secale cereale. The sequence continues at coordinate 244,819,167 of LR738710.1, forward strand.
TGCTCTCCCCCGTATTGATCAAATTATCGATGCTACGGCGGGATGTGAGCGGCTATGTTTTTGGATGCATATTCAGGTTATCATCAGATCAAGATGGAAGTTAAGGACCAGGAAAAGACAGCTTTTATAACTCCCTTTGGAGCCTTCTGCTATGTGTCCATGCCTTTTGGGCTCAAGAGTGCCCAAGCAACCTACCAGCGTTGTGTGCAGAACTGCCTACAAGGGCAGATTGGATGAAATGTCCATGCATATGTTGATGACATTGTGGTGAAATCCAGGAAGGAGGAGCCGCTGATAGAGGATTTAAAAGAAACCTTTGACAACCTCCGAGTTTATAAGATGATGCTCAATACGGAGAAGTGCGTTTTTGGTGTTCCGGAGGGCAAGCTCCTTGGATTCTTAGTGTCAAACAGAGGGATTGAAGCTAATCCGGAGAAAATCAAGGCGATCACATCCTTGGATAAACCAGCGTGTATCAATGATGTCCAGCGGGTGGCGGGGTGTATTGCAGCGCTGAGTCGGTTCATCAACCATTTAGGAGAGAAGGCAATCCCGCTTTATCAGATGATGAAAAAGACGGACCGGTTCGTCTGGAGTGATGCTGCAAACGCTGTGTTCGAGTACCTGAAGAGGCAATTGGCAGAACCACCAGTCCTTGCTGCCCCGGTTGACAAGGAGCCGCTGCTGTTATACGTGGCCGCCAATGCCCGTGCAGTCAGCGTGGCCATTGTGGTGGAGCGCAAAGAGGCAGGCAAAGAATATCCAGTTCAACGGCTGGTTTACTACGTCAGTGAGGTGCTCATTGAGTCAAAACAGAGATATCCACACTGGCAGAAGCTGGTATATGGGGTGTTCATGGCAAATCGGAAGTTGAAGCACTATTTCCAGGGCCACCCAATCACTGTTGTCAGTTCAGCTCCATTAGGGAATATAATCCAGAACAGAGAAGCCACTCGCAGGGTGGTGAAGTGGGCCATTGAGCTTAGCCCGCACGGATTAAAGTATGTGCCCCGTACTGCTATAAAATCCCAAGCGCTGGTGGATTTCATCAATGATTGGACAAAGTTGCAAGCACCTGAGGAGAAGTCGGATCATACGTACTAGACTATTCATTTTGACGGTTCAAGGCAGTTGGAGGGCTCGGGGGCTGGAGTCGTGTTAACTTCCCCATGAGGTGATAAGTTCTGCTATGTCCTCCGTTTAATGTTCCCCTGTACTAACAATGCTGCTGAGTATGAAGCTCTCCTCCATGGTTTGCGGATGGCCAAGGAGATGAACTTGAGCCGGGTTAAATGCTTTGGTGATTCAGATCTGGTAGCACAACAAGTATCTGGTAAGTGGGACTCCAAGGATCCGCTTATGGCAGCTTATCGAGGAGAGGTGGACGCTGTCGCTGGACACTTCAAAGGATATCAGGTGGATCACATAGCCCGGCGAAAAAATGAAGCAGTCGATGCGTTAAGCCGGCTGGGCTCTCAGCGTAAACCGGTTCCACCTAATACTTTCTTGGATGAATTGCATAATCCATCAGTACAGATACCTTCACAGGAGGACTTGGCTGTTCCTGATCCAGAAGCACAGTTGGTCGCAGCACTTCACGTCATTCCGGATTGGACACTCCCTTACTTGGCGTACATGAGCCGAGGTGAGTTGCCAGAGGACGAAGTCGAGGCCCGGCAGATAATCCGGCGGTCTAAGTCTATGACTATCATCAATGGAGAACTTCATCACCGCAGCGTCTCTGGGGCGTTTCAACGGTGTGTATCATCAGAGGAAGGCTGCGATATTCTTCGAGAGATTCATGAAGGGGATTGCGGTCATCACGCCGATTCAAAATCCTTGGTAGCTAAAGCTTTCCGTCATGGGTTCTACAGGTTGACGGCTCACGCCGACGCAGAGGACTTTGTCAGAAAATGTGACGCTTGCCAGAAATTCTCACAGCATGCTCATGTACCGGCGTAGGAGCTGAGGATGATTCCAATTACCTGGCCGTTTGCGACTTGGGGGCTTGATATGGTTGGACCCTTTAAAAGATCCCAATATAAGAAAACCCACCTGTTGGTAGTAGTGGACAAATTCACAAAGTGGGTTGAAGCAGAGCCTGTCAGTAAGTGTGATGCAGCAACAGCGGTTCAGTTCATCAAAAAGGTGATTTTCCGGTTTGGCTTTCCACACAACATTATAACTGATAATGGCACCAACTTATCCAAAGGGGATATGGAAGAGTTATGTCAAAGAGAACATATTTGCCTTGATGTATCATCAGTAGCTCACCCTCAGTCCAATGGCCAAGCTGAGAGAGCCAGCTAAGAAATCTTGAGAGGCATCAAGCCCCGGCTTATGGTTCCTTTGCAAAGAACACCGGGTTGCTGGGTAGAGGAGTTGCCTTCTGTCTTATGGAGCATCAACACTACGCCTAACAGATCTACAGGGTACACGCCTTTCTTCATGGTATACGGTGCTGAAGCGGTCCTCCCTAGTGATATCCGGCATGACTCACCACGGGTGGCGGCTTACGTTGAAGCAGATAATAAACAAGCAAGACAATACAGCTTGGACCGGCTGGACGAGGAGCGGGACACGGCAGCAGCGCGATCAGCGATTTATCAGCAAGACCTGCGCCGGTACCATAGCCGCCGGGTCAAGACCAGGACGTTCCAAGAAGGAGATCTGGTGCTCCGGCTCATACAGGACCAGACAGATATGCACAAGCTATCCCCACCCTGGGAAGGGCCCTTTGTGGTTAGCAAAAACCTGCACAATGGATCATACTACCTTGTCGACGTTCGAGAACATAAGGACTCACGTACGGCAGAGGAGGAGACCAAGCGGTTGTGGAACATCGCTCTTCTTCGACCTTACTATACTTGAGCCATTGGCTCCGTTTTATGTACAATGTATATATTATGATTAATAAAATAAACTGGCGCCCCCGGTACACCGGGGAATCAGCCATCGTTTTCGAAATAAGAGTATCACATGGGGGCTTCGAAAGAAACCTTCCATGGCCTCTTAAACCGACGCCCTTGATAGAATCAAGGAATCAGCCATGTTCTTTACACAAAGTAGTATCACATGGGAGTTTCCACAGAAGCTTTCCATGACCTCCTAAACCGGCGCCCTTGATAGAATCAAGGAATCAGCCGTGTTCTTTACACAAAGGAGTATCACATGGGAGTTTCTACATAAGCTTTCCATGGCCTCCTAAACCGGCGCCCTTGACACATCAAGGAATCAGCCATCTTATCTATACAAACAAGAGCCACATGGGGGCTTCCGCGGGCAAGGAAGTTTTCCCATGGTCTCTTAAGTCGGCGGCTGTATGAAGCCCATCATAAGAGCACTGCTCTGGTTGCTTCGGCAATTTCCACATGATGATGAGGGGTAAAAGAGGGTTTGATGCCTAGCACAACTCAAACATATGCCCCAATGAGCAAACGGCTCACACACTACCTGGGGGCTCGCATCGAGTTGAATACCCTTGTAGTGAACATGGCTTGGAAGCCCGGTGCATACACCTAAAACCCCGGATTAACCTGCCTCCATCAAGTAAATCACGCCGTCCAGGTAAACCTGGTATGACCCGTCGAACCTGTCACAAGTCAATCCTTCGGGACCCTGAACTTGGTCACGTTAAATTGAAAATCATCGAGTTGATTATCCAAAGACAAAATCTTTACGAGATTTTGAAATATTGGGTAGCTATGTACATCGATGATTTAGTTAAGGATTGCGGAGCATCTTGATAGGCTTTGCTAAAATGGTTAATGACAGTAGCCTGTCAGCTCATAAAAAGCCTCGAATTTGGAGCCTGGCAGCTCGTAAAAAGCCTCGACTATATGGTCTTATTTGCCCAAAAACCTTATTTTTATTTTTTATGTTTTTACAAATCTTTGTCTTCAAGGTCATTGGTTTTTTAACCAAGTCCTTTGATGCGAGACTGGACAACTACATGGTTGACCATATGTCTACAGAGTTAAAAGTATGGGTCATGAACACCAGCGAGAGTCAAACCGGCGTTCATCATAACCCGGATCGGCCATCATACTAAGCCGACAAGAGAGCCAAGGGCTTCATCAGGACCCGTGCTTTAAAATATTCCCACCGGGTTAAGGTCTACAAGCACACTTAAATCAAAGGTATATGATATGTTTGTGTTTTATATGCAGTTCAAGCTATGTATTTGAAACATGAATCAGGGCAGTATAATCCGTCTGGTGGTAAACCGCCAGGACATCTTTTAGCATTGTTCATGCAGACACATGTAATATAAGCTGTTAAAGCATTGCAAACAGAAGATAAATTGGGGAGTGCCAATCTAAATAATACCATAACAGTGGGACAAAGGCAGTATCTCAACTATTCTATTACAAGGCACTTTCAGGCCCGAATGAATCAAAGTTTCTTGCAAAGTATTCAACATCTAAAAAATTAAACCAGGACGGTTTAGGATTCTTTTTCAGCACGCTGTGAAGGCTGAGGGTCAGCTTGCTCCGGATCTTCGTCGACTTCTGGCAGCTGCTGGAAATCAGGAGTGCTCCAGTCAATCTTGGAGAGGGCACAGAAATATACTTCATCGTTTATAAGATCTGACGGGTCAATGTCAAGAGCGAAGGTATGCTTACGAGTGGGTGGGATTAGATTTTCGGTGTCATAAACCGGCCGCTCCACCCGCGTATTCTCTAGAACGTAACCCGGATGATACCTTGTTAAATCCGCTTCGTCAGCAAGCTTACTAGCAAGAGGGCGCATGTCTTTGGTTAAAGAATGAAGATCTTCAGAAGAGAAGGCTGACCCGTCCTCTTTCATGCTAGGGTAGCCATTCATGGCCTCCGCCGGATCAAAATCGGGGACCCATGCCTTGGCCCGGGTTAACGCCATGAGAGAGCCAGCTCGTGCAGCAGATTTCTTCACCTTAGCAAGTCGAGCAGGCAAGACAGATAGCTTTTCCAGAGTGGCTTGGATGGTGGTCGGCGCCGGTTTATTATGCGACATAGCACTCATAGCCCTTTGAGCACCGGAGTAGAGTTGCTCCACAAGGGTATAAGCAACCTTTAGTTTTTTCCGAGCATCGTCTCCAAGATGAGTTATGCGCCTCCCTATGTACAATTGGCGAGTTAAACTGGAGCAGGATAAGATTGCAAGAATACAAACATACGAAGACAGATACTCACCGAAGATAGCAGATGTCATATCATCTATATGCTGTTTCAACCCGGATAGCTCCTGCGTCACCGGATTGAGAGCAGCTTCAGCATCTTTCGCTCTTTTTTCTAGAGCATCCCTTTGCACCTCCCATGTGGACCGCTCCGCTTCAAAATCTTTCTTGAGTTTTTCCATGTTAGCTAAAGCAAGGACACATTCTTCCTTAGTTTTTGTTGAAGCAGTTTCATGGAAGGCCAAGCTATTCCGGAGCTCAGTTGCCTCTGAAGCTCTCCGGTTCAAGTCAGCCTGCAGGAAAAGGAAACGTGTTAGAAGAACTGGTCAATCAAAGTCTCAAACACATAACAAGTTATGCACTCGACACTTGGGGGCTAATGTACAATTGAATTAAAAGAAAGCAATTTTTTCAGACAAGTCCCAAGCACATAAACAAGTTATGACCTTGGCACTTGGGGGCTAATGTACGTTCATTCTCAGGCATAAGAGAAGTCCTGGTTCACCTACAGTAAAGTAAACCGGCACTTGGGGCTACTATGGCCTAAAGGTATAATTGCAAAATACAAAGCAGAAACGAAAGGCAAAAGGAAAGAAAGTTACCTCATATTTCTCCTTCATCATGTTGACTAAACCGGCTTCATAGTCACGGCTGGTGAAGAGCCGGTTCAGATACCCAGAGTGGAGCTCCTGGGCACTAAGCTGAGTATAACTTGACAAGTCTGTGCTCCACTTGCCTTTATCTTGCTGAAGTTTTTCCTCCTTGGCAGTATGTCTAGCTAAGACAACGGGCTCTATGGGAGCAGAGAATCCTATCCCTGTTATCTCAACATCTTCCGTCGAGGCAGCGGTTGGCTGGAGGGGAACAACAGTGCGCACCGAACTAACAGGAGCCGGGCTAGACCGAGGAGGACTAACCCGGACAGGGCTTGCCGGTTCAGCTGTGTTCTCCATAACATCACCCCCCGGAGCAGCAAGATCTTCATGATCCATAGGGGAGGGATCATCGTGCTGAACTTCAACATTTTCCTCTGGAGGGTTGGCCGCTTCAGGATCCTCGGCCGATTCAGCAGTGGTGTTTTCGGTAGCGGGTTTATTTAATTTCGCCTTTTTGCTAGGCTTGGGCATACTAATAAAGATTAAAAGAGCAATGAAAATCACAAAGTCATAACGGAAAGATAAACCGGACGTTTGGAAAGATGACTTACCCAGGATCAGTCTTAAGCACCGGGATTTGAGTGGCAGTAGACTCGCCGGAAGAGGACAGAGGAGCCTCCTGATAGTTGGGATCAGACGGTTTAAGAGGTTTGCGAATAAGACCTGCTTTGGATGAAAAAGGGTTGGAGTAAGCAAAACCTCTGAGCGACGTTTGCGAGCTGGCGTGTGGGGTAATCCGGACGATTCAACCACGTGACCACTATGGTGTATGGTCTGGCGAGCCTCATGTTGCTGTTTCTTCAAAAGAAAGTTGGGATCCAATTGAGCATAAGGGTGAGAAAATGTATACTTCTGGGATGCCTGGCGAATCTTGGGTGGCAACGGTTCTGAGTCAGATGAGAGAGAAATTACCTCAACTCCATCCGCTTTACTTCCCTCCGCCAGATCCTGGGAAAAGACATTATTGATATAAATATAAACAAGGGGAATTCAAAGAACATAAGAATTAAGCAGTACCTCAGAAGCCGGATCATCTTCTTCATGGTTTGAACCGGAAGCGGCAGTAGTTTTCTTCTTCTTTACGGCTAAGCTCTTCTTACGAGTTGGCTTCGCCGGTTTATCTTGAGCCTTCCTCTTCCAGAAGGGATCATTGGCCTGTGAAAAGGAACAAGAACATGTTGAAGACAAGTGATATGAACAGATTAAACCAAAAAGAAAGGGTCGGAAGAGCTTTACAGATGGCGGTTTGTTGGTTATGCAGAAAGGAGCTAAACCGGTCCGGCTGCACTCCTCCAGAGGGATGTTCAACATCTTTTTTGTAGATTCAGTAACTTCATTGTCAGGAAGCACTATTTTTGTGTGACGCTGAGGATCTTCCGGTTTACCAGTGTATTTACACATTAAGCTTGAGCACCGGCTTAATGGGAGAATGCTCCAAGAGAGCCAGCAGCGGACAAAATCAACCCCGGTTAAACCGTTAGCTATGAAAGCCCTGAGCTTGGAGAGTTGGGGGGGCATATCGAGCCCGATCTTGGGCACTAAGCCGCTGCGGGAAAGGATGACCCGGCGTCAGGCGGTAAGCACGGTAACCTGGCAGTGGGTTTTCTCCCTCTGGCGAAGTATCTTTGCAATAGAAACATGTCAGGTTCCATTCCTTGGAGTGGCTGTGAAGAGTGGCGTGAGGAAAGCTGACGTCCTTCCTTTTTTGGATGCACACGCTGCCAAGTTCAGTATGAGGCCCGTCAGAAAACTCAGTTCGGCGGTTCAGATGGAAGAAATCCCGGAACAGCTCCACAGATGGTTCTTCTTGTAAATATGCCTCCGAGAAGACTTGGAAGTTGCAGATGTTCGATACAGAATTGGGGCCTATATCCTGTGGGAATTGGGCCTATATCCTGTGGATGGAGTTGAAAATCGGCTAAAACATCGCGAAAGAACTTTGAACCGGGAGGACTAAAACCCCGGGCCAGATGATCATAAAAGAATATGATCTCTCCCTCCTTAGGCTCGGGAGGACACTCATTTCTAGGGGGCCGCCAGTGCAGAACCTCTTTAGAACCCAGAATACCAATTGAGGCCGCTTCTACTAAATCGTCTTCCATAATCCGGGATGGAACCCAATTGCAGGCAACAAATTGTTTCGCTGTGGAGGCCATTTTCTCCAAGAAAGGAACACTGGAAAATATAATACAAGACCCGGTTTATCAACTGCTAGATATAAACTGGCACATTCTATGAAGATACGTATTTAATTGACGGTTTAAGCAAGGGACTAATGGTATCTACTAATCCGGAGCAGGTATAAACGAGACAGCTACCGGTTATGAATATAGAAGGGAAAGGTTAAACCGCCAACTACAGGATGCAGACCTAAATCTAAACCGTCAGGGCAGGCATGTGAGGCACATGTTACAGTTAAACCGGTGACATAAGCAGATAAGTTGTAGATCTAAAGTGTGAGAAACAACTTTCGCATGAGGCAGAGGTAAAAAATGGATCTACGGCGCAGAGAAAACGAAAAACAATTCAAGTCGTATTCAGTGAATGCAGCGGAAGTTTTCTACAGATCCAATCCAAACTAGCAGTATTGGATAAACTAAAGATATGGTGATGTAGCGGAATCACGCGCATGAGGGTTGACCTAACAAGATTTACACCTACAGCTAAAAACAGCCTACAGCGACGAACTACGAAGAACAAGGGTTCGCAGCGAGCTACAAAGACACCCTAGATCTGAGATCTGTTGGGAGAAGAAATAACGTACCTGAAGAGGCGGAAGAATGGCGGCGAATATCTGGACGACAATGGACTTCGGAGGAACACAATGAAAAGAATTCAAGAAATACTCCGGATGAAGAAAGGTTGGACCAACGATAAAAAGAATTGAAAGCAATTTTGGAGAAGGCATATGACTAATGGAATCCATACGTATGTCACACTTGAAAAGAATATAAGAATACTCCGGGAAAATAGAAGAGTCAGGTAAGATCCTGGGAAAAGACCTGTGGGTTATGAGCCCACTAAAGAAAAAGCACCGTTGGAAGGATTGAAAAGGAGATAATGCACCGGAACGATTGAAAGACTCGAATGAGGTGATAACCTCGAATTAATTGGAACACAGACAAATCTCCTGAGATGTCTTCAGAATTCCGGAACAATTAAATGATGAGAGGTAAACGAGCAAGGGGAAACATTGAGCCGAGGGAAAAGAATATGATGAACACCGAATACTTGAATTGAATCCGCCGGAGAAGAAAAAGAGATGAGAATGGCGAACTAGACGAGAATTCACCAGTTGAAATAACTGAGGAAGAATGCAGAGGATCACACGAGTATGATGGATACTCGATTAAGGACTCCGGCTCTGAGAAGAAAAAGGGGTGGGTGGGTGGGAAAAACAAAGACCATTTCGGACGGGGAAAACACCGTCGATTGAAAAGACTGAGGGTTGAACATGCAAAGAAGAAGAGGGTCGAATCCACTTGACGAGAGATGCACCAGATGAAAGAACTGACAACACAACGAACGAAAACTAACCACGCGATCCTAAAAAAATTTGAAGGGGAAGAGGAGTAATTCAAAACACCTACGTCAAGATTCCTCACCAGAGCGACGAAGGGGCTGAGGAGTAAAAAGAATTCCTACTCTCCGATATAAGTAGACTCGAAAAAAGTTTTCTGCTAGACTCAACAATGGCTAGACTACGATCAATCAAGGGGGCTCCTATGGTCGGTTGAGGCCCTGGTACCAACTTGTCAGGCCCAAGATGCGATTCTATCCCGATCACGTGACACTTACGTGATTGGTGCACAAGCACATTTCGGGCGCTTAGCAAGATGGATATCATTACATCGTTCCATTACATACATACATGGGGGATATAACAATACATACAAGTCACATGAATACAACATCATCAATACAAGGCATCCGACTACGGATGCAAACATGAAAAGCACAACGACATCCATCTGCTAACCCAGGCTGTCGACCCGGAACCTAACCCAAGACTGAAGAAGAAGAATAAGAAAGAATTCCAACACAACGATCATCGCTCTCACGTCGAGACATCGGAAACCTGCACCTGCAACTGTTGTTGTAGTATCTGTGAGCCACGAGGACTCAGCAATCCCATAACCATGGGTAACAAGGCTATCAAAGCTTAATGGGTAAGAAGAGGTAAAGTGGTGAGGTTGCAGCAGCGGCTAAGCAATATATGGTGGCTAACTTACGAGTACAAGAATAAGATGAGCATCTACGCAAACGGTCGCAAGCTAGTAGTGATCGCTAAAGATCCTGAACTACCTACGAGTCAAACATAACCCCACCGTGTTCTCTTCTCAAAGTGAAAATAGACAGTCACGGTTACTCACGCGGTTGTGTGTTTTACTTCGGATCCTCTGCCAAGTTTTCTACAACCGGACATTAACAAATTCCAATCTGCCACATAACCGCGGGCATGACTTTCGAAAGATCATAACCCTGCAGGGGTGTCCCAACTTAGCCCATCACAAGCTCTCACGATCAGCAGAAGTAATAATAATATTACCCCTTATCTTAAGGACAATCTGTTCAGGCTCGGTATCCCGGTGCACAAGACATTTCGATAATGGTAAAACAAGTCCAGCAAGACCTCCCGGTGTGTCGACACCCTGATAGTAGCCGCGTGTATCCCGTCTCAGGCCACGACCGGATGGGTGATGCTACAGGTAAAACCAGCCCTCGGGTTTCCCCAAGGTGGCCCCGCAGGCTCCCCGTTTGGGACCAACACCATCAGCACTGGCCCCCCTGCTATGTAGAAAGAATACACAGGTAGCGCTAACTCCCTATGCAATTAATTAATTAATTAAGTTGTTATTATGAGCAAATTAAAACCAATGTTGGGCCTTGCCGGAGGAGTTTTATTCAAAGACGAACTGTCAAGGGGTCCCCACATACCCAACCGTGTAAGGAACGCAAAATCAAGGAACATAATGCCGGTTTATCGGCTCCTAAGGTCGCATGAGTGGAACAAAACACCGAGCAAAAGGCCAAGCCTTCCACCCATGCCTAGTATATAGGTGTGTTAATAATAATAATAGATATTGTGATATACCAACAACAAGTTCCAACATGGAACGATCCTCATCTTCACCTGCAACTAATAACGCTATAAGAGGGGCTGAGCAAGCGGGTAACATAGCCAAACAATGGTTTGCTAGGAAGGTGTCAAGGGTTAGAGGATTCATGGCAACAAGGAGAGGGGCTGACAATAAATATGGGTAGCACGACATATAACGATAGCATCGAGACACTAAGCATGGCAAATTGGCAATGATAGTAAAGGTATCCAAGGTGATGGTCATCTTGCCTCAGATCCCACAAGGAAGAAGAAAAACCATGAAGAAGATGAAGAAGAAGCCTTGAATACGAACCACGGGTAGTCGAACGAATCCTCACGATGGCAACGAAACAAGAACTATCGAGAAGAAAGCACACAACAAGGTAAACACACAACACAAGAACAAGACAAAATGCTCAACCAAGTATGATGCAAGACAAGTCTATATATGATGCAATTCCTGGTAAGTGATGAAGCACAGAAGAACAACACTAGCCAACCAGTTTAAATGAGGCCGGAATCAACACATAACAAATCCGGTAAGCCCTCATATGCATATTTTGAAATTAGTACAGATCTGAACAAACTTTAAGTTAAAGTGGTTAAATAGCAAGTTAACATGCACCATGATTATCTACACGAAATTCTAGTCAAGTTTCATATAAAGTTTGTTTAATTCGGAGCTACGATCTAGAAGATATGAGCAAAACAAGACAAGCATGGCATCGGTGCAAGATGCACCCAAACATCAAGCAAACACACTCCAAACAGATAATCAACATGATATTATGCTTCTACATGCAAAATCACACAAGTCTCATATAGGGCACACTCAAAACGGAGCAACGGTTCAACACATACACATGAAACAAGATATAACAACAAGCTGAAGTTAACAACCACATAGCAACTTTGGAGCAAGATATATATAAGCTACAACACCCAAACATGATAACAAGAAGCATGGATGTGAAATAGACATGATACTTAACAAGCATGAACTTAGAACACACCCAAAAGCTTGGTGGAACACAGTTAAACAAGCATGGCAAGTTGCAATAAAATTATCCAGACTTAGTCAAAATCTGGGAAGGCACAAACATCATCACGATGCTGCCTTCGGAGGCACAAAACAACAAGCATATCAACTCTAATAAGAACATAAGGAGCATGGATATGTAGTAGACATATCATACAGCAAACAACTCCATTGGAGCAACTCCGTAGGAGGCATGGATCAATAACAACAAGCTCCACCAAATTGAACATGCTGATAAAATCCTGACAGGTATAATTTATAGCAACTTGAGAGCAAGAAATAAATAAGCTACAGCAGGTCATATATGCAAAAAAGGGCATGAACGGATAGACAATGACAAGGACGACAAGACATGATCATTGGCCACTCCAAAACAAGCATGGATTTGACTAGGGCATCAAGCAAACATGGCATCAGGCTAAACAGATTCCAGACTTAGCAGTTTTTTCACTAAGTATAAAACAGCAACAACAACAACAACATGGCATGTTTACAAGCTTGTTTAAGTCACCTCAAGGCATATCATGGAAAGAGGAATGCACCATAGCAAAGACCGTATGATTGTGCTTCTAAAACATATTGACATGTGGCATGAAGACAAACACACCAATAGCAATGAGCAAGTGAAATCAGCATCTCATAACAAGTTTCAGCACTTAACAGCCAAATGCACTTTTTCAACAGAGATTAACATGGCAATATGAACTCAAACAAGCATTCTACAGCACCCAACATGTAGAGCATTTCACAATGAACATTTTGACATATCATATGCTCCATTTGGATAAACATGCACAAAGTTACAAGCATCACAAGTATGCAACAAAATATAGTTAACAGCAGTTTTAAACAAGTAGCACTCTTGCAACAGAGATTAGGGCATCTAGATGAACTAAAACAAACATGGCACAATGGAACAAAGTGTAGAGCATATCACCACGATCATTTTGACATATTATATGCACAATTTGGACAAGCACACAAAAAGTTATAGGCATGCAAAGTATGCATCAGAATAACAAAACTTAGGGACTTAGAAGAAAAGGCAACCTCACGGGGTGGACATTGTCTGGGTCTGGCGCACGTGTCCTTTGGTGCGGCCCCTTGGGCCCACACGATAGTGACTAGGGCAGAGGACGGCCTGGACATGTCCAGCACCGAGATGGACATGTCCGTACGGCTGCAAGCGGGTCCGCGGGCGAGAGATCGGCCCGGCCCGGATCACGCCAGATCCGGGCGCGACGGCGGCGATCGCGGGCGAGGAGATCGACGGGGCAATGAGGGAAGGCTGGAGGGGCACGGGCCAGAGTCCCGGCGAGCTAGAAGCCGGAGGACGAAGGAGCTGCGGCCACGGGACGGAGGTCGGGCGCGGCGGAGGAGCGAGCTCGGCTAGGGCGGGGGTTGAAGAGGCTGGCGTCGATGGCCTGGAGCTTGCCGGCGACGCGTCTCCGGCGAGGGAGGCGAGGCCCGCGGGCGGCGGAGCTGGCGGTTGGCGGCGGAGCCTCGCGAAGCGGCGGCGGGGACGAAGGCTCGGGGCGCGGGGCGCTCGGCCCAGATTGTCCCGGGGGCGGGCCTGTCCCGGGCCTCAGGCGGGCCGCGCGACTGGCGCGTGGGAGGCAACGGGGAGAGGGCCAGGTGGCGTGGGCGACGTGGCCCAGGCCACATGGCGGCTGGCGGTTGGCTGCGGCCGGCGCAGGTGGCGGCTGGGGCGAATGGGGTGCTGCCAAGTGGCGCTAGTGAGGTGGAGGCGCCAGAATTTGGAGGAGGAGGAGGGGTTGGCTGCACGGATTTCGAGGAGGAAGGAGGCTAGGGGTAGGGGAAGGCTAGGATGCCCAAAATGGACAAGAGAGTGTCCATATATAGGAAAGGGGGGTTAGGACTAGGGTTTTAGGCCGTTTCGGAGCCACCGGATCACGATCCAATGGCACGGGAGCGGAGGGGGTCTAGGAAGGCCTAGGTGGGCTGTGAAGAGGGGTGTGGGCTGAGATGAGAGGAGAGGAGAGAGGCCCGCGGTGTTTTTCGGAGACCGAAAACATCCGACGTTTTATCCGGCGACTAGTGCCGCTATATATATCCGTTGGGCTATCAAACGAGCTCCGAATGCGATGAAATTTGGCAGGCCGCCTATCTACACTATAATAAGATCACATGACAAGTTTCACCCCATTCCGAGAACGTTTTCCGGTCACTCATAAAATAAATATTCGGAGGTGCCGCGGGCGCGTGCAAGTGTGTCTGGGCTCAGAACGAACAACGGAGAGGACGGGCGGACTCGGACGGATGCAAGTTTTGAAAACATGCAGATGCAACACACAAGATGACATGGCAAGATGCAACACACAAGCAGATGACATGGCAACGACGATGAATAACTGACTGACACCTGACGCACCGGTCTCGGGGTGTCACATACTTCTTCGAACCCACTCTTCACCGAGCAAGACGAGGAACCAAACAACTACGTTACCAGGAATCATCTATTCGGCACACAAAGAGCTTTGAACGATCGCATTGACCTACTCGCCACCGACTTGCAATGATACGAGGAACGTACAAGAGACTACCTCAACCACAATCTTTCCACACAAATGGAGGAGATAGACGCAAGGATGTCTACTCAAAAAACGAAGAACGATGCAAGGATGGATGACATTCGTGCCTTGTTGGTCAACCGTTGTTCTACGACATCATCTTGATCAAAACGGTGCCACTCAAGCCAACATTCTTCGGAATATTCTTCAAATTGAAGTCTTCCCCACTCTCTTTTGCATCATCGTCAAGACCATGAAGATCATCAAGCTCCACAAAACCCATTTCATGGCAATGGTTTAAAAGACCGCCTACGGGAACGTGTATGACTACATCGTCAAGCTAATGATCCAATGGAACAAGTGCAAGCTTCTCAACACCCATCTCAATAACAAGAACATCAAGATGACGATGAACTTCGACAAGAGCAACTTCGCGGTGAGGAACAAGCCCTTCAAGCCCAACATGCTCTACGTGAAGCAACAAAGAACAGGCAAGAGTGCAACCGCCAAGTACGTCTACACGAACAGGCCCTCCACCGAGTGCGTCAAGAAGAAGCTGCACAACTTGAGGAGCGCCAAGAGATGAGGAACCATGCAAGAATTCCACGCCCTCAACATAAAGTTAATCAAGAGGAGCACGAGCATCAAGAGGAACAAGAACCTCCACCACGGAAAGAGCGTCATCACCATCGACCCCAACACAATGGAGAGCAACATTAGGGCAAGCTCAAGTTCAACATGCCTAAGTTCTCCAGCACAAACGGTCTCAAAGACTACCTATCATGGGCATTGAAGGTCAATAAGATATTCTGCCTACACAACTATGACGAGGAGAAGAAGATCGCCATGACATCTCTTGAGTTCCAAGATTATGTCCTCATTTGGTGGGAGAAAGTCATTGAGAGGCGAGAAGCAAAAGGCGAGCCACCCATCACAACATGGAACCAAATGAATGATGTCATGCGAGCGTGCTTTGTACCCACGTACTATAGCCGCGACTTATTCAAGAAGTTGCAACTCCTCAAGCAACGCACCAAGTCCGTTGAAGAGTATTACAAGGACATGGAGATCGCCATGATCCAAGCCAATGTCACGGAAGATGAGGAGCAAACTATGGCATGGTTCATGAATGAACTCAACCATCCCATCAAGAAGATCACCGACTTCCAACCCTATACAAATCTCATCGAGCTAGTGCACCAAACTACCAAGGAGGAGCGATAAGTGCAAGAATACTCCAAGTACTACTCCAAGACCTACGGCTCATACATTCAAGCTCCAATGACCTAAGACTCGACAAAACCTTCTCCAACCAACGGTTAAAGGTCAAGTTAAAAGAGAACTTTTTCATCCTCGACACCTTCAAGTCGTCCTCATAATACAAGAAACTTCAAGCTGAGAGGTTCATCATCTACTACTCCAACCGTTGATACTGGCAAGACGAGTTCCATCAAGTGTTTCACTTGTCAAGGCCGAGGTCACAAGACATGTGAATGTCTAGCAGGACGCAACATGATCGCCAATGAAGATAGGACAAATGCCTCTATGAGCGAAGAGGAAATGGAAGCGCTTGAGCATGTGGCCATACATCATCAAGTGAATGAAGATGAAGATAATCAAGCTTTTTTGAAAATGATCTGAGCCCCGCTCTCATTGTCTCCAAGGTCTTGACATTTCGACACCAACAAGACAAAGACCAAAGATGACAAATTTTCCACACCAAAGTGGGCATGAATGGACGTTCCGTCAAGGTCATCATCGATGGAGGAAGTTGCCACAACTGGGCAAGTGAAGAGCTATGCGACAAGCTACAGTTGATCAAGATGAAGCATCCTCGTCCCTACAAGGTCCAATGGCTTAGAGACTCTGGCACCATTCGAGTCGAGCATATCGTTCAAGTCTCCTTCAAAATCGGCGCCTACGAGGATACCTTGGAGTGTGCTACTTCTCGAGCTTGCGTTGTATTCCCTCGAAGAGGAAAGGGTGATGCAGCACAGTAGCGTAAGTATTTCCCTCATTTTTTGAGAACCAAGGTATCAATCCAGTAGGAGACCACGCGCAAGTCCCTCGCACCAGCACAAATAAATAAGAACTTCGAAGCCAACGCCATAAGGGGTTGTCAATCCCTTTACGGTCACTTACAAAAGTGAGATCTGATAGATAGGATAGTGTAATGTTTTTGGTATTTTTGGATATACGAACAGAAAGTAAATAAAGCAAAGTAATGTAGATGAAGGTTTAATATGTTAAGAATAGACCGGGGGGGCATAGGTTTCACTAGTGGCTTCTCTCATGATAGCAGAATTCTATGGTGGGTGAACAAATTACTGTCGAGCAATTGATAGAAAAGCGCATAGTTATGAGAATATCTAGGCATGATCATTATATATAGGCATCACGTCCGTGACAAGTAGACCGAAACGATTCTGCATCTACTACTATTACTCCACACATCGACCGCTATCCAGCATGCATCTAGAGTATTAAGTTCATAAGAAAAGAGTAATGCTTTAAGCAAGATGACATGATGTAGAGGGATAAACTAGAGCAATTTGATATAAACCCCATCTTTTTATCCTCGATGGAAACAATACAATACGTGCCTTGCTGCCCCTGTTGTCACTAGGAAAGGACACCGCAAGATTAAACCCAAAGCCAAGCACTTCTCCCATTGCAAGAACTATAGATCTAGTAGGCCAAACCAAACCAATAATTCAAAGAGACTTGCAAGGATATTATAATCATACATAAAAGATTTCAGAAAAGAATTAAATATTTATCGTAGATAATCTTGATCATAAACCCACAATTCATCGGATCTCAACAAACACATCGCAAAAAGATTACATCGAAGAGATCTCCTCAAAGATCAAGGAGAACTTGGTATTGAGATCTAAAAAGAGAGAAGAAGCCATCTAGCTAATAACTATGGACCCGAAGGTCTGTGGTAAACTACTCACAACTCATGGTGAGGCTATGGTGTTGATGTAGAAGCACTCCATGGTAGATCCCCCCTCTGGGGGAGCTCCGGAACATGCCCCAAGATGGGATCTAACGGGAACAGAAGGTTGTGGCGGTGGAATTAGGGTTTTCTCTATTGCCAAGATGTTTTCAGGGTACGTGGACATATATAGGAGGAAGAAGTACGTCGATGGAGCAACTTGGGGCCCATGAGGGTGGGGGCGCGCCCTGGACCCTCGTGGGCACCACGTTTCTTCTTTGTCTTGGTGCTCAAGTTTCTCGTGAAGATATCTTTCCAAAAATAACTCTTCCGAATGTTTCATTCCGTTTGGACTCCGTTTGATATCCCTTTTCTGCGAAACTCTGAAATAGGCAAAAAAACAGCAATCTGCACTGGGCCTTGGGTTAATAGGTTAGTCCCAAAAATTATATAAAAGTGTATAATAAATCCCATTAAACATCCAAAACAGAATATGTAATAGCATGGAACAATAAAAATTATAGATATGTTAGAGACGTAACAAGCATCCCCAAGCTTAATTCCTGCTCGTCCTCGAGTAGGTAAATGATAAAAACCAAATTTTTGATGTCGAATGCTAACCAACATAATTCTCAATGTAATTTCTTTATTGTGGCATGAATGTTTAGATCGGAAAGATTCAAGATAAAATTCTATATTGACACAAGAATAATAATACTTCAAGCATACTAACAAAGCAATCATGTCTTCTCAAAATAACATGGCTAAAGAAAGTTCATATAGTATGTCTATGCTCCCTCTTCATCACACAAAATATTCATATCATGCACAACCCCGGTTTTAGCCAAGCAATTATTTTCATGCTCAATTTTTTTTCAAACCTTTCAACTTTCACGCAATACATGAGCGTGAGTGATGGATATAGCACTGTAGGTGGAATAGATTGGTGGTTGTGGAGAAGACAAAAAGGAGGAAGATAGTCTCACATCAACTAGGCGTATCAATGGACTATGGAGATGCCCATCAATAGATATCAATGTGAGTAAGTAGGGATAGCCATGCAACGGATGCACTAGAGCTATGAGTGTATGAAAGCTCATCGAAGGAAACTAAGTGGGTGTGCATCCAACTTGCTTGCTCATGAAGACCTATGTCAGGACCGGTCCTTCAGTAAAATAATTACCGGAAGACCGACCTTTTATTAAACCAGCGGGGAATATAATTCCTTGTTGGCAGACAATCCCTTGATACAGAAATCCAGTACACTGAATATTATACAAGGTTGAGCTGGGGTTGCTCAACAATTTTATTACAAGTGCGCCAATATAATACATAGAGGCGGATATGACCCAAGGTAGGGTGGCATACTACTAACTCGTAATAAAAGGTGGTGGATATGTCATAGTGAAGTGGGTAATGTGACTCCTAAATATTACAGCTCATCGAGTATCGGAGTGAGACCCGATGAATTTATTTGGTGGTAGGCGGAAGCGGTTATAAAACAGTGATCAACTCTAGGATCACAAGGGACTGACTGGGACTCCTCTAAGCGTCCGACTCGCTATCGAACTCTTCATCCATGAGATCGCCTTCGTCCACATCTGGCCAAATCAACAAGCCAGGTGAGTACTTTGAATGTACTCGCAAGACAGTTCGGACTTAAAATATAATAAATGCCAACATGATGCATATGAGTATTCCAGCAAAAATGCGACCGGAATAAAATATCAATGTGTTGTATGCAATGATGGAAGTCGGGCGGTAATCCTCCCGAAGTCCGCAGGATAAAATGGAAGTAGACCAAACGAGTGTCTGAGTGACGCCTCATAGGAAAATAATAAATGATAGCAGGCCACAGTCGGGCGTCTGAGCGACACCGCATAAAGGGCTTATAGCAAAAATAAATAACAATAATGCCTCAGTCGGACGTCTGAGCGACATCACATAAAGGGCTTATAGCAAAAATAAATAACAAGAATGCCACAGTCGGACGTGTGAGCGACATCACATAAAGGGCTTATAAATAATAAGAATGCCACAGTCGGACGTCTGAGCGAAATCACATAAAGGGCTTATAAAAGAATGCCACAGTCGGACGTCTGAGC
>LR738710.1:244838722-244860569 GCA_902687465.1 Secale cereale
ATAAAAAGAATGCCACAGTCGGACGTCTGAGCGACATCACATAAAGGGCTTATGAATAAAAAGAATGCCACAGTCGGACGTCTGAGCGACATCACATAAAGGGCTTATAAAAGGAATGCCACAGTCGGACGTCTGAGCGACATCACATAAAGGGCTTATAAATAACAGTAGTATAATGATGAAATACTTCTGAAAGTAAATCAATACGGAGATAGTTGGTGAGTTCATCTACCAAGTGAACTTGACGAAAACACTATTCTGGTTACCAATAAGAATATGCTAGAGACGGTCACCGGGTTGATATGAGGATTGGCCCTAGGCCATAAACATGGCTACTGAAGGAACTTAACTCTGCAGAGCTTGTACTATTAACTCATAGCCAACAGATTCTACTAGCCACGGGGACTAGTTCCGTCTACGGTGTTTTAGTAGAAACCCAACTAACCAGTACACACCCATTTAACATCCTGTCGTCCGGAATCACACGCGACGACATTCACGGAAAACTTTAAGATGCGGAGGCTACCACCTCGAATAGCATGGGATCAAATTTATATATGCGCGCTCTAAGGGGTGCCCCCCTCTCGGTCCCAACCGGAAACACCCATGCCCCCTGACCGGATGACGGGCTTTAATCCAGGGCCATGGAACCCTCATCCCGGCCCCTCTACTTGGTGTGTACTCGGGAAGTGGTTTACAACTGACTAGACCGTAATCCCAACGGACGGCCTATGATAGTACTAAAAAAGGAGACGAACGGAATCATGACATGATCTCCGTTGATACTGAGTTAACCAACAACTGGCATGCTCCAACAATACCAGCATTCCACCCATCATGTCACCACATGATCGAGGTGGTCCAAACATTTTCATTCGGGGCTCACCCGAAGCTTGCTTGCATGAAATATAACCATACACAATGCTTATATGACCATGCTTATGAAACGAACTACTCGATCAAACATGCAGCACACTCATCATATCAAGAGTTCAAACATGCTTGCCTGGTTCTGAGAAGTCGGAGCCTAACTCGGTGTGATTCGCGTCTCCGTCACGGCCTCCGGTATCTATGTATTCAAACAAATACATGCTAACATAAATACCGCGCGTGCAAATAAAGTTGCTCCAAAAAAATTCACATAAATATGACAAAAAACTAGACAGAAAACTAAAGAGGACAGAAAAAGAATCAGCTCAAAATCATTTTTAGAATAAAAGATATTAGAGTTTCTGTCCAGGGACTCATCTGTAATGAAACAGAAAAGTTCCAGGGGCTAGAACAGAAAACAGCAAAGCGAATCGGTACGCAGTACGTCAACCGCAGCGGGGAAACGTACTTTGCTCGAATGCGCTAACAGAAAACGGTTCGAGGAAGGAGATGTGAGGCTGACAGGAGGCCCCACTCGTCGGGTTTGAAAACTGGAAACAGAGCCGCGCCGGCGCCGGTGCTGCGGTGATCGCCGGCGTCGATCCACAGCAAGTTGGGGGAGGGGAGAGGTACGTACGGCTTCACGATGGTCTTCCGCGTCGAACGGTGGTGGAGTTGGGTGTCGGCGAGCCTCACGTCGACGGCGACCTTGTCTCCGGCGGACGGCGGCTCGGGTGGCCGTGGACCTCGTCGGAGAGGGTTCCTGGGATCAAATTGAGGTGGGGGTTAGGCCTAGGTGGGTGCCAGGGTGCTACACTCGAGTTCACAGCGGCGGAGAAGCTCTCACCGGAGTGAATGCAGCTGGAGCCCGAGGCGGAGGTGTTTGGCCGGAGTTGGGGAAGAAGGGCCCCTCTATGCTCTTCCAGAGGCTGGGCGTGGTCTAGGGAGGTAGTGAAGGTGTGCGGGCTCGAGCACGAGCTCGGGGGTGCCTTATATAGGCGGCTCGAGGTGGCTGCCGTGAATGGATAAGTCCGGCGAGTCGATTACGGTGCTGCAGTGGTCGGACGGCGGAGTTAGGGGCTTGAGCATCATCTAGGAGCTGTAGTGGTTCCATTCCCACGCCTAACTTGGCAGGGGAGGGGGAGTTACGGGCTGTCCCCGACGGAACGGCCGCGCGGCACATCGGCGGCAGAAAACACGCTCTGCGCGTGCCAGGCCACGGCGACGGTGCGCCAGGCGTGTGCTGGCACTGGAAGTGGACACGCGGAGTGCTGGGGTGGTTTGGGCGGCGCCAAACGGCGTCGAGCCGCGGGGTTGCTTCTGTCAGCCGCCACGGGCGGCGCTGTTTTCGTGGCAGTCGCCGGCGCGGTCGGGCCAGAGCGCCACCGACGCCCAGAAGTGGCCAAGCGAGCGTGTGGCGCACTGGATAAGAAGAAGGAGCAGTGCAGCATCGAGCCAAGGAGGTACAGACGAGGTTTTGTCACTGCGCTTGATGAAACTGACGAAACTGACGAACTGTCGACAGTTTGAGTTAACAGCTCACAGTTCAGTGTATGCCAAATGTTTGATGAAATGCTTCTGGTATGTGTGCAATGTTTCTGGGGCTGATTTTTGGTGGAGTGGCCTATTGATGTATCTAGGGGCTGCCTGATTTTTCACACAATTTTTGGAAGAAGATAGATATGAATTTCACCAAATTTTACAAATCTGGTCAAAACTTGCAGCAGGTGAAATTTGAAAATTTTGAACTGTGGACCAGTGAAACAAGATAGATCTAGGTTGTGGGTAGTAAGGACCATCTAGGAGAGTTGGTTTGGAGCCAAATAAGTAGATGGAAATGGTGGTTCCTTTGTAAATCACCAAGGTCCACTATAAAAGACAGAATTAGTTTTTGGAGTAAAAGAAATAGAAGAAAAATCCCAATAAGGTCAAAACTTACTGGAATTGAAGAAAGACTTGTCCTAAGGTGTGAAAAGAGTCTTGGAGAGAAATATTTCTGTTGGGGTCATGGCAAGATGAAGGTTGGAGGGGAGATAAGTCCAAGGTCAAATTTGAAAAGCATAAATCAAGAAGGGGAGAATTTTAAAACTCAACTTGGGCTTGAGCCAACCCAAGAGAAGATCTTCAAGGTCAAAACCAAGCTTGAGAAATCTCCAAAAACTTTGGCCAAAAGAAATTTAGAAAAGGAAAAAGAAAGGATCAAATAATCCTCTTCCAAAAGGCCAAAAGTTTGGAAGAAAACCAACTCAAGAATTTGGGTGTTACAACACCTACCCCCTTAGGAAAAATCTCGTCCCCGAGATTTCAGCTGATCCTCAAATAGGTGTGGGTGTTCTGTCCGAAGGAAATCTTCCCTTTCCCATGTTGCCTCATCCTTTGTGTGATTACTCCATTGAACCTTGGGGAATTTAATAGTTTTCTGACGGGTCCTCCTTTCAGATTCCTCCAAAATCTTCACTGGGTGTTCTCGGTAGGTGAGATCTGGTTGCACATCAAGGTTTTCATGTGATACATGTTTCTCTGGGTTGCTTACACATTTCCGTAGTTGCGAGACGTGGAACACATCATGGACGTCGGACAGTTCCTTGGGAAGGTCCACTTGATAAGCTACTGTGCCTCTCCGTGCAACTATGCGGAAGGGTCCGATGAATCGTGGTGCTAGTTTCCCTCTGACTTTGAATCGTTGCAGTCCTCTCATAGGTGATACACGTAAATATACGTCTTCACCGGGCTCAAAACTTATTTCCCGATGCTTTTGATCGTAATAGCTCTTTTGTCGGCTTTGGGCGGTTTTGAGTCGATCTCGTATTATTTGTACTCTCTCCTCGGCTTCCTTTAACATATCTGGGCCGAATATGCGACTGTCCCCTGTTTCCGACCAGTTCAATGGAGTACGGCATCTTCGTCCGTACAAAGCTTCGAAAGGTGCCATCTGCAGGCTAGCTTGGTAACTATTGTTGTATGCAAACTCGGCATATGGTAAGCTTTCCTCCCAACTGGTCCCATAGGTGAGGACACATGCCCTTAGCATGTCTTCGAGTATTTGATTTACTCGTTCCATTTGTCCTCTAGTCTGGGGGTGGTAAGCCGTACTGAACGTTAGTTGCGTTCCGAGGGCTTGCTGCAACTGGTCCCAAAATTTGGAGACGAACTGAGTGCCTCTGTCGGATATTATAGTCTTGGGAACACCATGTAGGCATACTATCCGGGCGAGGTAAAGCTTGGCGAGCTTTTGAGTGGTGTGTGTTGTCTTGACGGGTATGAAATGTGCCACCTTGGTCAGTCTATCCGTGATGACCCATATGGCATCATTACCGTGTTGTGACCGTGGTAGTCCAACAATAAAATCCATCCCAATATCGTCCCATTTCCATTCTGGTATCTTGTTTGGCTGTAATAACCCTGCGGGGTTTTTGTAATGCCCAGGATGGGACTATACCTCCTACGTGTCGAGGCACGACTTAAAGGTATAAGCCCATCCTAGAATGATCTCAAGTTTGGTATCTTTGCACGACTCATGTAAAAGAGGGATTAAATTGCAAAAGGAGATAGTTGGCTTACACTCGCCACTTCACACAATACATTACATAAGCAATACATCATTCAGAACATCACAACCCGACTACGGGTGAAGAACCAAAAGAAAGATACCAAAACAACATAAAGCCACAGGTCAAGATCGAATCCTAGTAGAAACCACTACTGAACATCGAAACGTCACAAGCAAACGGCCACACTCTTCAACGAGCTCCTGGTGAAGAACTGATCCAACTCCTGCAACAAACTCGGCTGAACCTGCAACTGGTGTGGTGAAGTAACTGTGAGCCACAGAGGACTCAGCAATCCCATTCCCGGATAACAAGACTATTTAAGCCTTGGGTGTGGACAAGGCTGAAGAAAGAACGAGAGGTGAAGGAAACAAAACAAGAGTCTGCAGCAGCAACTAGCACTAACTTACGTAAAAGAGAGCGAGAAGAGAATAGCATCGGTCGAAAGATGACTAAAGCCGGTCAAACATAACCCCACCGTGTTCAACTCCCGAATCCCTATTCGGAAATTGACAGTCACGGTACACACGCTGGTAGTGTATTAGTAACATTGTGTCAAGTTATCTACAACCGGAATTAACAAGCTCCCATCTGCCACATAACCGCGGGCACGGCTTTCGAAAGTTCAAACCCTGCAGGGGTGTTCCAACTTGACCCATTACAAGCCCACGATCCGCGGAGTCGCAACTCCATAGTTGGGAAGACCCGAGTATTCTCGGAATCCCGTGCTCAAGTTAAACCGAACTAAGGTAAGGCTAATCCAGCAAATCCTCCCGGCGTGTCGACACCCTGATAGTAGCCGCGCGTATCTAAGTCTCAGGACACGACCGGATGGGCGATTCCACAGGACCCAATCCTCGAGTTTCCCCGTGGTGGTTCCCGCAGACTCCCCGTTTGGGACCAACACCATCGGCACTGGCCCCCCCTGCTATGTAGAAATAAAGGATCCTCGAGGGAGCGACCCCCTATGCAAATTTAATTATTTAATTAAGTTGTTATTATGAGGCAAATAGTACCAAATGTTGGGACTTGCTGAAAAAGACTTAGCACTTAGCGGTTTATCAAGGGGGTCCCATACACCCCAACCGTGTTAGGAACGCATAATCAAGGAACATAACACCGGTTTATACGGTTCCTAACGGCATGAGTGGAACAAAACACCAAGCAAAAGGCTTAGCCTTCCACCCTGCCAGTATATAGATGATTTCATTTTTAAGCATTTATATAGTGTGATATAACCCAACCAAACTTCAACATGAAGCAAGCATCTTCAATCTTCACCTGCAACTAACAATGCTATAAGAGGGGCTGAGCGAAGCGTACTTAGCCAAGCAACGGTTTGCGTAGGCAGGGTGGTTAAACATGGCAATGGTTACAAGTAGGAGGCTGACAAGAAAGACATGGGCATCGAGGCAATACTACTAAAGAGCGATACTCTAGCAATAGGCAAAGATAGTAATGGTATCCGGGTTCGGTCATCTTGCCTGGAATTCCACGAGGGAGAAGAACGGATCCTCGAAGTAGACGGAGCAACACAGACGAGAGAAACCTCACAACTCCGGAACGAAACCGAAGCTAACAAGAGAAGCAACCGGAAAGAAAGAAACAACACGGTAAACACACAATCATAAACATGGCATAAGATGCACAAGCAAGCATGATGCATGTCCGGTTTAAATATGCATGGCATGGCAAGTGCACAAACAAATACTACAAGTTAAGTGGAGATCAATATGCAATGAGTTGCATATTGACGAAACACCACATTTAATTATTTAGTTAACTCTCATTATTTACAAGACAAGATTAAAAGGGTTTTAACATGGCAAGAGGTGAAGCATAATAAAACTATACTAACTAGGCAATTTAAATGAGGCCGGAAAATAACAACAACATATCCGGAAAATCCCCATGAGCATGTTTAATAATTATTAAAGCAACAACAATTAAGCATTTAGTGTTGTTAACATGATGCGGATGACATGAACAAGTTTTATGCAAGTTATTAAAAGGTTGACAATTAACAAGATAAGAAGTATTGTCACCGTGGTGGAAGAAAAGGGTGCCACGGCAACGATCCGAAAATGATGCAACGGCATCATATCGGTTCCGGTATCTCGTTGAGAGACCGGTGCAAAAGGTGACGAAGCGAGTCAAACGAGATGAAAGGTGGGCGATCCCGTTACCGGGTTCCCACGAGTCGGTGACGAGGCAACCGAGGAACACGACAAAAGAGGCACAACGGGCACGAAGCACACAAGGGAGACATTGCATACAACACAACAAGCATCCACGGGTCACGTCTTGGGGTTATACCTTTGAAGCGTGCGTTTCGGGGCGGTTCGAGACGTAGTGGAAGAAGTCGTTCACGTTTCCGAAGAGGAAGAAGTCGTTCCGTAGAGGTACACGGGGCGACGGTAGGGGTACTTGGAGTCTCCGAGTAGTCGTGGTACTTGGCGCTTCCGGCGACGGTAGTGGTACACGCGACGGTAGTCGTTCGGGTCGTCGTGGTACTTGTCGGTCATGTAGAGGTACTTGGCGTTCGACGGCGTCGTGGTACTCGTTCACGTAGTCGTACACGGATGTAGTGGTACTTGTTCCATAGCCGTTCACGAGCTCGTTTTCCGTAGATGTTCAAGTCGTCGGTCTTTGGCGGTAGACGTTTCCGTTCTCTGTCAAGGTCAACACCAGCAACAAAACAAAAAAAAACTACAACAGCAGGGGTCATCCACGGAGGCAAGGGCAGCAGCAAAACAACAGAGCTCGCTCCAGGCGCGATCCGGCGCGGACGAGGAGGAGTGCACGGGCGCTGGAGATGGAGGAGGGGCCGCGGACGAAGGTCGAAGAGGAGGCAGCAGGCGCTGCTGGAGGACGGGTACTTGGACAGCAGCAGCAGCAAAATCAACCACGCACGGAGGAGGAAGGGATGCGGCCGGGGCGCAACTTGGCGACGAGGACGGAGAGGACGCGCTGCGGGCGTCGCTGGCCTTGGCCGCTGGAGGCAAGAGCCTGGCCGGCGGGAGGGGTCCTCGCGCGGCGGGCGCGCACGAGGGGAGGTGGCGGCCGCCGGCGCGGCTCCGCGCGAGGAGGAGAGACGGAGGGAGAGGCGCGTCGCGGTGCCTGGAGGGCGACGGGGAGGAAGCCAGAGGCCGCGGTGGCGAAGGCCCGAGGCGTGGAAGCGGGGAGATCGGGGCGAAGGCGATCGATGCAGAAGGGGGACTCGCTCGAGGGAACAGAGAGGAAAACGGGCGAAGGGAACGGGCGCATCGAGGGACGAGGCCCCTGGCGGCGGAGGGAGGAAACGAGAGGGAGAGGAGCGACCGGTCGAGGGAGCCAGGCTAGGGTTCGGTGCGCTGAGGCTGGGCCTCGCGGGATGGGCCTTGAGTAAAGGAGGCCGGCTGGTGGGTCTGGGAGCCCAAGAGGCCTAGGAGGGAGGTAGGGAAGCTGGGAGGAGAAGAGGTGCGGCCTGGGCCTTCTTTTTATTTATTTCCTCAGCAGAAATAAATAGAGATGGATCCAAAATAAAAAGAAAAGAGGCCAAAACAGGGGGGGGAAATGATGGAACATTTTGAAAGGCTTTATGGAGTAAAAACCAACCCCTCAAAAATAGTTCCAACAAAAGGGAAGTGCAAACTAAGAAAAATAAATAGCTTGCCTCAAGGAGATTAAAAGGAGTCTAGACTTTAGAGGAGCCTCGAAAATAACGGAAAAGAAATAAAGGGAAGGTTTTTGATGGAGAACTCGAAGTGAAATAAACATGGGGAAATATGCAAGTGTGTTACGGTGATTCCGAAGCAATGGAATATTTATTAATATAGCTCCATAACTATTGAGAGGCATTTATGTTATAAAGAGAAGACATCTTCCCTCGATTTAAATGAACCGAAGGTCCACACGATTTATTAGGTTGAGATGCAAAATTAAAATATGACATGATGGCATGATGACATGATGCAATGCAAAAATAAATAAATAACACAAGCAAAAATAAAACACACGGGCAACCCGGAACATCTGGAATCTTCGGGCATCTTCTGGAATCTTCTGGGACGTCGGTCTCGGGCGTCACAACTCTCCCACACTAACAGAGGATCTCGACCCGAGATCCTAGAGATATCACCGGGTAAAAACGGAAGAGGAAGAGGTAAAACAAAGTTGCTTCTTTGAAATACGAGTGAAACCAGGGAACCTTGAGAGGTTGAACAAACTTGAAAGAAAGAATGCAACGGAGATGAACGAAGATGAAAACACTCCGTTAGAAAAGAGGAACAAGGAGCATACGGGAACCTTGTAGGTTGAAGACATGAAACAAGAGCTTACGAACCAAAAGAATATGAAACTGCAATGGTATAGCCAAGGAATAAGAATGACAGAATTTGGACAGCACTCCGTCTGAAAATGGAAGGAATTGAAGATGAACTTGAGGAGATGAGATGATACTTGATGAAAGCAACAACACACAGCCTCCGGAACAATTAAAAGAATGGCACAAGGGGTAAGAAAGATTCAGACAGCACTCCGGTTAAAAGAGAGGCAAAACATGAAAAGGTGAGAGAATTAGACTGGAGGACACAACACTCCGGATAAATAGACAAGCAAGGAAGAATATGATCTTGATAAGAATGAGATGATGGTCAAAGAGAGATCATCACAATGCCTCCGGAATGAAAGAATAGATGCAAGATCGTTGGGAAGAAAGAACGGAGAAGAAAAAGACAACTTCTCTTAAAATTGAATTTGAAAGAGCATCCTTACGAAGAAGGGTTGAACGGAGTTGTTGGGAAATCAACAACGAAAGAAATAAGCTTCATGTGGGCTTATGGAAAACATCTCAAATTATGAGGTGACAACCAGCCACTGACGAAAAAAATTGATTGGATTGAGATCAACAAGGAGATGAAAAACTTATTCACCGGAAGGATAAATGAAGAACTTGGGTCATTTATAAGCACCACAATAGCAACAATCCTTAGGGAAAGCTTTAGGTGAAATACAACCCAAGATTACTCCAACAAATAATTAAAGGGTTGAAAAGATCTCTTGAACAAAGAAAATGATGGGTTAAATATCTCATTCTTGATAACTCGTGAATCATGAAACATGAAGGAATTGACAAGAATGACATAACACCACCTCAAAGATAAGGGAGAAGAATTGCACTTGGAAAGCATGAAGAAGAATGCTTGAGCTCCAACAAAATCTTGATGAAGACTTCGAGGATGAATTAAATGATGATGAACCACCATGAAAACTCCGGTAATGAAAGCATTAGAAGTGAAAGATGAAAAGAATAAGATTCAAGGCCTGCGATGAATTAGATGGAGCTTTGAAATGATATAGTTGAAATAACTTGAATCTCCAGAAAACAAGATGAAGAATTTAGAACCAAGGATATGATATGATGAACAAGCTCCGGACAAAAGAATTAAACACTTGGAAGGAACAAGAATAAGAATTATGTCATGCATCTCCTTCACCAATTTAAATTGATGACAACCAAAGGATTTGGCATACTACTTATTCTCGTTGAAAAGAATTAAAGAGAGATCTCGCACAAGCTCGGATAATTATTCAACACAGCACCGGTAGGATTATGAAAAGAACAAAAGAATTAACACGATAACAACGGAAGAGTAAACTTGAAAGAACCACCGTAAGAATAGGGAGACGAACGAAGAGACATCAATGAAGAATAGTTGGAGGACGAAGTTGAAAACTGAGAACGAAGAAATCTTCTGAAATGATGGCCTTCGGAGGATCAAAATGGAAAAGAATTCATGAAATGCTTCGGATGGGTATAAAAGAATTCCTCACAATCAAACGATAATGAGGATGGCATGAAGCTAGAACCACGAATCTTGAGAGAACGGGCCAAGATTTAAGAGAAACACTTCTCCGGTCTCCAAATGATGAGAATGAAGACGAGAAATGCCATAAGAATTATTGAGCACTCCGGAATGAAGAATTAAAAAGGTTGAAACAAAGAAGAAAAGAATTTGAAAGCGAACTTGGAGAAGGCATGTGACTGATGGAAATCATTCTTACGTCACACTTTGAAAAGAATTTGAGTATAACTCCGGAAAAGAAGAGTCAGGTAAGATCCTGGGAAAAGACCTGTGGGTTAAGGCCCACTCAAAGAAATCACCGTTAGAAAAGATTGCTGAAGAGATATTGCACCGGTTGAATTAAATGGCTTGAATAAGATGATAATCCTCAAAAATAGCTTGAACGGATTAAGAATGGAATTATGAATCTTCAGCACTCCGGATATGAATGCAAGAGGAGAATGATTAATTTGGTGCACCGGAATAAGAAAGCATTGTGAAAAGACGAAAGGATAAGATCAACACCGAAATCTTGAATTACATCCACCGGCAGAATAGAGAACAAAAGAATGATGAACTTAAAGCTCTTGAGCATCTTCACGATAAATCACCGGATAAGAACATTGAAGGAAAAGAATGAAGAAACATCACATGAATAAAATGGATATTTCATTTGAGAATTCTTGCTCCGAGAAGAAGAAGGGTGGGAGGGTGGGAAAACAAAGACATCTTGGGACGAACAAAATGGACACCGGTTGAAAAGGATTAACATGAAGATCTTGATGGTCAAGAAGAATAAGCACTCCCATATAAATATGAGAACACCGATTAAGAAAGGTATGGAATCAACATTTGACATCGAAGCAACTCGAATACCGGAATCAAAACAAGAACAAAGGATAGATATTTTGCAGCAGAATCTTCACAATATCATTCGAACAGAGACTTGAACGAATGAATTCTGCAGGTACATCAACTTGACGAGAAGCCACTTGGAGAGCAAAATGAAAAATAAAAGGAACAAGGATCAGATAGAACAAATACAAGATAGAAGCTTCGTTCGACATCTTCGTGCTGAAAGCTCATGGAACGTGTTACAAAAGGGTTTTGCAATCCCCGGATCAGCATAGCCAAGGACCCTTTAAGATGCAACTCCCGATCAGAACAAGTCCATAAAACCACTTCACTCAATGTAAAACCCCAAACTTCATATCGAGCATCCGTTGGAAGAATGCCTAGAACTACTTGATGAACCCACCTATAGATTTCCGAAAATTTCCAGTTATGCAATCAGGTGTTGGGGATACACGGGAAGCACCGCGCAATCAACTCTAAACCTACATCCAGGTGTATCCATCCTTCAACACATAACCAGTCTTTCTCGGAAACTGTTTACCTTGGACCTTCGAAAAGCATCCACTATAGCAAGCTATGGCAATACTCTCGAACTACCTCCCCAGTACTGGGTGATGTCGGGGTTATCTTGCCACTGGCCGTATAGGAGAGATTTTCGATGTCGGCCGTCTTAAGTATTTAGTACTGCCGCGATATGCTTGTGTCAATGATACCCCGAAGCTCAACTCCTCGGTAACAGGAGGCATCGGGAACAATATCCTTATCACAAGAACATCGAAACAATCCCAGAATACTCGCGGGATCCTAAAAAAATTTGGTGCAATTTTGAAAGTAGAAGAGATAAGAGTAATCGTCAGGAGTCCTCACCAGAGAGAAAAGAGATGAGAAGCAAAGAAATCCTACTCTCCGATATATATATAGGACTCAAAACATTTTCAGTGTGTGCCTAGACTCAACCGTCAACGATTCGATCAATCAGTGGGGCTTCTAGGTCGGAGAAGGCTCTGATACCAACTTGTAATGCCCAGGATGGGACTATACCTCCTACGTGTCGAGGCACGACTTAAAGGTATAAGCCCATCCTAGAATGATCTCAAGTTTGGTATCTTTGCACGACTCATGTAAAAGAGGGATTAAATTGCAAAAGGAGATAGTTGGCTTACACTCGCCACTTCACACAATACATTACATAAGCAATACATCATTCAGAACATCACAACCCGACTACGGGTGAAGAACCAAAAGAAAGATACCAAAACAACATAAAGCCACAGGTCAAGATCGAATCCTAGTAGAAACCACTACTGAACATCGAAACGTCACAAGCAAACGGCCACACTCTTCAACGAGCTCCTGGTGAAGAACTGATCCAACTCCTGCAACAAACTCGGCTGAACCTGCAACTGGTGTGGTGAAGTAACTGTGAGCCACGGAGGACTCAGCAATCCCGTTCCCGGATAACAAGACTATTTAAGCCTTGGGTGTGGACAAGGCTGAAGAAAGAACGAGAGGTGAAGGAAACAAAACAAGAGTCTGCAGCAGCAACTAGCACTAACTTACGTAAAAGAGAGCGAGAAGAGAATAGCATCGGTCGAAAGATGACTAAAGCCGGTCAAACATAACCCCACCGTGTTCAACTCCCGAATCCCTATTCGGAAATTGACAGTCACGGTACACACGCTGGTAGTGTATTAGTAACATTGTGTCAAGTTATCTACAACCGGAATTAACAAGCTCCCATCTGCCACATAACCGCGGGCACGGCTTTCGAAAGTTCAAACCCTGCAGGGGTGTTCCAACTTGACCCATTACAAGCCCACGATCCGCGGAGTCGCAACTCCATAGTTGGGAAGACCCGAGTATTCTCGGAATCCCGTGCTCAAGTTAAACCGAACTAAGGTAAGGCTAATCCAGCAAATCCTCCCGGCGTGTCGACACCCTGATAGTAGCCGCGCGTATCTAAGTCTCAGGACACGACCGGATGGGCGATTCTACAGGACCCAAACCTCGAGTTTCCCCGTGGTGGTTCCCGCAGACTCCCCGTTTGGGACCAACACCATCGGCACTGGCCCCCCCTGCTATGTAGAAATAAAGGATCCTCGAGGGAGCGACCCTCTATGCAAATTTAATTATTTAATTAAGTTGTTATTATGAGGCAAATAGTACCAAATGTTGGGACTTGCTGGAAAAGACTTAGCACTTAGCGGTTTATCAAGGGGGTCCCATACACCCCAACCGTGTTAGGAACGCATAATCAAGGAACATAACACCGGTTTATACGGTTCCTAACGGCATGAGTGGAACAAAACACCAAG
Organism: Secale cereale; assembly: GCA_902687465.1. Taxonomy (NCBI): domain Eukaryota; kingdom Viridiplantae; phylum Streptophyta; class Magnoliopsida; order Poales; family Poaceae; genus Secale; species Secale cereale. Next base: position 244,852,136 of record LR738710.1, read on the forward strand.
CAAAAGGCTTAGCCTTCCACCCTGCCAGTATATAGATGATTTCATTTTTAAGCATTTATATAGTGTGATATAACCCAACCAAACTTCAACATGAAGCAAGCATCTTCAATCTTCACCTGCAACTAACAATGCTATAAGAGGGGCTGAGCGAAGCGTACTTAGCCAAGCAACGGTTTGCGTAGGTAGGGTGGTTAAACATGGCAATGGTTACAAGTAGGAGGCTGACAAGAAAGACATGGGCATCGAGGCAATACTACTAAAGAGCGATACTCTAGCAATAGGCAAAGATAGTAATGGTATCCGGGTTCGGTCATCTTGCCTGGAATTCCACGAGGGAGAAGAACGGATCCTCGAAGTAGACGGAGCAACACAGACGAGAGAAACCTCACAACTCCGGAACGAAACCGAAGCTAACAAGAGAAGCAACCGGAAAGAAAGAAACAACACGGTAAACACACAATCATAAACATGGCATAAGATGCACAAGCAAGCATGATGCATGTCCGGTTTAAATATGCATGGCATGGCAAGTGCACAAACAAATACTACAAGTTAAGTGGAGATCAATATGCAACGAGTTGCATATTGACGAAACACCACATTTAATTATTTAGTTAACTCTCATTATTTACAAGACAAGATTAAAAGGGTTTTAACATGGCAAGAGGTGAAGCATAATAAAACTATACTAACTAGGCAATTTAAATGAGGCCGGAAAATAACAACAACATATCCGGAAAATCCCCATGAGCATGTTTAATAATTATTAAAGCAACAACAATTAAGCATTTAGTGTTGTTAACATGATGCGGATGACATGAACAAGTTTTATGCAAGTTATTAAAAGGTTGACAATTAACAAGATAAGAAGTATTGTCACCGTGGTGGAAGAAAAGGGTGCCACGGCAACGATCCGAAAATGATGCAACGGCATCATATCGGTTCCGGTATCTCGTTGAGAGACCGGTGCAAAAGGTGACGAAGCGAGTCAAACGAGATGAAAGGTGGGCGATCCCGTTACCGGGTTCCCACGAGTCGGTGACGAGGCAACCGAGGAACACGACAAAAGAGGCACAATGGGCACGAAGCACACAAGGGAGACATTGCATACAACACAACAAGCATCCACGGGTCACGTCTTGGGGTTATACCTTTGAAGCGTGTGTTTCGGGGCGGTTCGAGACGTAGTGGAAGAAGTCGTTCACGTTTCCGAAGAGGAAGAAGTCGTTCCGTAGAGGTACACGGGGCGACGGTAGGGGTACTTGGAGTCTCCGAGTAGTCGTGGTACTTGGCGCTTCCGGCGACGGTAGTGGTACACGCGACGGTAGTCGTTCGGGTCGTCGTGGTACTTGTCGGTCATGTAGAGGTACTTGGCGTTCGACGGCGTCGTGGTACTCGTTCACGTAGTCGTACACGGATGTAGTGGTACTTGTTCCGTAGCCGTTCACGAGCTCGTTTTCCGTAGATGTTCAAGTCGTCGGTCTTTGGCGGTAGACGTTTCCGTTCTCTGTCAAGGTCAACACCAGCAACAAAACAAAAAAAAAACTACAACAGCAGGGGTCATCCACGGAGGCAAGGGCAGCAGCAAAACAACAGAGCTCGCTCCAGGCGCGATCCGGCGCGGACGAGGAGGAGTGCACAGGCGCAGGGCGCTGGAGATGGAGGAGGGGCCGCGGACGAAGGTCGAAGAGGAGGCAGCAGGCGCTGCTGGAGGACAGGTACTTGGACAGCAGCAGCAGCAAAATCAACCACGCACGGAGGAGGAAGGGATGCGGCCGGGGCGCAACTTGGCGACGAGGACGGAGAGGACGCGCTGCGGGCGTCGCTGGCCTTGGCCGCTGGAGGCAAGAGCCTGGCCGGCGGGAGGGGTCCTGGCGCGGCGGGCGCGCACGAGGGGAGGTGGCGGCCGCCGGCGCGGCTCCGCGCGAGGAGGAGAGACGGAGGGAGAGGCGCGTCGCGGTGCCTGGAGGGCGACGGGGAGGAGGCCAGAGGCCGCGGTGGCGAAGGCCCGAGGCGCGGAAGCGGGGAGATCGGGGCGAAGGCGATCGATGCAGAAGGGGGACTCGCTCGAGGGAACAGAGAGGAAAACGGGCGAAGGGAACGGGCGCATCGAGGGACGAGGCCCCTGGCGGCGGAGGGAGGAAACGAGAGGGAGAGGAGCGACCGGTCGAGGGAGCCAGGCTAGGGTTCGGTGCGCTGAGGCTGGGCCTCGCGGGATGGGCCTTGAGTAAAGGAGGCCGGCTGGTGGGTCTGGGAGCCCAAGAGGCCTAGGAGGGAGGTAGGGAAGCTGGGAGGAGAAGAGGTGCGGCCTGGGCCTTCTTTTTATTTATTTCCTCAGCAGAAATAAATAGAGATGGATCCAAAATAAAAAGAAAAGAGGCCAAAACAGGGGGAAAAAATGATGGAACATTTTGAAAGGCTTTATGGAGTAAAAACCAACCCCTCAAAAATAGTTCCAACAAAAGGGAAGTGCAAACTAAGAAAAATAAATAGCTTGCCTCAAGGAGATTAAAAGGAGTCTAGACTTTAGAGGAGCCTCGAAAATAACGGAAAAGAAATAAAGGGAAGGTTTTTGATGGAGAACTCGAAGTGAAATAAACATGGGGAAATATGCAAGTGTGTTACGGTGATTCCGAAGCAATGGAATATTTATTAATATAGCTCCATAACTATTGAGAGGCATTTATATGTTATAAAGAGAAGACATCTTCCCTCGATTTAAATGAACCAAAGGTCCACACGATTTATTAGGTTGAGATGCAAAATTAAAATATGACATGATGGCATGATGACATGATGCAATGCAAAAATAAATAAATAACACAAGCAAAAATAAAACACACGGGCAACCCGGAACATCTGGAATCTTCGGGCATCTTCTGGAATCTTCTGGGACGTCGGTCTCAGGCGTCACAGTTTTGGTGCTCGGCTTTAATGCGTTGACATGAATCGCAGCATGTAATAAATGTGGCTATATCCCTCTTCATGTCGTGCCACCAAAATCTCTCCTGAATATCCTTGTACATTTTCGTACCTCCAGGGTGGATTGAGTATGGAGCGGTGTGGCTTTCTGCTAGAATTTGTCGTTTAAGGTCGTTGCTATTTGGTACGCAAAGTCTGTCTCCGAACCATAATATTCCTTCACTGTCTATGGTGAATTCTGAGGCCTTGCCTTGACTTACTTTTCTTTTTATCCCTTCGATGCTGGGGTGTCCAAGCTGAGCCTTCTTTATTTGCTCTATTAGCGTAGGCTGTATTTCTAGCTTGGATACTTCGCCTTCCGTGACCATCATTAGGTTGAGTCTGGCGAATTCTTGCTGAAATTCGGGTCTCAGGTTCCGTATGCTGCCGCTGTTTGGGCTGGGGTTACGGCTGAGAGCATCTGCTACCACGTTTGCTTTTCCTGGGTGATAGTGGATACCAACGTCGTAATCTTTTACCAGTTCCAGCCAGCGTCGTTGTCGCAAATTGAGCTCTGGCTGTGTGAAAATATATCGGAGGCTCTTATGGTCCGTATATATTTCACAGCGATTTCCAAGCAAAAAGTGCCTCCACTCCTTGAGTGCATGAATGACTGCTGCCAACTCCAAATCGTGAGTAGGATAATTTTCTTCATGTTTTCGCAGTTGTCGGGAAGCGTAGACGACTACTTTGCCTTCTTCCATCAGTACGCATCCGAGGCCTTTCCGGGATGCGTCACAATATACTTCAAAATTCTTGTGTATGTCTGGCACAATTAATACTGGGGCTGTTGTTAACCTCTTTTTGAGCTCTTGTAAGCTTTTCTCACATGCTTCGGTCCACACGAATTTCTTATCCTTCTTGAGTAGCTGTGTCATTGGTTTGGCTATGGTGGAAAATCCTTCAATAAACCTTTTGTAATATCCGGCCATACCGAGGAAACTGCGTATATCCGTTACACTGGCTGGCGACTTCCAGCCAAGTACAGCCTTGACTTTATCTGGGTCCACGGCAATTCCTTTTTGTGTTAATACGTGTCCTAGGAAACCCACTTGTCTCAACAAAAATTCACATTTGCTGAATTTGGCGTAAAGTTGGTGTTTCCTTAATTCTCCCAGTACAATGCGGAAGTGTTCAGCATGTTCTTCCGGTGTCTTTGAATATACCAAGATATCATCAATAAATACCACCACAAATTTGTCCATGAAATTCATAAATACCTTGTTCATGAGGTGGACGAAATATGCGGGGGCGTTGGTCAGTCCAAACGGCATTAATGTAAATTCATAGAGTCCGTATCTGGAGGTGAATGCTGTCTTCGGGATATCTTATGTCCGTACTTTCAGTTGATGATAACCTGACCTTAAGTCAATTTTTGAGAAAACCTTGGCTTGCGCGAGCTGGTCAAATAAATCATTTATCCGTGGCATCGGATAATTGTTCTTGATTGTGACCATGTTGAGCGCGCGGTAGTCTATACACAACCTCATGGTCCCATCCTTCTTTTTGGCAAACAATACTGGCGAACCCCAAGGTGAGGAGCTGGCCCGTATAAATCCTTTGTCTAGCAGTTCCTTTATTTGCTTCTTTAATTCAACCAACTCGGATGGTACCATTCTGTATGGTTTCTTATATATGGGGGTGGTTCCCGGTGCTAGCTCAATGATGAATTCTATTTCTCTGTCTGGCGGCATGCCTGGTAATTCCTCGGGAAATACGTCCGGAAATTCGCATACAACTGGAACCTTGCTTAACTCAGATGTATCAACTTTGTTTAATTTTGGTTGTCGTGACACCGGTCTTTCCTGAGCAGCGACTCTTATTGTTTTTCCATGATGATGAGTAAGAATCACTGTCCTGTTGAAGCAGTCGATAAATGCTTTATTGGTGGTTAGCCAATCCATACCCAGGATAACATCCAGTCCTTTGTTTTCCAACACGATGAGGTTTGCGTGAAACTTTAATCCCTCAATTTCAATGGTCAAACATTGGCAGTAATTTTGAGTGATCTGCTTACTTCCGGGGGACTTGATGGTCATTGATTTTCCCGAGGGAAGCATTGAGAAACCATGTTGCAAAGCAAAACTCTTCGAAATGAACGAATGAGAAGCTCCAGAATCAAACAAAACCATGGCAGGTATTGTGTTGACAGGAAACGTACCGAGTACGATATCTGGGGCATCCTGTGCTTGCTCCTTGGTCACATGGTTCAGGTGGCCTTTCCTGTGATTGTTATTGGGGTTGAAGTTGTTACGCTTGGGCGCGGAATTTTTTCTGTTGCTGTTTGGCTTCGGTGCTGAGTTTCTTGGCTTAGGGCACTGTTTAGCATAGTATCCCTCTTCTCCACATGCGTAGCAGGTAACACCCGGGCGATAGGTGAAATCCTTGTCTCTTGCATGAAAATTCTTATTCGGAAGTGTGTTGTTGGTCGTGGGTCTGTTCGCCCCATTCCTCTGGAAATTCACCTTATTCTTGTTGTTGCGAGGGTGGTTGGTCTGATCCCTTTTTCTCTTGCGAATGTCTTCCATACTGCAACGTTCATTCTCCAACGTAATGGCTTTGTCCACCAGTGTCTGGAAATCTGGAAAAGTGTGTACGACTAACTGGCATTTTAGTGCTGGTGCCAGTCCGTCCAGGAATTTCTCCATCTTGTTTTCTGTCATCCGCTCTTCGTTGGCATAACGTGATAATTGCGCAAACTGACTGTTGTACTCCTGTACTGTCATGCCTCTTTGCTTGAGGTCATCAAATTCTCTTTTCTTGATCATCATAATACTCTTAGGGATGTGTGCCCCACGAAAGCCTTCCTTGAAATCTTCCCAGGTGATATTGTTTATATCAGGATGCATAAGCAGGAAATTTTCCCACCATGACGCGGCTGATCCAGTAAGGTAATGTGGTGCGTACAACACTTTTTCAAGGTCTGAGCATTGTGCCACAATTAATTTCCTTTCAATGTCTCGAAGCCAATCATCGGCCTCAAGAGGTTTGTCTGTGTGTGAAAACGTTGTTGGACGTGTCTTCTGAAATTCGGACAATTTTGAGTGCTGTTGGTATGGCTCGCGGTGATTTCCCATGTTAATGACATGGTTCATCATTTCTCGGTGTTGTTGCTGACTTTGCTCGTAAATACGGCACACTTGAGAAAATGCCGTCTCACTGCCCTGCTGACTTGACTGCCCCTGTGAGAAATTGTTGTTTGTCTGTGTGCCATAATTTTCTTCTGGCGGACTTGGCATGGAACGAGTCCATGGACGAGTCATTTCTTACTCTGGGGTAACAAAGCAGAAAATCCTGAGAAGAACCAAGCAGCAAAATAAACCAAGATTTTGCAAAAGCGATCAAACACGAGCTCAAAAAAGATTTTTGAAAATAACTGGTTGATTGCGCGCGGAGAAGGGCTGCTAGTACATATTTTACACACGGGTTCTAATTATACATACGTCACTCAGGGTGTGTGTACACATCCTGACATGTTATTTAAAACTAGTGCTCTCCTCCAAGATCCTACATGATGCACAAACAGACTACCCCCATCAACCTATTTTACATAACACACAAATATTACAAGCGAGCGCGGTGCGTCACGGAATGACGCGCTAGTCGGAGATGTTGAAGATTTCCCTCGGCCTGCCGAGAGTAAGGCCTAGTGGTGCTGGAGACTCAACTTCCTCCTCACTGATGGGCTCCAGGCGCGGAGTAAGAGTACGAGGTGTCGAAGCAGGTGCAGCAGGCGGTGCAGCTCTGACTGGAGCAGGAGCAATGACTTGGTCAAACTCCTCAGTGGTAGGCAGACGGCGAGCGGTGGCTAAGATGGAAGGTGCATAGGATGCGGCGGACGAGACAAATGTCATTGTTGGTGCAGTATGGAGTAGCTCCCTCCTATTGGCGGAGCCACTCTGGACCAACTCCATACGGGTGGCCACCAGGTCGTCCACCAGATTATCAAAGGCTGCCTCAAGTGCCTTGACGTACTCAACCATTGATTCAATGGCTTCGTCACGCTCCCCATTTGGGCATGCAAATGCATAGTGACACGTATATGGCACGTGGCATGGGAGGTAACGGAAGCGACGAGTCTTCATCGAAGGAAGGATGTCCCGGAGACGAGCTATCGCCTCACGGGCAGCCATCTGCATGGCATGCCTCTCCATAGGCATGGCTCTGCCCACAAATCGAAGGCGGCGCGCTTCAGAACGCCCACCTTTGAAATGTACCACAGCCTGATGCATAGACACGCTGTCGTTGAGCTTGTGATGGTAGAGTGTAAACTCGGGACGGGTGGATGGCCCGATCGCGACTTTGGTGATGGCGAAGAGGAGCTTGACAAACCCCTCAGGAATGTTGGCGAACACCTGTGCATCACAGTCGTTGCTGGCCATCTACAAAAGTAGACAAAAATTCCGAATAGTCAGGCCATAAATTTATGCTGACCAACCGAAAATTGGTACAGATGTAAAAATGATGAAAAGCAAATTTTTCGCTAATAACCGATTAGCGAGCGCACCTAGTGGCTTCCTACAGTCAGCCTGGCTCTGATGCCAAGGTTGTCAGGACCGGTCCTTCAGTAAAATAATTACCGAAAGACTGACCTTTTATTAAACCAGCGGGGAATATAATTCCTTGCTGGCAGACAATTACTTGATACAGAAATCCAGTACACTGAATATTATACAAGGTTGAGTTGGGGTTGCTCAACAATTTTATTACAAGCGCGCCAATATAATACATAGAGGCGGATATGACCCAAGGCAGGGTGGCATACTACTAACTCGTAATAAAAGGTGGTGGATATGTCACAGTGAAGTGGGAAATGTGACTCCTAAATATTACAGCTCATCGAGTATTGGAGTGAGACCCGATGAATTTATTTGGTGGTAGGTGGAAGTGGTTATAAAACAGTGATCAACTCCAGGATTGCAAGGGACTGACTGGGACTCCTCTAAGCGTCGGACTCGCTATCGAACTCTTCATCCATGAGATCGCCTTCGTCCACATCTGGCCAAATCAACAAGCCAGGTGAGTACTTTGAATGTACTCACAAGATAGTTCGGACTTAAGATATAATAAATGCCAACATGATGCATATGAGTATTCCAGCAAAAATGCGACCGGAATAAAATATCAATGTACTGTATGCAATGATGGAAGTCGGGCGGTAATCCTCCCGAAGTCCGCAAGATAAAATAGAAAAAGACTAAACGAGTGTCTGAGTGACGCCTCGTAGGAAAATAATAAATGATAGCAGGCCACAGTCGGGCGTCTGAGCGACACCGCATAAAGGGCTTATAGCAAAAATAAATAACAATAATGCCTCAGTCGGACGTCTGAGCGACATCACATAAAGGGCTTATAGCAAAAATAAATAACAAGAATGCCACAGTCGGACGTCTGAGCGACATTACATAAAGGGCTTATAAATAATAAGAATGCCACAGTCGGACGTCTGAGCGACATCACATAAAGGGCTTAT
>LR738710.1:244860692-244918366 GCA_902687465.1 Secale cereale
TAAAAGAATGCCACAGTCGGACGTCTGAGAAACATCACATAAAGAGCTTATAAATAAAAAGAATGCCACAGTCGGACGTTTGAGCGACATCACATAAAGGGCTTATGAATAAAAAGAATGCCACTGTCGGACGTCTGAGGGACATCACATAAAGGGCTTATAAAAGGAATGCCACAGTCGGACGTCTGGGCGACATCACATAAAGGGCTTATAAATAACAGTAGTATAATGATGAAATACTTTTGAAAGTAAATCAATACGGAGATAGTTGGTGAGTTCATCTACCAAGTGAACTTGACGAAAACACTATTCTGGTTACCAACAAGAATATACTAGAGACGGTCACCGGGTTGATATGAGGATTGGCCCTAGGCCATAAACATGGCTACTGAAGGAATTTAACTCTGCAGAGCTTGTACTAGTAACTCATAGCCAACGGATTCTACTAGCCACGGGGACTAGTTCCATCTATGGTGTTTTAGTAGAAACCCAGCTAACCAGTACACACCCATTTAACATCCTGTCGTCCGGAATCACCCGCGATGACATTCACGGGAAACTTTAAGACGGGGAGGCTACAACCTCGAATAGCATGGTATCAAATTTATATATGCGCGCTCTAAGGGGTGCCCCCCTCTCTGTCCTAACCGGAAACACCCATGCCCCCTGACCGGATGACGGGCTTTAATCCAGGGCCATGGAACCATCATCCCGGCCCCTCTACTTGGTGTGTACTCGGGAAGTGGTTTACAACTGACTAGACCGTAATCCCAACGGACGGCCTATGATAGTACCGAAAAAGGAGACGAATGGAATCATGACATGATCTTCGTTGATACTGAGTTAACCAACTACTGGCATGCTCCAACAATACCAGCATTCCACCCATCATGTCACCACATGATCGAGGTGGTCCAAACATTTTCATTCGGGGCTCACCCGAAGCTTGCTTGCATGAAATATAACCATACACAGTGCTTATATGACCATGCTTATGAAACGAACTACTCGAGAAAACATGCAACACACTCATCATATCAAGAGTTCAACCATGCTTGCCTGGTTCTGAGAAGTCGGAGCCTAACTCGGTGTGATTCGCGTCTCCGTCACGGCCTCCGGTATCTATGTATTCAAACAAATACATGCTAACATAAATACTGCGCGTGCAAATAAAGTTGCTCCAAAAAATTTCACATAAACATGACAAAAAACTAGACAGAAAACTAAAGAGGACAGAAAAAGAATCAACTCAAAATCATTTTTAGAATAAAAGATATTAGAGTTTCTGTCCAGGGACTCATCTGTAATGAAATAGAAAAGTTCCAGGGGCTAGAACAAAAAACAGCAAAGCGAATCGGTACGCAGTACGTCAACCGCAGAGGGGAAACGTACTTTGCTCGAATGCGCTAACAGAAAACGATTCGGGGAAGGAGATGTGAGGCTGACAGGAGGCCCCACTCGTCGGGTTTGAAAACTGGAAACAGAGCCGCGCCGGCGCCGGTGTTGAGGTGATCGCCGGCGTCGATCCACGGCGAGTTGGGGGAGGGGAGAGGTACGTACGGCTTCACGGTGGTCTTCCGCGTCGAACGGTGGTGGAGTTGGGTGTCGGCGAGCCTCACGTCGAGGCGACCTTGTCTCCGGCGGACGGCGGCTCGGGTGGTCGTGGACCTCGTCGGAGAGGGTTCTTGGGATCAAATTGAGGTGGGGGTTAGGCCTAGGTGGGTGCCAGGGTGCTACGCTCGAGTTCACGGCGGCGGAGAAGCTCTCACCGGAGTGAACGAAGCTAGAGCCCGAGGCGGAGGTGTTTGGCCGGAGTTGGGGAAGAAGGGCCCCTCGAGGCTCTTCCAGAGGCTGGGCGTGGTCTAGGGAGGTAGTGAAGGTGTGCGGGCTCGAGCACGAGCTCGGGGTGCCTTATATAGGCGGCTCGAGGTGGCTGCCGTGAATGGATAAGTCCGGCGAGTCGATTACGATGCTGCAGTGGTCGGACGGCGGAGTTAGGGGCTTGAGCATCATCTAGGAGCTGTACTGGTTCCATTCCCGCGCCTAACTTGGCAGGGGAGGGGGAGTTACGGGCTGTCCCCGACGGAACGGCCGCGCGGCACGTCGGCGGCAGAAAATGCGCTCTGCGCATGCCAGGCCACGGCGACGGTGCGCCAGGCGTGTGCTGGCACTGGAAGTGGACACACGGAGTGCTGGGGTGGTTTGGGCGGCGCCAAATGGCGTTGAGCCGCGGGGTTGCTTCTGTCAGCCGCCACGGGCGGCGCTGTTGCCGTGGCAGTCGCCGGCACGGTCGGGCCAGAGCGCCACCGACGCCCAGAAGTGGCCAAGCGAGCGTGTGGCGCACTCGATAAGAAGAAGGAGCAGTGCAGCATCGAGCCAAGGAGGTACAGACGAGGTTTTGTCACTGCGCTTGATGAAACTGACGAAACTGACGAAACTAACGAACTGTCGACAGTTTCAGTTAACAGCTGACAGTTCAGTGTATGCCAAGTGTTTGATGAAATGCTTATGGTATGTGTGCAATGTTTCTGGGGCTGATTTTTGGTGGAGTGGCCTATTGATGTATCTAGGGGCTGCCTGATTTTTCACAGAATTTTTGGAAGAAGATAGATATGAATTTCACCAAATTTTGCAAATCTGGTCCAAACTTGCAGCAGGTGAAATTTGAAAATTTTGAACTGTGGACCAGTGAAACAAGATAGATCTAGGTTGTGGGTACTAAGGACCATCTAGGAGAGTTGGTTTGGAGCCAAATAAGTAGATGGAAATGGTGGTTCCTTTGTAAATCACCAAGGTCCACTATAAAAGACAGAATTAGTTTTTGGAGTAAAATAAATAGAAGAAAAATCCAAATAAGGTCAAAACTTACTATAATTGAAGAAAGACTTGTCCTAAGGTGTGAAAAGAGTCTTGGAGAGAAATATTTCTGTTGGGGTCATGGCAAGATGAAGGTTGGAGGGGAGATAAGTCCAAGGTCAAATTTGAAAAGCATAAATCAAGAAGGGGAGAATTTTAAAACTCAACTTGGGCTTGAGCCAACCCAAGAGAAGATCTTCAAGGTCAAAACAAGCTTGAGAAATCTCCAAAAACTTTGGCCAAAAGAAATTTAGAAAAGGAAAAAGAAAGGATCAAATAATCCTCTTCCAAAAGGCCAAAAGTTTGGAAGAAAACCAACTCAAGAATTTGGGGTGTTACAACCTAGGGAATTTGAGGAAGCCCATCGTTGGAATATACAAGCCAAGTTCTATAATGAAAATTCCCACTAGTATATGAAAGTGACAAAACAAGAGACTCTCTATCATGAAGATCATGGTGCTACTTTGAAGCACAAGTGTGGAAAAGGATAGTAGCATTGTCCCTTCTCTCTTTTATCTCATTTTTTTGGAGGGGCTTTCTCTTTTTTTTAGCCCCTCTCTATATATTTCTTTTTTGGGCGATCTTTTTTTTTATTTGGCCTTTCCTCCCATGGGACAATGCTCTAATAATGAAGATCATCACACTTTTATTGACTTACAACTCAAAGATTACAACTCGATACTAGAACAAAGTATGACTCTATATGAATGCCCTCGGTGGTGTACCGGGATGTTCAATGAATCAAGAGTGACATGTATGAGAAATTATGCATGGTGGCCTAGCCCCAAATACGATGTCAACTACATGATCATGCATGGCAATATGACAATATGAAGCGTGTCATATGAACGGAACGGTGGAAAGTTGCATGGCAATATATCTCGGAATGGCTATGGAAATGCCATGATAGGTAGGTATGGTGGTTGTTTTGAGGAAGGTATATGGTGGGTGTATGGTACCGGCGAGAGTTGCACGATACAAAAGAGGCTAGCAATGGTGGAAGGGTGAGAGTGCGTATAATCCATGGACTCAAAGTCATAAAGAACTCATATACTTATTGCAAAAATTTACGAGGCATCAAAACAAAGTAATCAACGCATGATCCTATGGAAAGGGTTGGTAGGAGTTAACCATCGCGCGATCCCGACCTCCACACAAAGGATGGAACTCAACAAATACCTCATGCTCTAACTTCGTCACATAGCGGTTCACCATACGTGCATGCTATGGGAATCACAAACTTTAACACAAGTATTTATCAAATTATTAATTACTCCACTAGCATGACTCTAATATCACCATCCTCATATCTCAAAACAATCATCAAGTATCAAACTTCTCATCATATTCAATGCACATTATATGACAGTTTTTATATATTCATCTTGGAGGCCTATCATATTAGGACTAGTTTTATAACCAAAGCACATTACCATGTTGTTCTAAAAGACTCTCAAAAAGATATAAGTGAAGCACGAGAGATCAACAATTTCTACAAAATAAAACTACCACCATGCTCTAAAAGATATAAGTGAAGCACTGGAGCAAAACTATCTAGCTCAAAGGATATAAGTGAAGCACATAGAGTACTCTAATAAATTCTAAACCATATTTATCTCTCTCAAAAGGTGTGTCCAGCAAGGATGATTGTGTAAAACTAAAAATAAAGACTCAAATCATACATGATGCTCCAAGAAAAACACATATCATGTGGTGAATAAAAATATAGTCCCGAGTATAGTTACTGATAGATGAAGACGAAAGAGGGGATGCCTTTCCGGGGCATCCCCAAGCTTAGGCTTTTGGTTGTCCTTTAATTTTACCTTGGGGTGCCTTGGGCATCCCCAAGCTTATGCTCTTGCCACTCTTTGTTCCATAGTCCATCTAAGCCATACTCAGAACTTGAAAACTTCACAACACAAAACCTAGCCAAAAATCTCATGAGCTCCGTTAGTATAAGAAAACAAACCACCACTCAAAGGTACTGTAATTAACTCATTCTTTGTTTATATTGGTGTTAAACCTAATGTATTCTAACTTCTCTATGATTCATATCCTCCAATACTACTCACAGATGCATCAAAATAAGCAAACAACACACGAAAAACAGAATCTGTCAAAAACAGAACATTATGTAGTAATCTATAAGTTTCGAATACTTCTGTAACTCCAAAAAAATTGAAATAAATTGGTAAACGTGGGGAATTTTTCTATCAATCATCTTCAAAAAGAATCAACTAAATATCACTCTCTAGTAAAATCTGGTGACTAATCTCGTGAGCACTAAAGTTTTTGTTTTCTACAGCATGATCATATAAACTTCACACAAGTCTTCCCAAAGGTTCTACTTGGCAAAAACACTAATTAAAACACAAAACCACATCTAAACAGAAGCTAGATGAAATATTTATTCCTAAACAGAAGCAAAAACAAAGAAAATAAAATTGGGTTGCCTCCCAACAAGCGCTATCGTTTAACGCTCCTAGCTAGGCACGATACAAGAATAGATCTAGGTATTGCCATCTTTGGTAGGCAATCCTTCAACTAAGCACTTATAATTCTTAGGAACTTCTTTATTCCTATTGATAATCAAACTTCTAGGCAAGAAATCAAGAAATTCATTTGTATCAAAAGGTTCTCTTGCGAAAGTAAGAAAGTTGGGATGAACACTTATAGATTTGAGATCCGCAATTTCTTTACTAAATGATTCACCCTTATTTTTAGGAATATACATAAACTTGGCCAATTTAGCGGTAGAAGGATTCAAAGTAGTTTTCATAGAAGAAAGAGCAGACCCTACATTAGTAATAATATCCTCAAGTTTATCGATTCTAGTGGAATCTTGATCTATTTTCTCTTTAACTATGGGTTCTTTTTCTTTAAAAAAAATCAGAATAACTCCTACCTTGGATCCATATTGGGTAATTTGGTTGTGGATCTTCCTATCCAAACTTTCAACCAACTCTACAGTAGCAACTTTTTTTTCAATAATTTCAAGCCTTTGCATAACATGTTCCAGAGTTAAAACAGTTCCATTAACCAGAAGAAGTGGTGGCCCAAACAATTCAGTCATAGCATTATAAGAATCAAAAGTATGGCTACCCAAGAAATTCCCTCCGGTAATGGTATAAATAATATATCTATTCCACGGAGTTATGCCGACATAAAAATTGCGAAGAAGCATGGAAGTGGAAAGCTTCCTAGTAGATCTATTTTGAGCATTACAAATTCTATACCAGGCATCTTTTAGATTTTCCTCCTCCCTTTGTTTAAAATTAAGAACCTCGCTCTCGGGAGTATTGATAATGATAGGTTTGATAGCCATGACGGCAAGGCAAAAGCGAACAGTAAACACACGGCAAAAAGAAGGGCAAATAAAACGGCAAGGGTGAAGTGGGGGAGAGGAAAACGAGAGGCAAAAAATGTAATGCGAAGGATAAGGGTTTGTGATAGGTACTTGGTATATGACTTTTGCGTAAGCCACCATGACAACGGCGCCAGAATGCTACTTCTCGAGCTTGCGTTGTATTCCCTCGAAGAGGAAAGGGTGATGCAGCACAGTAGCATAAGTATTTCCCTCAGTTTTTGAGAACCAAGGTATCAATCTAGTAGGAGACTACACGCAAGTCCCTCGCACCTGCACAAACAAATAAGAACTTCGCAGCCAACGCGATAAGGGGTTGTCAATCCCTTTACGGTCACTTACGAAAGTGAGATCTGATAGATAGGATAGTGTAATGTTTTTGGTATTTTTGGATATAAAAACAGAAAGTAAATAAAGCAAAGTAAAGTAGATGAAGGTTTAATATGTTGAGAATAGACCCGGGGCCATAGGTTTCACTAGTGGCTTCTCTCATGATAGCAGAATTCTATGATGGGTGAACAAATTACTGTCGAGCAATTGATAGAAAAGCGCATAGTTATAATAATATCTAGGCATGATCATTCTATATAGGCATCAAGTCCGTGACAAGTAGACCGAAACGATTCTGCATCTACTACAATTACTCCACACATCGACCGCTATCCAGCATGCATCTAGAGTATTAAGTTCATAGGAACAAAGTAATGCTTCAAGCAAGATGACATGATGTAGAGGGATAAACTCAAGCAATATGATATAAACCCCATATTTTTATCCTCGATGGCAACAATAGAATACGTGCCTTGCTGCCCCTGCTGTCACTGGGAAAGGACACCACAAGATTGAACCAAAGCCAAGCACTTCTCCCATTGCAAGAACTATAGATCTAGTAGGCCAAACCAAACCAATAATTCAAAGAGACTTGCAAGGATATTATAATCATACATAAAAGATTTCAAAAAAGAATTAAATATTTATCGTAGATAATCTTGATCATAAACCCACAATTCATCGGATCTCAACAAACACATCGCAAAAAGATTACATCGAAGAGATCTTCTCGAAGATCAAGGAGAACTTGGTATTGAGATCTAAAAAGAGAGAAGAAGCCATCTAGCTAATAACTATGGACCCGAAGGTCTATGGTAAACTACTCACAACTCATGGTGAGGCTATGGTGTTGATGTAGAAGCACTCCGTGGTAGATCCCCCCTCTGGCGGAGCTCCGGAACAGGTCCCAAGATGGCATCTCACGGGAACAGAAGGTTGCGGTGGTGGAATTCGGGTTTTCTCCGTTGCCTCGATGTTTTCATGGTACGTGGACATATATAGGAGGAAGAAGTACGTCGGTGGAGCAACATGGGGCCCACGAGGGTGGGGGCGGACCCAGGGGAGGAGGCGCGCCCTGGACCCTCGTGGGCACCACGTTTCTTCTCTGGCTTGGTGCTCAAGTCTCTCGTGAAGATATCGTTCCAAAAATAACTCTCCCGAAGGTTTCATTCCGTTTGGACTCTGTTTGATATCCCTTTTTTGCGAAACCCTGAAATAGGCCAAAAAAAACAGCAATCTGCACTGGGCCTTGGGTTAATAGGTTAGTCCCAAAAATAATATAAAAGTGTATAATAAAGCCCATTAAACATCCAAAACAGGATATATAATAGCATGGAACAATCAAAAATTATAGATATGTTGGAGACGTATCAGAGTGTGATGTGGTTCATATGTCCGTTTGCCACCTTCTTCTTGGACGTCCATGGAAATTCGGCCGCGGCTTCATCCACAACGGGCGCACTAACCACTATAGTTTCGAGATGAAGGGCAAGGAGTTCGTGATACGACCTATGTCGCCAAGTTAACTGCTTGCCGACAAGCAAGTAACCACCCATCATGGAGAGAATAGTGAGAGAGTGAGCCACCAAAAGGAGAGTGAGTGCCACAAGTCCAAATCGAGTGCCTCCACAATGAGCAAAAAGAAACATCTAGTACTTTTAGCAACCAAAAGAGACATGAGAAAAGTGTGTGAGAACCCATCCAGTGTCATACACAATGATAGTGTGCAAGGACGAAGCGGCAAGGACTAATAATTCTCACCATCTACCTTTAGTGTTGTCTCTTTTGTTGCAGGAATTCAAGGATGTATTTCCTGACGAGCTACCTCCGGGTCTACCTCCTCTTTGAGGCCTCGAACACCGAATCGACCTCATCCCCGGCGCACCTCTACCGAACAAAGCATCGTACCGCTTCAACCCTAACATAACAAAAGAAATACAAAGGGAAGTACAAGATCTCATTGAAAATGGACATGTACATGAAATCCTAAGCCCTTGTGCTATTCCGTCCATTCTTGTGCCTAAGCAGGATGGTAGTTTTCGCACGTGTTCCGATTACCGTCCCATTAACGCTATCACCATTAGATACCGACACCCCATTCCACGCCTTGATGACATGCTTGATGAATTAAGTGGAGCCACCATTTTCTCTAAAATTGACCTTAAAAGTGGCTACTACCAAATACACATTCAAGAGGGTGATGAATGGAAAACCGCATTTAAGACCAAATTTGGCTTGTATGAATGGCTAGTTATGCCTATGGGCTTATCCAAAGCAGCTAGCACTTTTATGTGTGCGATGCACTATGTACTTCATAAATTTATTGGCATACATGTTGTGGTCTACTTTGACAATATTCTTGTGTTTAAGCGCTCTTCTTTGACAAACTCTTAGAAATGAGCGCTTATATGCAAACATGGAGAAATGTACTTTTGGCACAAGCTTGTATTCGTAGGATTTGTTGTGTCTTCTAAGGGTGTGCATGTAGATGAAAATAAAATTGAAGCTATTAAAACTTGGCCACAACCAACAAACTTGCAACAAGTGCGTAGCTTCCTTGGTTTAGCTGGATTTTATTGTTGCTTTGTGAAGGATTTTTTCACCATTGCATCTCCATTGCACGCATTGAGAAAAAGAACGCATCATTTGTTTGGGGACCATCACAAGATACCGCATTTAATGAGCTTAAGAATTTGCTTATGCATGCTCCATTGCTTGCGTTACCCAACTTTGATAAAACTTTTGAAGTACATTATGATGCTAATGGTAATGGCATATGAGGTGTGTTGATGCAAGAGAAGCGCCCCATAGCTTACTTTATTGGGAAACTTTCCGAAGTGCATCTTAACTACCCCATATATGACAAAGAACTATATGCTTTAGTGAGTGTCTTGCATGTTTGGGAGCATTATCTCCGTCCTCATGATTTCGTTTTTCATACGGATCACGAAACACTTAAATACCTTAAGGGTCAAATAGAATTGAATAAACATCACGTGAAGTGGAGTGAATTCATTGAGTCATTTCCTTATGTGATAAAATACATCAAAGGCAAGGAGAATGTTGTGGCGGACGCTCTTTCCCGCAAATGCATGCTTGTCACTCAACTAGAATTACATGTCATTGGCTTTGAGCACATAAAAGACTTGTATGCGCATGATATTACTTTTGCTATCTCGTATGCCAAATGCTTGATGCATTCATCTTGGAACAAGCTATGTATCCTCGAGTCTTCTCTTCATTTGTTACTTTTGCAAGAGGCTCATGGAGGAGGACTTATGGGACATTTCGGCCACGACAAGACATTCGCTATGCTCTCCAAGAACTACTTTTGTCCCAAGATGTTCCACAATGTCTCACGGTTCACCAACCGATGCTCGACATGTCGCTAAGCTAAGTCTAAAGCTCACTCCCATGGTCTATATATGCCTCTTCCTATTCCATATCACCCATGGGAAGATATTAGCATGGATTTTATCATTGCTTTGCCTAGAACTCAAAATGGAAAGGATTCAATATTTGTTGTTGTGGATCGATTCTCTAAGATGGCACATTTTATTCCATGCAACAAGATAGACAATGCTTCACATGTTGCCAATCTCTTTTGTAGGAAAATCTTGCGTCTACATGGAGTGCCAAAGACTATCGTATCGGACTGCAACGTCAAGTTCCTTAGTTACTTTTGGAACACGCTTTGCGCCAAGCTCGGAATCAAGCTCCTATTCTCTTCGGCATACAACCCACAAACCGATGGCCAAGCGAAGGTCACGAACCGTACGCTATCTACTCTCCTACGCGTTTCGATCAAGAAGAACATCAAGGAGTGGGAGGACTGCTTACCCATCAATGAGTACGCCTACAATCACGCAAGACATTCAACTATCGACAAGTCCCCCTTCGATGTCGTCTATGGATTCAATCATTTGCCCCCATTGAGCATTCTACCTCTACCTATACAATAGAGCATCAACATGGACACAAGTGCCCGAGCGAGCTATCTCAACAAGATGCATGAAGATACAAGGCACACCATCAAGCGCCAAGTTCAATGACTCGCGACCAGGATCAACATCAACAAGCAACCCATGATATTCAACATTGGAGATCTTGTGTGGTTACACCTTCTGTTGGGGATATAACCCTAGGATATGAGCCGCCATAATGGGCCGGGTCACAAAGATGGTGAGTCAAGAGTTAGAAGCTGATATGGGCCGTGATGAGTCAAGAGGAAGACCTGATAGGCGGTTCATTAGGTGGGCCGGCTCAAGGCCTATTATGGAAGACGAAATTTCCTGGACCAGAACTTATAAGCTGCCCATTGTTTCCTTGGGCGAGTTAGAAATATGTTTGGTCACGAGTCTAAGTACGACTCAGACTCTTGTAAGCCCAGGGTCTCGACCTATATATAAAGGTGAGCCCCTGAGGCAGATAGATCAGGTTACAATCAATCGATAGCTAGGTCAAGCGAATCTGCTCCCTTGTAATCGATACTCAAGCAATAAGCAAAGAAGCAGGACGTAGGCTATTACCTCGATCGTGAGGGTCCAACCCGGGTAAACTTGTGTCTCTCGTCCCGCTGAACCTTGACATGCTAGTCACCGTTGCGATGGTCTCACGTCTAAGTCCTCACTCTAGGACATCTGTCGTGACAAAACCACAATAGTTGGTGCCCATCATGGGGCCAGCGCACGATGGTTTCAAGTTCTCGAAGGGCTCTTTCCCAGGGATCGAGGGATACATCGAGGGCATGATGACCAAGATTCGCCGCAGCAAGCTCTACATCGACGACGCCGTTTGGGGTCCCGAGGCCGACTCAATCGAGTACGGGTACCGAGTCCCCTTCGGCAAAATCCACATCTTCATTGTCAAGATCAGCGGATCTAAACCCAAGCCGGACTTATGCACTGACCTCGTCGAGCCGGCTCGGCGCAAGCAACCCACCAGTCTCAAGCCGGCCGGAAGCACATATTCGTTGGTTTCACACAGGGTGTGGAACTCCTAGAGAATTCTGAGTCTAGAGGAGAGACTCTCGTCTACATGGATGATGAGTTCTCAACTCGAGAGATGGAGTCAATATACCGGCTTCATGATGGCGGGCGTGGAGGCTGTTCCAATGGTGATAGTATTCTGGGCCCCTATGAGCCGCCATGCCAAGCCGCCATCTACATTGCAGGAACAACGCTAGCTAACAAGTCAACGATAATGGGAGCAGCGGCCATGACTTACCCGGCAACGGCGGCTCTTGGAGGATCCGGTTGAGCAAGGCCGCCAACTCAAGTTTTGTTTGATCTGATGAATACTCTTACAACCCTACTGGCAACTGAGGTCACTACGGAGAATCAGGCAGAACGTAACGTGGAAATTGCAAGGCTTTGTGAGAAGATGACTAAGGTCCAAGAGGAGATCAATGCGAAGACGCCCAGATGGCTACACTGCTGGCTCAGGTAAATGTAGAAAAGGAACGCCTATGAGCAGAGGCTTGAAGCCTAAATCTGGATCAGACAGCTTCCGATGCTATTTATCGCAGGCGACATCAGAGCAGTATACCTCCGGTTTACAAGTCTATGCGCTTGTTCAACACACCTGAGGCTGGCATGAGTACACCAGAAGCACAGGTTATACCCCAATTAACCTCAAATGTGCCTGGAAGTGGGGCGGCGGCTCAACACCTACAGCCAGAGCCGGCACAGAGGGAAGAGCCGGTCCCCAACCCTCACCTGCCACAACACTTTTTGACACCATCGGGTCACTTCTCCAACCCGGTGGATAATATGGTTGCAGCAACAACCAGCTTAATGCACTTCCGATTACAGGTGACACACCGGTTGCAATTGAAACCCGGAATGCCATTGGACTTCTACAGACGGGGATTGCTCAGCAGGCTAATTACTCTTACAGCCAACACCGTGTGCATTCAACCCCATTGTCGAGCCGTACTTATAGCCGGCATGCCGAGTCACGGGTTGTTTCTAGCAGTGAGTGGTGTTGTAACCCGCCCCAGAATAACCTGCCACGTAATAGGCGTACTGATGCTTAGGCCAGCCTGCTGTGAGGTGGAGGCAGCTAACCAGGGGGCTTATCAGCCGCCCCCGATGACCCTTTCAGCTTTTGTGGGAGCCCGGTCAAATTCTAGGACCATCAGAGTGTCGTGCCTAGTGCCGGCTTTACGTAATGAGCTTATGCCCAAGGATATCAAGGGCCCTCGGAAAGTACCCAACTACATGGCAGATCTTAAGCCAGACGCTTGGATTAAGAGCTATGAGTTAGCTATGGACATGGTGGAAGTCAGTGATGCGGTGTGTGCCAAGTATTTTACTATGATGTTGGAGGGGCCAGCTCGTACATGGCTAAAAAATCTGCCCCCAACTCTATCAATACATGTGCGGAGTTGAAAGACAACTTCATCAAAAACTTTCAGGGAACTTGCAAGAAGCCGATGAAAATTGTTAATTTGGAGCATTGTGTGCAGCGTGAGGCCGAGTTGGCCCATCATTGGGCTCGCCGGGTTGTGGCCATCATACACTCCAGACATCATTGCGGTGGCTCAAGCTGTGTTGCTCTTAGAGAAGAAATGTCACTTTGACCCTCTTAAATAGAAGCTAGGACGACTTAAGCGCAAGTGCACAGATATTGGCAAGGTTATGGATGTACTTACCAGGTATGTTGACTCTGATAGTACAAAAGATCCTAGCTCTCATGATGATAAGCTTAATAAGGGCAAGAAAAACAGTGGTGGTAAGGGCCAACAGCAGAACACCTCAAGCCAGAATGGCAATCATAATGGCCAAGGCAATGGGGGAAAGTGTAAATACCCCGATGTCGGGTCAGATTTTGTGGCCAACACCAATGTTGGGTTTAAAAAATCAACATCGTAACGGTAATGGCAAGCGTCCTTTCAGTGGAGAAAAGGCTATAAATTTTGAGGCAATGCTCAATGACCGTTGTCCAAAACACAGTATCCTAACAAGCCGTCTACTCATGTCTAGAAGGATTGTTATATCATGCAGGAGTTTAGGAACCAGAATCTTCAACAACATCACGACAATGGTAATGGGCTGCTCAGCGGGTCAGGCTCCGGTTCTCAGGGTTCCGGCTTTGGTGGTGGAGGCTCAAGTTCTGGCTATCAGGGTCAAGGTAACCATGGTGGTCATAATCAACAGTCTGGTCATAGTGATCAACATCAAAACAATCAGTCAGGGTATCAGAGTAATCCGAAGCAGTTGAATAGTGGTCAGTATCACGTTTTTACCATGAGTACTTGCAAGAGGGACAGGAAGGTCCATAAGCGGCTAGTCAATATGGTTGAGCCAGCAGTACCACAATATTTAAACTAGTCTGAGTAAACAATCACTTGGAGCCGGGCATATCACCCGCCCCGGGTTGATAATTCGGGTCATCTGGCTTTGGTTGTGGCCCCTCAAGTGGGCGGTTATAAGTTCACTAAGGTGCTTATGGATGGTGACAGTAGTATCAAGATCATGTACTATGACATGTTCTGGCGTATGAGTTTGACTAAGAAAGATCTTAAGCCGTCTTCTACTGTATTTCAGGGAGTTGTTCCTGGCAAGTCGGCTTATCCTGTCGGAAATATTGCACTAGAAGTGGCTTTTGGAGATGACTCTAACTACAGTGTAGAAACACTGTGGTTTGAGGTAGTCAAAATCAAGATTCCATATCACGGGTTGTTTGGACGGCCAGCTTATGCAAAATTCATGGCTCGCCCTTGTTATGTATATCTACAGCTTATGATGCCAGGACCAAAGGGAACAGTTACCATTCATGGGGATCGTGAGAAAGCCTTGGAGTGTGAAGAAGGAGATGCTGCTTATGCAGAGATGGCTTGTGCTACAGAGGAGCTTAAGTTTTACAAGGACAATGTTGACCCGGCTGACATGACCCCTCTAAAGAAACCAACCATCGAGAGTCACCCGCTGCTCAAGTTTAAGTCAGCAAAGGATACAAAGCAAGTAGATTTTGTCCCTGGTGATTCTTCTCAACAGTTCACCATTGGGACTGGGATGGATCCTAAATAGGAAAGTGCGCTCATCGAGTTCATCCGTGAGAATCGGGACATCTTTGCATGGAAACCTTCTGACATGCCAAGTGTACCGAGAGAATTTGTTGAGCACTGTCTTAATATAGATCCTAAGATGAAACATGTTCAACAATTCCTCCGTCGTTTCAACGAGGAAAGACGCAAGGCTATAGGATAAGAAGTGGCCTGGCTCTTGGCAGCCGGGTTCATAGTTGAGGTATTTCATCCTCAGTGGCTGGCTAACCCGGTGCTTGTACTTAATAAAAATGGCACCTGGCGCATGTGTGTGGATTACACGGATCTTACCAAGGCTTGTCCAGCTAATCCTTTTGATCTCCCTTGTATCGACCAAATCATTGATGCAACAACAGGTTGTGAGAGTATATGTTTCTTAGATGCTTATCCTGGTTATCATCATATCAAGATGGCAGTTGAAGACCGGGAGAAGATAACTTTTATTACACCCTTTGGAGCTTTCTGCTATGTGTCTATGCCTTTTGGGTTCAAGAGTGCCCAGGCGACTTATCAACGTTGTGTTCAAAATTGCTTCCATGGACAGATTGGACGCAATGTTCATGCTTATGTTGATGACATTGTGGTGAAATCAAGGAAGAAGAAAACTTTTCTTGATGATTGAAGGAACCTTTTGACAACTTCCGAGTCTACAGAATGATGCTTAACCCTGCCAAGTGTGTCTTTGGTGTACTTGCAGGAAAGTTGTTGGGTTTTTTGGTCTCAAAGAGGGGCGTCAAAGCTAACACGTAGAAGATCGAAGCTATCACCTCCTTGTCTAAACCGGCATGTATTAATGACGTCCAATGACTGGCGGGTCATACCGCAGCCCTGAGCCGGTTCATAAGCAGCCTGGGCGAGAAAAGTGATCCCCTTATATCGGATGATGAAGAAGACAGATAATTTTGTTTGAAGTGATGCTGCTAATAAGGCCTTTGATGCACTTAAAAAGCAGTTGGCCTAGCCGCCCGTTTTAGCTGCCCCAACTGAGAAAGAGCCTATGCTCCTGTACGTAGCGGCTAATAATAAAGCCATCAGTGTGGCAGTGGTTTTGGAGCACAAAGAGGCATGGAAGGAATATCCAGTTCAACGGCCAGTTTATTACGTTAGTGAAGTTCTGACCGAATCCAAGCAGAGATATCCACATTGGCAGAAATTGGTGTTTGGGGTGTTCATGGCTAGCCGTAAGTTGAAGCATTATTTTCTTGAGCATCCAATTACTGTGGTCAGCTCAGCTACTCTAGGGGATATCATCCAAAACAGAGAGGCCACAGGCCGAGTTGCTAAGTGGATAATTGAGCTAGGCCCACATCATCTGACATATGTGCCAAGGACTGCCATCAAGTCTCAAGATTTGGTGGACTTTATTAATGATTGGACAGATTTACAAACACCTAAAGAGAGGCCAGATATGTCACGCCCAAGATGCGATTCTATCTCGATCACTAGATAAAACTTGTGATTGAGGCACAACCGCATTTCAGGCGCTTAGCAAGATGGATATCATTACATGTACCATTACATACATACATGGGGATACATACAAGTCATACAATTCACATGAATACAACATCATCAATACAAGGCATCCGACTATGGATGCAAACATGAAAAGCACAACGACATCCATCCTGCTATCCCAACCTGCCGACCAGGAACCTAACCCAAGACTGACGAAGAAGAAGAAGAAAGAACTCCAACTCAAAGAACATCGCTCTCACGCCAAGTCATCGGAAACCTGCACCTACAACTGGTGTTGTAGTATCTGTGAGCCACGAGAACTCAGCAATCCCATAACCAGGGGTATCAAGACTAGCAAAGCTTAAAGGGTATGGAGAGGTTAAGTGGTGAGGTTGCAGCAGCGGCTAAGCATTGTATGGTGGCTAACTTACGAGTACAAGAATAAGATGAGCATCTACGCAAACGGTCGCAAACTAGTAATGATCGCTAAGAGATCCTGAGCTACCTACGAGTCAAACATAACCCCACCGTGTTCTCTTCTCAAAATGAAAAGAGACGGTCACGGTTACTCAAGCGGTTGTGTGTTTTATTACGGATCCTCTGTCAAGTTTTCTACAACCAGACATTAACAAATTCCAATCTGCCACATAACTGCGGGCACGACTTTCAAAAGATCATAAACCCTGCAGGGGTGTCCCAACTTAGCCCATCACAAGCTCTCACGATCCGCAGAAGTAAAAGTATTACCCCTTATCTTAGGGACAATCCGATCAGACTTGGAATCCAGGTGCACAAGACATTTCGACAATGGTAAAACAAGTCCAGCAAGACCTCCCGGCGTGCCGACACCCTGATAGTAGCCGCGCGCATCTCGTCTCAGGCCACGTCCGGATGAGCACTACGTACAGTAACCGAAGATCACAGATAACTGGGTGGCACTGCAAGTGGCTCTAGTTTGGGACCAACACCATCAGCACTGCCCCCCCCCGGTTATGTAGAATTAAGAACCCGGGGACGCGACCCCCTATGCAATTTAATTAATTAATTAAGTTTTTATTATGAGGCAAATTAAAACCAATGTTGGGCCTTGCTGGAGGAGTTTTATTCAAAGACGAACTGTCAAGGGGTCCCCATATACCCAACCGCGTTAGGAACACAAAATCAAGGAACATAATACCGGTTTATCGGTTCTTAAGGCGGCATGAGTGGAACAAAACACCGAGCAAAAGGCCAAGCCTTCCACCCATTGCCAAGTATATAGGTGTGTTAATTATAATAATAGATATTGTGATATACCAACAACAAGTTCCAACATGGAACGATCCTCATCTTCACCTGCAACTAACAACGCTATAAGAGGGGCTGAGCAAGCGGGTAACATAGCCAAACAACGGTTTGCTGGGAAGGTGTCAGTGGTTAGAGGTTTCATGGCAACATGGAGAGAGGCTGACAACAAAAGATAGGTAGCGCGACATATAGCGATAGCATCGAGACAACTAGCATAGCAACGATAGTAAAGGTATCCAAGGAGACGGTCATCTTGCCTGAGATCCCGCAAGGAAGAAGAACGAGTCCATGAAGTAGACGAAGAAGAAGCCACGAAGACAAACCAAGTGTAGTCGAACGAATCCTCACGATCGCAACGAAATATGAACTAGCGAGAAGAAGCACACAACATGGTAAACACGCCACTCAAGAACATGACAAGATGCTCAAAGAAGTATGATGCAAGACAAGTCTATATGATGCAAAACATGGCAAGGGATGATGCATACAAGAACACACAACAAGGCAAGTTTAAATGAGGCCGGAAACAACATATAACAAATCCGGTAAGTCCTCATATGCACATTTCGAAATTGGTACAGATCTGAACAAACATTAAGTTAAAGTTGTTAAACAGCAATTTAACATGTACCATGATGATCTACTCGAAATTCTAGTCAAGTTACATATAAAGTTCATTTAATTCGGAGCTACGGCCTAGAACATATGAGCAAAATAAGTCAAGCATGGCAAAGATGCAAAACGCATCCAAACATCAAGCATACACACTCCAACCAGGTATTCAACATGTTATTATGCATCTACATGCAAAAAAACACAATTTTCATATAGAGCACACTCCAAACGGAGCAACGGTCCAACACATATACATGAAACAAGATATAACAACAACCAGCCCAAAACAGCAAGTAGGCATATAGTTGACATCAAAACAACATGATACAATAACATTACATGGCATCAAATGGCATGGAAAGCATGTACATGTCGAGCACTACAAGATGACCAATGAGCTACTACAAAACACCACTAGAACATGCTCAAAATATCGTGGCAATATTGCAAAAGATAACATTTTCACAGACTTAGTGAAATAAACTAAACATGGCAGCAACAACGACAAGTAGGCATGTTTACAAGCTTGTGCAACTCATTTCAAAGCATATCATGGCATGTGAATATAACCAACAGCAAGTGGGCATGTTTATGAAGCTATGCATGGCAAGAACATGGTCATAGGATGCATAGATCACTAGCTATTCACATGGCAAAACTGAACTTGCTGATAACAGGCTGACAGAAACATTTTATAGCAACTTGAGAGCAAGAAAGAAACAAGCTACAGCAGGCTATAATGGCAAACAAGGGCATGGATGGATAGAGCATAACATGGACATCAAGGCATGATCATTGGACAAACCAAGACATTCATGGATTTGATTGGGGCATCAAGCAAACATAGCATCAGGATATAACAGTTTCAGACTTAGCAGTTTTCAACAAGTGTAAGAAAACAGCCAACAGCGAGTAGGTCACTTTGCAAGCTTGTTGCAATCACCACAAGGCATAACATGAAAAGTGGATTGCACCACAGCAAAGATGGCATGATTGTGCTTCTAAAACATATTGACATGTAGCTCAAACAAAAATCACACGTAAAGATATGAAAAAGACTAAACAACATCTTATAACAATTTTCAGCACTTAACAGCCACATGCACTTTTGCAACAGAGATAAACATGGCAATATGACACCTAACATGTATGAAAATTCAACCATCATGAAGAGCACTTCACAATGAACATTTTGACAAATCATACACTCCATTTGGACCAACATGCACAAAGATACAACCTCACAAACATGCTAACATATTGTTGACAGACAACAAGGACTTAACAACAACATCACATAGAAGTTTTGCAATGAAGATTAAGACATGAATATGAACAGTAACATATATGCAAATGCAACTAACATTTAGAGCATATCACCACAAACATTTTGATATATCATGCACGCAAAATGGAGCTATATGCACAAAGATACACTATGATGAAGATGCTCACATAATATAACAAATCAGGGACTTAGCCATTTTCACAGACAGGAAAAAAACACAGTGAGCGACATTTAACTATTTGGTGCACGAGCGGGGAATAGGTGGCTCACCGCATGGGCTCGTCCCAAGAAGCAGAGGGGAGGAGCAGAGCAGGCCGGCGGGCTGAGGCTGGACTGGGCCGCAGCGGGGGAAGCTGGGCGAGGACGGGGTCGGGGCCCACGTGGCCTGAGGCGTCTCGGTCGTCCTCCTCCTCGTGTGTGCACGAGCAGAGGGGTCGGCGGTGGGATCTGTTGCGGCGGGGGGACGCCGGCTTCTGGACTCCGGCGACGGGCGAGGCTGGAGGCACACGAGGAGCGGGGTGGCGGCGAGCCAAACGGCTGCAAGCTGCGGAGGGAGCCGGGCGGCGGCGAGAAGGTCGACGGGGACGCGGGGGCGCCGGCGAGGGGCTCCAGCGGCGGGATCCGGAGGGGAACGGGCGGATCCATCGCGGAACGCCACGGATCTGGTTGAGGCGGGGTCGGGGCGGACACCGGCGGCGTGGTGGCGACAAGGCGGCGGGGAGGAGCACGGTGGCGGAGGGTCGAGCGACGAGGTCGGGTGCTCCGGGCGGAGGCAGACGGGGAGCAAGGCGCCCAGGCCCTCGCGGGCTGCGGCGGCGAGGTTTGGGCCCCGGGCGGGCCTCGGCTGGGCCTGGCGGGTTTCGGCCACGGGGAGAGAGGATGGGGGATAAATGGCGGCCTAAGAGTGGCTAGGGAAGCTGAGGGAGGCGGCGCGGCCAATCATGGCTTGCCAAGTGGCGGCGGCGAGGTGGCTGGAGGGGCTGGAGGCGACAAGTGGTGGCGGTGGGCTGGCCAGCCACAGATTTTGAGGCGAGGGAGGTGGCTAGAGGTTAGGGGAGGGGCTAGACTGCCAAATTTGGAAGGGGGTTGCTTAAATAGGGAGGACTAGGGTTTGGGGGTTTTCCATCCGTTTTCGGGCATCAGATCTTAATCGGACGGTCCGGAGTGGAGGTGGTCTATGTGTGATGTGTAGAAGGGGCCTTGGAATGAAAAGAAAGAAGAGAAGATAGGCTCGGCACAGCGTTTCGGAGACCAAAATGTCCAACGCTTTATCCGGCGATAGTGCCGATATAGTTTAACGGTTGGGCTATCAAACGAGCTCCGAATGCGACGAAACTTGGCAGGCGGCCTATCTACACTATAATAAGACCACACGCCAAGTTTCGAATCATTCCGAGAACATTCTCTGGCCACTTATAAAATAAATATTCGGAGTTGCCGCGGGCGCATGCGAGTGTGTCTGAACACAGAACGGACAACGGAAAGGACGGGCAGACTCGAACGGACGCAAGTTTTGAAAACAATGCAGATGCAATGCACATGATGACATGGAAAAATGCAACACGCAAGAAAATGACATGGCAACGACAGCGAATAACTGGCTGACACCTGGCGCATCCGTCTCGGGGTGTCACAAGATAATACGCACTAGATCATACAATTTGATGGTTCCAGACAATTGGAAGGCTCGGGGCTAGAGTTATTGTATCTTCCCCCTCGAGGTGATAAGTTTTGTTATGTCTTGAGGCTTATGTTTCCATGTACTAGCAATCCAGCTGAGTATGAAGCTTTGCTCCATGGGCTTCGCATAGCTAAGGAGATGAATCTAAGTCGGGTCAGATGTCTTGGTTACTCAGACCTTGTGGCACATCAAGTTTTAGGGACATGGGACTCTAAAGACCCGCTCATGGCGGCTTATCGTCAAGCTGTTACCAACATTGTTGGGCACTTAAAAGGTTATCAAGTGGATCACATTGACATGCGATATAATGAGGCGACTGATGCTCAGTTACAACTGGGATTTCAACGTAAGCCGGTTCCTCCCAATGTGTTCCTTGATGTACTGCAAAACCCTTCTGTTAAGTTGCCTTTAGAAGAAGACCTGGTTCTTCCTGACCCAGAGGGATAATTGGTGGTGGCTCTATGAGCAACCCTAGACTGGACAGTGCCTTATCTGGCTTATTTGACCCGGGATGAGCTTCTACAGGAGGAACTCTTTGCTCGCCAGATCACCCGTCGGTCTAAGTCCATGACTATTGTCAATGGCGAGTTACACAAATGTAGTGTGACTGTCGTGTTTACACACTGTGTTTCCCTTGAACAAGGCCATCAAATTTTACAAGAAATCTATCCTGGGGATTGTGGTCATCATGCCGGGTCAAGATCTCTGGTGGCTAAGGCTTTTCGTCATGGTTTTTACTGGTTAACGGCTCATGCTGATGCAGAGGACATAGTTCGCAAGTGTGATGGTTGCCAGAAATTTGCAAGACAAGCTCATGTGCCGACTCAAGAATTGATGATGATTCCAATCACTTGCCCGTTTGCAGTCTAGGGGTTTCATATGGTTGGGCCGTTCAAGAGGTCTAATGACAAGAAGACTCACCTGTTGGTTACAGTTGATAAATTCACCAAGTGGGTTGAGGCAGAGCTGGTCAGTAATTGTGAGGCGGCTACTACAGTTCACTTTATCAAAATACTGATTTTCCACTTTGGTTATCCTCATAGTATCAGCACTGATAATGGGAGAAATCTAACCAAAAGTGCTATGAAGGAGTTCTGTCAAAGGGAACACACCCGACTTGATGTATCATCGGTGGCTCATCCACAATCCAATGGGCAGGCCAAGCGTTCTAATTAGGAGATACTATGTGAAATCAAGCCCCGGCTAAAGGTTCCTTTGGAACACACACCGGGTTGTTGGGTCGACGAGTTGCCTTCCGTTCTATGGAGCATAAGGACTACCCCCAATGGGTCAACAGGCTCCACGGTGTTTTCCATGGTTTATGGCACTGAGACGGCTCTTCCAAGTGATATCCGTCGTGACTCTCCCAAAGTGGCGGCTTACGTCGAAGCAGACAACGAGACGGCACGTCAAAATGCTCTGGATGCCTTAGAGGAGGAACGTGATCTCACGGTGGCTCCATCAGTGATTTACCAACAAGACCTACATCACTATCACGGCCATAGAGTTTGAAGCCGGACAATCCAAGAGGGCGACTTAGTGCTCCGTTTGATTCAAGATCAGACAGGCATGCATAAGCTCTCATCTCCTTGGGCAGGACCCTTTGTGGTTAGCAAAAACCTCAACAATGGGTCATATTATCTCACACACCTCTGAGGAGGAGACAAACAGGCCCTGGAACATCGTTCATCTTCGGCCTTACTACACTTGAGCCACCGGCTCTCGTCATTGTACATACCTTTAGCAATGTATATATCTTTTTATGGCCAACGTAATAAAGCTGGCATCCCCGAAACTCAAGCCCTCTATCGTTTCATCTCATATATTGTGCATGAGTCTTTATTAATTGATCATAAGGTCACTTGGGGGCTTCCAACTCATCGAGTTTAGCTATGTTACCCTCTTGACCGACAAATAAATGCCACAATATGGGTTAAACCTGCATGTCTGCTTGATGCTACTCCAAAAGGTGACCAACCGTACTCTTGACAGTCAATCTATATGACGCTGAACTAATCAAGGTTAAAACGATGGCTTATGTCACGTGAGAGCCGGCTTACAGAAAGTGAGGATAAACCTACATGTTTGCTTGATGCTACTCTGAATAGGTGACCCTCCATACTCTTGACAGCTAATCTTTATGACCTTGAACTCATCAAGGTTAAAATGGTGGCTTATGTCATGTGAGAGCCGGCTTACAGGAAGTATGGCTATCATGCCAAGCTTCATTGAAGCAAGACTTGAGCCTTGAAAGTCGGTCTTTTATGTCGAGCCTGGAAAGTCAACTTATAAATTGCTTATTATGTATATTTTCATTTTTAAACACTTTTATGATTGAAAAATTTATCTATTCTTGATTCTTACAAAGACTTTGAGTTGTCGGGTTACCAAAGCCCCAGATTACAAAAGATAAATATTGAGTCACGTTTGGCCAAGAGTCGCCGGATGTTTAATCCGGATTTGCTTGTCAAAATACAAGATATTGTGACTATAAGTCGCAGTAGGTAAATCGCCGAGTTATTCTACAACTCCAGCGAGTTTATGTTTGAGCACAACATATTGGCACGCTTATTCAAAGGACAGTGCTCATCAAAGCTGCATATCAAGCAAGGCAAAACATCCAAGATGGATTGTTCATACATATATTTGATTTTAAACAAAACATGCACGAAGGCACAACTAGAGCAACCAAGTGTTTTACTACAGATATTACATGGCTACAGTTGAGCCAACAGAATTTAAAGTTTTTGCAAGGTAAAATATTGTTGCAAGCTGGCCTCTGTGTCATCCGGGTTAGCACCCTGATGACCCCCCTGCAATTGAAGCTTCCGGGTTATCCTACGCTGCCTCTTCTACTTCTCGGATCTGAGAGTTGTTCATAGTCCAGCCGACATCCGTTAAAGCTTCAAAAATGACTTCATCGCGAAGGATAGGAGATTGATCAACGTCAGGGACAAAGAAGTTCTTATGCCGTTGTAGAATCAAGTCAGATGATATAAATGTGGGAGCCGGCACTCAAGTATTGTTGCTGTTGTAAGACAGCTGATATTTTTTCAATTCCATCTCTGCCACAAGTTGACTCACTAATACTTGAGATTCTTTCACACAATGCTCATAATCAGCTTGAGAAAAAGCAGTCCCATCATCCTTATATTCTGGGAACCCACCGGCCATCTCCGCAATAGCCAATTCAGATGAATAGGCCATTGTGCGGCTTAGTGGTGTAATTGCTCCTGAGGAGGCGGCTGATCTCTTCAGCTCTTCTACTTGCTTTGGGATAGTAGACACCCTCTTAAAGGTATCTTTTATAAATTTTGTCAAGTCCTTTTCTCCCATGACAGCTTTCAAAGTACGCATGCTTCCAGTGTATAATTGCTCTGTAAGAGAGTATACTGCCTTCAGCTTCATGATAATGTCTTCAAGGTTGCGAGTTCTATCACCTGCACAAAGGTTTCCATATATAAGTGCCCGAGCGAGTTCAAAATTTATTTATAAAGTTAAAGGATGGCTTGCCAAATATGGCTCGGGTCATTTGTGAGATATGGTGTTTTAACCCGGCGAGCTCTTCAGTCACTAGTGCTAGTTGATTGTCGGCGGCTTCTGCGCGTCGGATCAAGGTGGCTTTTT
Source organism: Secale cereale (assembly GCA_902687465.1). Classification (NCBI taxonomy): domain Eukaryota; kingdom Viridiplantae; phylum Streptophyta; class Magnoliopsida; order Poales; family Poaceae; genus Secale; species Secale cereale. The sequence continues at coordinate 244,885,249 of LR738710.1, forward strand.
CAGATTCAAAGGATTTCCTCTCCGTTTCAAAGCATGTGTTGATCTTTTCTACTTCTTCCAAAGAGGATTGAAGGCTCAATTCTGCTTTAGACTGCAGAGCCTGCTCATTTTTAATATATTTTCTCAAGCCGGTCAAATTTGACTTGGCTGTGCTTAAAGCCTCATGCGACACAGTGGAGATAAATTTGTTCAAGTCCCAAACAGATTGCAAGCAATATACTCAGCACTTGGGGGCTAATGCATGTCATTTCTTCTTTATTAAAAAGTACAAGAAGAATCGGCATATCATTATTATGATAACCCAACCCTTGGGGGCTACAGGTTCATTCTTCATGTTCTTCATACTATTGAAAGAACCGGGTCATATCACGGAGATGAGCCGGCCCTTGGGGGCTACGTCAAGGATTTCTATCTTAAAAGTTCTCATTGAAGACCTGGCTTATCATCAGTTTGATAACCTGGCCCTTGGGGGCTACATGACAAGCTTTAAAGTTTCTATTAAAGTCTTAATCATACTCAAGTTTTCCTATGATCAAGACTTGGGGGCTACGTAAGGATATATAACAGGAGGAGATTGAGTGTACCTCATATTTCCTCTTCACCATGCCAACCAGGTTGGCTTCCATGTCTCGGCTTGTAGCTAGGTGGCTTAGGTAGCCGGCATGCAATTCGTCAGCACTGAAGTCTTCGTAATTCGGCAATTCAAGTTTGGATTTACCCTTTTCAAATAAGGGTGTCTCCTCCTTGGCTGAATGCTTCGTTAGCACATTGGAAACCTCAGGCGCCTTGTGACTCGCCCCAATCATGGCAATTTCCTCATTATTCTTCTCATGAAGAGTCTCTTTAGTTGTTTTGACAGGGCTTGAGGCAAGAATGGGACTTGGCGGCTTAGGATTGTCTGTTGGGTTAACATCAACATCCATGTCGTCAAAGGCCATTGCTTCAGTCTGCGAGGGCGGGTCACCTTGGTCGTTATGGCCTTAGGGTTCTTCAATGTTGGCCTCAGGAGTCACCAACACTTGGTCCTCTAACTCAGGGATCTCAGGAGTTTTTCAAGACTCACTTGTTTTCTTTTTCTTGCTCTTAGCTTTGGCCACGTGATCAAGATAATATCTTTAAAATTATATGACAACAGATTAAGATGTCCACAATTAAAATACAATTACTTACCCGGGGTTTATGACCAAAGCCGGCAGTTGAGTGGTGGTTGAACCTCCTGAGGATGGTGGCGACTCCTGGTAATTGGAATCAGAAGAGTTAATAGGCTGTCTCATAAGGCTGGCTTTGGGCAAAGAAGGAGTCAGACTGTGTGGCACCTCGTTACACTGCTTGCGAGTAGATGGTTCATGAGTTAACCTGGCCACCGGATCTCCAGAGCTGTCACTCCAAGTTTGGCGCCTTGACTCATGTTGAGTTTTCTTCAAAATAAAGTATGGGTCTAAATGAGCATCTGGACGGGAAAAACTTACTTTTCGGATGAACCGCCTTGTCTTCTTCTTTTTTTTGACTGGACACTGTAGGGAAACGCCCCCACAGCCTTTTGTTAAAGCAACCAAACAAAAGTTACAAGGCTACCAGAGGTAACCAAAAAGGTAAGAAAAGCTAACTATTTACCAGCTACAGAAGAAAAGAAAAGATACAATTAAGGTGGGAGAAAAGTGATCCATCTAACCAGATCCTCCTTATGCCTTTCCTTGATTCTATGAGAAAGTAGGTACATATCATGAACAAAAGCCCCTCTCCATCTGGTAAAACTAGGCCTCTCCCTTCTGAAGACCTTACCATTCCTTATGATCCAAATGTTCCAGCAAGCAGTGAAAACTACCTCAGGAAAGAAGGGATGCACAAAATTGCTCTTAGCATTGAGGGCAATATGACCCATGTTATGACCTACAAACCAAGCAATCTGCAAGAAGTTCCAAATCCTCTGGCTAAAGTTGCAATTGAAAAATAAGTGATCTCTATTTTCTTTGGTATGAGTGGGACAGAGCAGACAATTGAATCCATCATCAATATGCCAATGCCTTCATTCCACCATATCCTTGGTATTCAATCTGTCCATAATGAGAATCCAGGCAAGTACTTTGATTTTCATGGTGCAACAACTTTTTCATATCCATAACAAAAGAGGGTTAAAAGTGTGGTTGGTAAACCTTCAGATATATAACTGCTTAGAAGTATAGTGTTTACCAGTACCATGCCAGAACCAAACATCTTTGAGCTCAGCATCTCTCTTATGGCTCAGGAGAAGGTTTTGCAAATTCTGAAATTCTTGATGAGCTTGCCCAGAAAGTGGTAAATGGAACCAAGAGAGCAGGTTGGTAGTATTAAAACCATCCCTCACCAGAACAAAAGAGTCCTTGACATAAGGGAATAATCTTGGGATTCTAAGTTGAAGTGGCAAAACAGAATCTCCCATATTCCATTTATCTTGCCAAAACAGAGCAGTATCACCTCTATTAACCTCAACCCAAGAGAGCTCCCTGAAGTGATCAAGCAATTTGAGAATGTCCTTCCACCAAAAAGACCCACAAGAAGAAGTTCCTTGGGGTACAAGCCCATGATAGTAAGAATTCCATAGTAGCTGGAACCAAGGGATCTCTGCCCTATTGAGGAACTTGTTGACATGTGTCAAAAGCAAAGCCACATTCAGGAAACCAACATCAAGGATTCCAAGGCCACCTTTATTCTTGGGTCTACAGATTAAATCCCAAGCTATCAAAGATGGAGCAGGCTCATGTCTATTCTTCCTCCAAAGACACTGTCTTTGAATTCTTTGCATTTGCTTTAAGATACCAGGTTGGATTAGCAAGCTACCAAGAAAGAAGATTGGCAGTGAAGATAAAGCAAAGTTTAGATACTGGAATCTACCACCCTGAGCCAAAAAAGAAGAGCTAGCAGTCATTCTCCTCTCCATGCAGGTAACCAGTGGCATAAGATCAGACATTGTTGGTTTAGTAGTTCCCACAGGCAGGCCTAGGTAGGTGAAAGGCATCTTACCAACTTGACAACCAAAAATGGATGCTAACCTCTCAGTTTCCTCCTAAGAGACATTGATAGGTACCATTGAAGATTTATGATAATTAACATCGGGTCCTGTTGACTGAGAGAATATTACCAACATTCTCTTAAGAGCCAACAACTGGTGCTCATCAACAGGAACAATAATCAAGGTTTAATCAGCATATTGCACAAATTGGGTAGTCCCTATCATGGCAAGGAATGGGCAATTGAAGCTCCCCCTTTTGGTGCATGTCATTAACCACTGACTGTAAAAGGTCTGCAGCCAAAACAAAGAGAAGTGGTGAAACAGGGTCACCTTATCTCAGACCTTTTTGCAGACAAATTTCTTTCCAGGCACACCATTCAATAGAACTGAGGAGGTACCAGAGGTTAACAGCTCTTTAACCCATCTGATCCATTTATCATTAAACCCTTTATGCTTCATGATCTGAAAGATAGCTTCATGTTAAATGGAATCAAAAGCCTTCTCAAAATCCCACTTGAGAATAAGGATGGGCCTTTTAGACTGATGACATTGATGCAGATACTCTAAGGTCCAACCAATACAATCTTGAACAGTTCTAGATTTAATGAAACCATACTGATTTTTGTGGATGCACATCATGATCAACTCCTGGAATCTATTGGCAGACATCTTCGAAAGAAACTTGACTCCCATGCTAGTCAAAGAAATAGGTCTATAATCCCCAAAAACTTCAGGTGAGGGCTTATTAGGAATGAGAGTGATGAAGGACTCATTTATATTTTCCAATCTAGTTGTGCCTTCATAAAAGTCTTGTGCCAAAGCATAAAACTCATGTTTAATGATGTGCCAACATTTTTTGAAGAAGAGGCATTGAAACCATCAGGTCCAGGAGCTTTATCAATGGGCATATGCTTGACCACAAGGTCCATTTCCTCAACAGTGAATGGCTTGGTTAAGATATCCAAACCAGGCACATGTTGAAGCAAAGTGCTTAGATCAAAACCCATGACAATGCCTCTAGAAACCCCCATCCTTCCTTTAAAAGCATTCCAAATCATTCCTTCCATTTGGGAATGATCAGAGATGACAGTACCATCAAGTTGCTGAAGACTTGCAATGGAATTCCTTCCAAATCTTTCAGTGGCCATGGCATGGAAGAATTTGGTGTTTTCCTCGCCTCTCTTGATGCATCTTATAGTACATCTCTTCTTCCAATACAAATGTTGCAAGTACAAGAGTTTTTCCATATGAAGCTTAACAATTTTCCTGAAATTGAACTCTTGTCTAAACAAAGGCCTGATTTCCTCCAAGTTATCCAGTAGTAAAATAACCTTGTTGCACTTAGCAATGAGCAGTTTCATCTTAGAAAGACCAGTTTGCCACCTCTTGAGATCTTGTCTCAAGGTCTTTAACTTGTCAGCAATGATTGCAGAAGAATGACTTTTGAAAGAGCGCTTGCTCCAAGAATTCATAACACATTCCATAAAACCATCCATCTGAACCCAATAATTCTCAAACCTGAAAATTTTACACTTGGGTATAGTGGTTTTAATAACCACAACACAATGGACATGATCAGAAGCAGTGCTAGCCAAAGGAAGAACCTCAGTAATAGGGTAGTTAGATATCCAATTTGAGTAAGTGAAAAACCAGTCAAGTTGCTCTAAAAGAGGTGAATCCTGCATATTGGACCAGGTGAAAGATCTCCCCTTAAGAGGCAACTCCAGTAGGCCAAGGTGTCCAATGATTTCATAAAAAATGAAGATATCATTAATATCACCCCGAGGAAAATTTTTGTTATCAGTGGATCTGATGAAATTGAAGTCTCCAATAATCAACCAATTATCATCCACTGGAATATTTAAATTTTAAAGCGAGGACACAAAATTATCCCTAGCCTCACCTTGACAAGGACCATACACTGAAACCAGATGCCAGAGCTCATTATTTTGCCTAGAGGTAAAACTGATCACAACAGGAAAAGGTTGCACCTAGGGCAAAACACCATACAAGACAGAAGAGTTCCAAACCACAAGAATCCCTCCCGAGGAACCCACAGATGGTGCAAAAGCAAAAGTATCAAACTGTTTGGGACAGAAGGCCCTTATGTCTCTAATACCAAAGTTTTCACATTTGGTTTCTTGAAAACAAGCTACCACACATTGGCTTTCATCAATTTTCTGATTGACAGCATGTTTTCTGGCAGGAGAGTTGAGCCCCCTCACATTCCAACCCAGCACACTCCAAGACTTCCAATTATAGTTACTCATAATAAACCAGCATCGAGTAGCAACATAATAGCACTTCAGACAGTTCAGACCCAAAATATATAGAGTTTGCAGACCTAAATTATTACAGTCCAGCACGCAAAATAAAACATACATGGCCAAATTATGGGCATGACAGACCCATATATACATGCAGAAGCTAAACATCACGACCGGTCGGCTTGTCTTCATTGGGATTAGCCATAAGCTTATCCATCGTGAGTTGCTCGTCAGATATCTGAAGATCCTAGCTAATATCCTGGATCACCCTTATCGGAGTAGGAGGTGGCACAGAGCCCTCGGCATCAGGAAGATCATCAGAAATCGAAGCAGAAAGGGGCTTGCACCTAGGCTTCTTCTTCTTAGGTAGCTGCTGCAGTTCCTGGAACACATGCTTAAAACCATCCCTTTTGACAGAGCCACGAGTGCACCTTCGAACCTCCGTGTCCACAATGGGGGAAGGAGCTAGGGTCTTACAGTAATGAGGCTTCTTTCTGTCACATTATGCAGAGAAAGAGAAAATCTCATCAGATACAACCACCTGGGTCTCCTTGATCACATCCACACTGACAGCCGACGAGAAGGATGATTCTTCATAAATAGAAGGCTTAGAGAACAGAGCACGAGCAACTGGCTGACGCTGGGCAGGGACCTGAGGCTCCCACTACTGCAGATCAGAAAGGGCTTGTACATCATCAAAGGCAAAAGCCCAGTTCCTCTTGGACAACACAATGGGCTGGAAAACTGACAGAGGCATCTACTGAGGGATATCATACTAAGGGAAGAACTGCAAAAGAGATTCAAAAGATCTTTTCCAAGCCATTTCTGGTGGCAAGACAGGCCCATAAACAAGCTTGACTGATCCAATAACAATACACTCGAACTGAATAGCAGGCGGATGGTATGGCACTATGGCCTAATCATTAACCTCAAAAATTTGCTGAGGAGGTTTCTCCAACTGAACTTCAGACTCGGACTGGAAGGAATTGTCAATCACCATGGATTCTTGATCTTGAGTAGGCTGAGCATTAACATACTGAACATCACCATGCGCAATATCATCATCGCCCCAATGTCCATGACCCAAATTGTCAGGGTCCACCTGGTGGTGCATTGGGGGAGGCACAAGAGGCAGGTCGTCCACCCAATCGTCGGGTAAGGAGTCAGAACGAAGTTGTGTGGGTCTGGAAGCATAGCGCCAGGAAGAGGATGCGGATTACCATTAAGTGGCATGGGTTCTTCGTCCTCAGGCATCTGATCAGCAAAGTTGGCACCAATAATATAGCACGGCGCAGTCCAAGAGACTTTAGCACCCCCATAAGCAGCATATTCAGTGAACAACACGTCTCTTGGGACCTGAATATCTTCCGGGAAAGAGGCAAACACAATCGATCTGACTAGGTATGGGTCATCTTCAATCTAGTGGTGAAACTTGCCAAAAGTATTGACAGCAGAACGTATATTCTCTGTGGTACAAAGATCAAGAGGAATCCCCAAAAACATCAGACAACCATCATGAAAACCATGAGCTCCCCTGAAACCAACCCCTTCATTGTGCTTGTGGAAACGAATGAAAGAATCATTCCCCAATGGCTGCGGCGGCAGTTGCAAAAGGGGAAAATGAACACCGGCATCCCTAAGATGGAACAGACCCACACCGCAGACCCAAGGCTGAGCAGTCCTAACCTGAACTCCCCGGTGCTCCAAGAAATCAACCACAGCTTCACGCGTCCAACCTGATTCAGCTGTGGCAATGGCATAACCTCAGCCATGACGTACTCCTCATCCGCTTCACAATCGGGGACGACGGCGTGACGAAGGTTCTTGGGACGTGATTGGCACCACCATCAACAATATGATGACCCGCAGGCACGTAGCGCAGAGGATCAATGACAAAAACTGCCATGGGCTCTTAGAGAGCAGAGCGCGTCGAAGCAGGGGAGGAAGATGGAGATGGAGGAGGAGGAGTCACCGGAGGGCTACCAACTGGGGTTTTTGGTGCAGAAGTTATTGGCCTAGACGTGACGGCCCTGTCAGAAGAGGTGGCGGCAGACTCGAGACCAGTATTGGGAATCGAAGGAGACGGCAGATTTTTTAGCCTCCAAAACAGCCTATTTTCCATTCCAATCTTGTCACAATCCCGCTTACTGTGGCCCTCACGTGAGCATGCCAAACAAACAACATTGCGAGGGCAATTTGTTCCAAAATGACCAGATAAAGAACATTTTTGGCAAGTCAAGACCTCTTCAACCATATTATCGATCATGTCATCGAAAGCAATCTGAGCCTCCTGAGACTGAGGAATTTCCAACTAAGAACTAGCAGTATTAGGCCCAACCAGATCATTTGAGGGGCCCAAATAGGTTAACTGGGCCGGGAAGTAGAAGGCATGATGGGCAATCAACACTCCATGAAGAGACCGATCCAGAGAAACAGGAGGTAGATTGCATGCATCACGGCGCGATTGGATCACTGGTGAGCTCACTGTGCCAAAAACAATCGGCTGCGAGGCCACAGTCCATTGAAGATCAATGGGTTGAGGTGGATGAATAATCACACGTTCATTGGTAGGAATACGATAACCAGCAATTTTCAGTAGTGGTGATGCAATCAGCCGAGGCATGATAACAATAGCCCTTACAAACATTATAGTTTTCAAACGTAGCAAAAGAAAGCTTCTTACGAGCAGAATAACTAGACTTAAGAGCAGACTTTGAAGGTGGATTATGTATTGCTAAAAGACCCAGGCTGCCCTACGTTTGGAGGGGCTCACTAAAATACACTCAGCATCTCACTCCTTCTTCCAAATTTTGAACTCACGAACCCAATTTGGTCCCCCATTACCCCACAAATGAAAATAACATTTGAATTGAGGGCAGGAGAACGATCGTAAATCCACGATGTAAAAACCAACGTCCTTGCAAGAGACATTACAACCGAATACCTTGTCGCCAATAGATGAGACCAAGAGATCAATGGCAGAACCTCCCAACGCAGATTCAAGAGCCACCGCGACAGAGTCCTCCGTGAGCCAAAAATCATGCCTACTAAAAGAGGTAACCAGAGTGAAAGATCCAAGATTCTCCACCGGATGAACAGTGAGGCCCGAGGCATTGTAGATCCCCTCAGCAAAAACTCTACCCTTGGAGAAGTCTGAGACAAGAGTAGATCCAGAAGAAGAACCCATAACAAAGGGTATGGGATTGAAGATCAAAAGACGCCGGAGAGGATGATCGGATCCTACGACCAAATCAGTGGATGAGTGTCAAGATCGCTGGCGAGCTAGAGTTCAGTGGTGGGTGGGTGGGTGGGAGCGCCATGGTGGAAAGTGCCGCTAGAAGACCTTACCACGACATGTTGACCAGGCCTACTTTTCCTTGTCTTCTTTGGAGGCAAGGAGTCCGAGCCGGAGGAGATGGAAATTACCTTTGCGTCCTCAGCCCGGCTTGTGGTAGCATCACCTTGAGAGTAAGAAGTGTCAGTGAGTTCAATAAAGAGACAACCAAGGGAGTCAAGTTCTACCTCTGACTGATCGCCAGCCTCCACTGACTCGCTCGCTGTTACCGGCTCATTTGCAACTGCATGTTTATTATTTTTTTGAGCCGGCCCAGTCCTGGTTTTGGCCACTAGGCTTCTATTTGGTGCTACTTTCTTGTTCCAGAAGGAAGACTCACCCTTCATAATTGAGATCAGATTAAAAGGTGAGATGCTAAGCAGATAAGAATTTATAAGCCGAATGCAAAAATATTCTTACCGGAGGGGGCATGTTAAGTTTGGAAAATGGAAGTAGCCCCGTCTTGTTGCGGCTCTCCTGAGGCTCCTCAAGCAGAGATTCGACCATCTTGTTGATTTCCTCAATTGTTAAGTCCTCAGAGCTATACCATTGAGGATCATTCGACTCGCCTAAATATTCATACATTAAGACGGAGCGCTAACTTAGAGGCAAGATTCTCCAGGAGACCCAGGACTGAGTCAAATCAACTCCGGTTAAACCATTGGCCACTAAGGCTCTCAACTTCGTGTATACACCAACGATTTGAACGCTTTCTTCAGCAGATAACCGGCCCGGAAGTTCATCAGAGGCATTCAAGCATGTAGGTTTGAAACCCGGCAAAGGGTTCTCACCAGTCGGAGCTGTATTCTTGCAACAGAACCAGGTCATATTCCATCCTGTGGGGTGACTGGGCAAGATAGATGAAGGAAATGTGACATCCCTTCACCTCTGAATAGATACTCCGCCGAGTTCCAAACTGGGACCATCTGCGCACTCACTTTGGCGGTTGATATAGTATAAGTCTCTAAAGAGAAGGACAGAAGGTTCCATTTGCAGATATGATTCACAGAAAACTTGCAATTGGCATATGTTGGAGACGGAATTTGGTTCGATGTCTTGAGGATGAAGGTTGTAGAAATTCAAAACATCCTGGAATTTTTTTGACCTGGGGAAGAGAAGCCCCTAGGAAGATGATCAACAAATACTACCACCTCTCTCTCGACGGGTTGAGGAACAACCTCTGGCCCAGGGACCCGCCAGCTAACCTAATTTTTAGCCGGCAAGATACCTTGATCAACATAATCCTCGAGTATGAGCTCAGTAACCTGAGATGCTACCCAGTCGCACGCAATGGGGGCTTTTGCCATGATCTGCCGACTTAGGCCAAGTTAAGAACTGTGAGTAAAACATATGGCAGGTTATTCTCTAAGGTTGTAAGCCACCAAGGAAAATTTATGTAAAGAAACAGTCAATGAGGTTATGGTTTAAGGAACGACAATATTTGGGTCACATTCTGAAAGAAGACTGACTTAAAAGATAAGCCGCCCTAGGCATGGAGACTTATCAGATAAACTAAATACAACAAATTATATTATGAACTTATGAGCCGATAGTATGTTTGGCGGGTCATCATAGAGACATCAATTTCCTTTGGATTTCAGCTAAGTGTGGAGCAACGGGTTTCTATAGAAGTTCAGAAAGTTTTGGATCTACACAATTGTGTAAAAATAAATATATTTCTAAACCTAATAAGAACAACCGAAGTATCTATGGATCATTCTCGAATGCTACAGAGATTTAAGGCAGCCCAAGTACAAAAATGACGTCGGAGTCACTACAACAATATATTTAGAATAAGTTCATGGATGGACTAGATCTAGAATGGTCATGGCGATGGAGCTCCAATGAACTTCGATGAACAATGAAAAAAGCAATGTAGATCTAAAGGTGCAACGGCGGCGTACCTAGGTGTTGTTGAGGATGGTGGAGGCGTGCAGTTGAGCTGTGATGAAGCTGGACGACGCCACGGTTGTAGATGTAAAGGCCGACGAAGAATGGTCCGGTGCGGTGGAGCTCCAGATGTGTGAGAGCTTCGGTGCGAGGAAGAAGTAGAGGTGGGGGAAAGGCAAAATTGAAACGTCCCACCCTGTGTTTATTTATATGGTGAAAAGGAAGGGTGAATGGCAGGTGCGAAGAACGAGGCGGCACTGTAACTTTTCAGTATAATGGGCGCCTTGATTTTTGGGATAAGCAGATATGCCTCAAAGATGTCATTATGATATTACTGGAATTGCGACTAGTGACGTCATTACAGTGGAAGGCATAAAAATAACAAGTGGAAAAGGTGTTGTAAGCCGGCATTTTGTGGTTTACAGAGTACGAATTTTAACCGGGATGAAGACTCGCCAAATTAGCAGGTTGACGATTGACATGAATAAATTCAAATCAATATGAGGCCTAATGTTGGGGATACAATCCCAAGATATGACCCGCCATAATGGGCCGGGTCAAAAATATGGCGAGTCAAGAGGCTGATATAGGCCGTGACAAGTCAAGAGGAAGACCTGACAGGCGGTTCACTAGGTGGGCCGGCTCAAGGCCTGAAACTGCAGAAGGGGTTTCCTGGACCAGAAGTTATAAGCCACCCATTGTTTCCTGGGCGGGTTAGAGATATGTCCGGTCACGAGTCTAAGTACGACTCGGACTCTTGTAAGCCGAGAGTCTTGACCTGTATATAAAGGTGAGCCCCTGAGGCAGATAGATCAGGTTACAATCAATCGATAGCTAGGTCAAGCGAATCCGCTCCCTTGTAATCGATACTCAAGCAATAAGCAAAGAAGCTGTACGTAGGCTATTACCTCGATCGTGAGGGGCCGAACCTGGGTAAACCTGTGTCTCTCGTCCCGCTCAACCCTGGCAATCTAGTTACCGTTGCGATGGCCTCATGTCTAAGTCCTCACGCTAGGACATGTGCCATGACAAAACCAGGACACCTTCACAAGGAACGGTTTCCAACGAGCGCAACTCCAAGCTACTACCATGAGCCGATAGGACCTTCAAGGTGCTCTCACGCTACAACAACAATGCATACAACATCTGTTGGAAATATGCCCTAGAGGCAATAATAAAAGTATTATTATTATATTTCCTTGTTCATGATAATTGTCTGTTATTCATGCTTGAATTGTATTGTACGGAAACAGCGATACATGTGTGAACATATAGACCACAATGAGTCCCTGGTAAGCCTCTAGTTACTAGATCGTTGATCAACAGATGGTCACGGTTTCCTGACCATGGACATAGGATGTCAGTGATAACGGGATCACATCATTAGGAGAATGATGTGATGGACAAGACCCAATTCTGAGCCTAGCACGAGATCGTATAGTTCGTAATGCATAAGCTTTTCGGTGTCAAGTATTTATTCCTTAGACCATGAGGTTGTGCAACTCCCGGATACCGTAGGAATACTTTGGGTGTGCCAAACGTCACAACGTAACTGGGTGACTATAAAGGTACACATCGGGTATCTTCGAAAGTGTCTGTTGAGTTGGTACGAACCGAGACTGGGATATTGTCACTCCGTGTGACGGAGAGGTACCTCTGGGCCCACTCGGTAAGACATCATCATAATGAGCTCAAAGTGACTAAGGAGTTAGTCACGGGATGATGGATTACGGAACGAGTAAAGAGACTTGCCATGATGAGATTGAACAAGGTATCGGGCATACCGACGATCGAATCTCAGGCAAGTACCGTACCGATAGACAAAGGGAATAACATACGGGATTGAGTGAATCCTTGACACAGTGGTTCATCCGATGAAGATCATCGAGGAACACGTGGGAACCAACATGGGTATCCAGATCCCGCTGTTGGTTATTGACCGGAGAGTCGTCTCGGTCATGTCTACGTGTCTCCCGAACCCGTAGGGTCTACACACTTAAGGTTCGGTAACGCTAGGGTTGTAGAGATACATGCATGTGGAAACCCGAATGTTGTTCGGAGTCCCGGATGAGATCCCGGACGTCACGAGGAGTTCCGGAATGGTCCGGAGGTAAAGAATGGTATATATAGGAAGTCCAGTTTTGGCCATCGGTTAAACTCCGGGGGTCACCAGGAGTGTCCCGGGACCACCGGAGGGGTCCTGGGGGTCCACCGGGTGGGGCCACCCATCTCGGTGGGTCCCCTAGGCCACAAGGGGGAAGGGGCCAGCCCCTGGTGGGCTGGCGCACCAATTCCCCCCCCCCCCTTCCATGCGCCTAGGGTTGGAACCCTAGGGGGAGGGGGCGTCCCCTATGCCATGGGGGGCAAGTTTCCCCCCTTGGCCGCCGCCCCACCCTGGAGATCTGATCTCCAGGGCCGACGCACCCCCCTGGCCCCTATATATAGTGGGGGGAGAGGGTAGCGGCACCCCAAGCTTCTGGCGCCTCTCCCCCCTCCCGTCACACTTCCTTCTCCTCCGCGGGGCACCGGCGAAGCCCTGCAGGATTTCCTGCTGCATCCACCACCACGCCGTCATGCTGCTGGATCTCCGACGACCTCTCCTCCCCCCTTGCTGGATCAAGAAGGAGGTGACGTTGCTGTACCGGACGTGTGTTGAACGCGGAGGTGCCGTCCGTTCGGCGCTAGGATCATCGGTGACGAAGAACGCGAAGAGTACGACTACTTCATCCACGTTGCTTCGAACGCTTCCACACGCGATCTACAAAAGGGTATGTAGATGCACTCCAATATGCTCGTTGCTAGATGAATCCTTAGATTGATCTTGGTGAAAGCATAGAAATTTTTTGAATTCTGCTACGTTACCCAATAGTGGCATCTGAGCTAGGTCTTTTGCGTAGCATCTTGCACGAGTAGAACACAAAGCAGTTGTGGGCGTTTGAGTTTGCTCAATTTTCTTGCCGTTACTAGTCTAATCTTGATTCGGTGGTATTGTGGGATGAAGCGGCCCGGACCGACCTTACACGTACGCTTACGTGAGACTGGTTCCACCGACAGACATGCACTAGGTGCATAAGGTGGCTGGCGGGTGTCTGTCTCTCCCACTTTAGTCGGATCGGATTCGATGAACCGGGTCCTTATGAAGGGTAAATAGAAATTGACAAATCACGTTGTGGTTTTGGCATAGGTAAGAAACGTTCTTGCTAGAAAACCTGTAGAAGCCACGTAAAAACTTGCAACAACAATTAGAGGTCGTCTAACTTGTTCTTGCAGCATGTGCTATGTGATATGGTATGGCCAAGAAGATGTGATGAATGATATATGTGATGTATGAGATTGATCATGTTCTTGTAATAGGGAATCACGACTTGCATGTCGATGAATTTGACAACCGGCGGGAGCCATAGGAGTTGTCTTAATTATTGTATGACCTGCGTGTCACTGAATAACGCCATGTAACTACTTTACTTTATTGCTAAACGTTAGCCATAGTAGTAGAAGTAATAGTTGGCGTGACGACTTCATGAAGACACGATGATGGAGATCATGATGATGGAGATCATGGTGTCAAGCCGGTGACAAAGATGATCATGGTGCCCCAAAGATGGAGATCAAAGGAGCAAGATGATATTGGCCATATCATGTCACTTTATTTGATTGCATGTGATGATTATCATGATTTTGCATCTTGTTTACTTAGAACGACGGTAGTAAATAAGAAGATCTCTCATTAAAAATTTCAAGAATTGTGTTCCCCCTAACTGTGCACCGTTGCTAAGGATCGTTGTTCCGAAGCACCACGTGATGATCGGGTGTGATAGGTTCTAACGTTCGCATACGATGGGTGTAAGCCAGATTTACACACGCAATACACTTACGGTTCACTTGACGAGCCTAGCATGTACAGACATGGCCTCGGAACACGGAAGACCGAAAGGTCGAACATGAGTTGTATAGTAGATACGATCAACATGAAAAATGTTCACCGTTGATGACTAGTCCGTCTCACGTGATGATCTGACACGGGCTAGTCGATTCGGATCATGTATCACTTAGATGACTGGAGAGATGTCATTCTGAGTGGGTGTTCATTAAAATTTGATTAGATGAACTTAATTATCATGAACTTAGTCTAAAAATCTTTACAATATGTCTTGTAGATCAAATGGCCCACGCTCAAGTTTCCCTCAACTTCAACGCGTTCCTAGAGAAAACCAAGTTGAAAGACGATGGTAGCAACTATACGGATTGGGTCCGTAACCTGAGGATTATCTTCATAGCTGCCAAGAGATCATATGTCCTTGAAGCACCGCTAGGTGATGCACCCGTTCTCCCAGCGACCCAGGACGTTATGAACGCCTGGCAGTCGCGTTGTGATGATTACTCCCTGGTTCAGTGCGGCATGCTTTACAGCTTAGAGTCGGGGCTTCAAAAGCGTTTTGAGCACCACGGAGCATATGAGATGTTCCAAGAGCTGAAAATGGTTTTCCAAGCTCATGCCCGAGTCGAGAGATATGACGTCTCCGACGCATTCTACAGTTGTAAGATGGAGGAGAATAGTTCTGTCAGTGAGCAAATACTCAAGATTTCTGGGTTGCACAACCGCTTGTCTCAGTTGGGAATGAATCTCCCAGACGAAGCGGTCGTTGACAGAATCCTCCTGTCGCTCCCACCTAGCTTCAAGAGCTTCGTGTTAAATTTTAATATGCAAGGAATGGAGAGGTCCATTCCCGAGGTGTATTCAATGCTGAAATCAGCGGAGGTGGATATCAAGAAAGAACATCAAGTGTTGATGGTCAATAAAACCACTAAGTTCAAGAAAGGCAAGGGTAAAAAGAACTTCAAGAAGGATGGCAAAGGAGTTGTCGCGCCCGGTAAGCCAGTTACCGGGAAGAAGCCAAAGAATATACCCAAGCCTGAAACTGAGTGTTTTCATTGCAAGGGAACGGGTCACTGGAAGCGGAACTGCCCCAAATACTTAGCAGACAAGAAGGCCGACAACGTCAAAGGTATATATGATATACATGTTATTGATCTGTATCTTACCAGCGCTCATAGTAGCTCCTGGGTATTTGATACCGGTGCAGTTGCTCACATTTGTAACTCAAAGCAGGAGCTGCGGAATAAGCGGAGACTGGCGAAGGATGAGGTGACGATGCGCGTCGGGAATGGTTCCAAGGTCGATGTGATCACCGTCGGCACGCTGCCTCTACATCTACCCTCGGGATTAGTTTTAAACCTTAATAATTGTTATTTAGTGCCAGCTTTGAGCATGAACATTGTATCTGAATCTCGTCTTATGCGAGACGGCTACTCATTTAAATCGGAGAATAATGGCTGTTCTATTTATTTGAGAGATATGTTTTATGGTCATGCCCCGCTGGTCAATGGTTTATTTTTGATGAATCTCGAACGTGATGATACACATATTCATAGTGTAGATGCCAAAAGATGTAAAGTTGATAATGATAGTCCCACATACTTGTGGCATTGCCGCCTTGGCCATATTGGTGTCAAGCGTATGAAGAAGCTCCATTCAGATGGACTTCTAGAGTCTCTTGATTATGAATCATTTGACACGTGTGAACCATGCCTCTTGGGCAAGATGACCAAGACTCCGTTCTCCGGAACAATGGAGCGAGCAACCAACTTGTTGGAAATCATACATACCGATGTGTGCGGTCCAATGAGTGTTGAGGCTCTCGGAGGCTATCTGTGACGCCCGAAGACCGATGTCCCAGAAGATTCCAGAAGATTCCAGATGTTCCGGGTTTCCCGTGTGTTTCTTTTGTGCTTGCTTTATTTATTTTTGCATTGCATCATGTCATATTTTGCATCTCAACTTAAATATATTGTGTGGATCTTCGATCCATTTAAATCGAGGGAAGGATGACTTCTCTTTATAACATATCCTCCTAATATATGGAGCTATATAATTATTCCATTGCTTCGGAATCACCAACACACACTTGCAAATATTCCCCATGCCTTTTTCACTCCAAGTTTTGACTCCCACAACCTTGCTTGATCATATTCTTCTCCTTCGTTGGCCCTTTTAAATTGTGGCATTTATATTCCCGGCACCAATCTAATGTTCTTCCTTTTTCCTGATGCTAGTTCACCATGCCTAAACCCTCTCTGCCTTTTCCAGCTCGTTTGAAGAGGTTTTGGTTGGGTTTTAAAATGTCTCAAGTTTGAATTAAATTCAAACTTGTGATATTTTTCTTCCTCAAAGTTTGCCCAAACCATTCGTTTTATCGAGAGCATATTTACTGGACCTCGTAAATATTTTTCACCTTCCTCTATTTAAATTCTTCCTCTATCGCTCTTTGGTTTTTCATCTATTTTTTCTGTTAAAAAAATAAAGAAGGAGAAAAGCCAGAGGGAGAGAGAGGCCCAGCCATCTTTTTCCTCCAGCCGCAGGCCCATCCCTCGTGGCCCATCAGCCCAGCCATCTCCCTTCGCTAACTCTAGCCCAGCGCCCCTTGCTCACGCCACCTTTTCTTTTGCACCGGTCTCTCGACGAGTTACCGGAACCGAGATGTTGCGTAGCATCGTTTTCGGATCGTTGCCGTGGCACCCTTTTCCTTCCACCACGGTGACAGTGCTTCATATCTCTTCATGTTCCCTTTCAATAAAAATTGCATAAACTTGATCATGTCATCCGCATCATATTAACAACATTAAAATGAGTGAATTGTTGTTGCTTAAAATTGCTAACATGCTCATGGGGTTTTTCCCGGAATTGTGGTTGTTATTTCCGGCCTCATTAAAATGCCTAAATAGTGTAGTTTTATTATGCTTCACCTCTTGCCATGTTAACCAACATTTAACCTTGTCTTGTAAATAAACGAGAGTCAACTAAATAAATAAAATGTGGTGTTTCGTTAATATGCAACTCGTTGCATATTGAGCTCCACCTAACTTGTAGTACTTGCTTGTGCACTTTGCCATGCCATGCATAATTAAACCAGACATGCATCATACTTGGATGTGCATCGTATGCCATGTTTCTGCTTGTGTGTTTACCGTGTTGTTTGCTTCTTTCCGGTTGCTTCTCTTGTTAGCTTCTTGTTAGCTTCGGTTTCGCTCGACTATGTTGCTCCGTCTACTTCTTGGACCCGTTCTTCTCCCTTGCGGAATCCCAGGAAAGACGATCATACCCTTGGATACCTTTACTACCATTGTCATGCTTAGTTGTCTCGATGCTATCGTTACATGTCGCGCTGCCCATCTTTTATGTCAGCCTCTCCTTGTTGCCATGAAACCTCTAACCTTGACACCTTCCTAGCAAAACCACTGTTTGGCTATGTTACCCGCATGCTCGGCCCCTCTTATAGCGTTGTTAGTTGCAGGTGAAGATGAAGATCGTTCCAGGAGGGAACTTGTTGTTGGAATATCACAATATCTATTATTATTATTAACACACCTATATACTGGGCATGGGTGGAAGGCTTGGCCTTTTGCTCGGTGTTTTGTTCCACTCATGCCACCTTAGGCGCCGATAAACCGGCATTATGTTCCTTGATTTTGCATTCCTTACACGATGGGTGGATGGGGACCCCTTGACAGTTCGACTTTGAATAAAACTCCTCCAGCAAGGCCCAACATTGGTTTTAATTTGCTCATAATAACAACTTAATTAATTAATTAATTGCATAGGGGGTCATGTCCCCGGTTTCTTAATTCTACATAATAGCGGGGGGCAGTGCTGATGGTGTTGGTCCCAAACGGGGGTCCTGCGGGGCCACCACGGGGAAACTCGAGGATTGGTTTTACCTGTAGCATCACCCATCCGGTCGTGGCCTGAGACGAGATACGCGCGGCTACTATCAGGGTGTCGGCACGCCGGGAGGTCTTGCTGGACTTGTTTTACCATTGTCGAAATGTCTTGTGCACCGGGATGCCGAGCCTGATCGGATTTCCCTAAGATAAGGAGTGATGATATTTTATTTATCACTTCAGCTAATCGTGAGAGCTTGTGATGGGCTAAGTTGGGACACCCCTGCAGGGTTATGAACTTTCGAAAGCCGTGCCCGCGGTTATGTGGCAGATTGGAATTTGTTAATGTCCGGTTGTAGAAAACTTGACAGAGGATCCGAAGTAAAACACACAACTGTGTGAGTAACCGTGACTGTCTCTTTTCACTTTGAGAAGAGAACACTGTGGGGTTATGTTTGACTCGTATGTAGTTTAGGATCGTTAGCGATCATTACTAGTTTGCGACCGTTTGCGTAGATGCTCATCTTATTCTTGTACTCGTAAGTTAGCCACCATATTATGCTTAGTCGCTGCTGCAACCTCACCACTTTACCTCTTCCTACTCATAAAGCTTTGCTAGTCTTGTTACCCATGGTTATGGGATTGCTGAGTCCTCGTGGCTCACAGATACTACAACACCAGATGCAGGTTCAGCCGAGTAGGATGCAGGAGATGGATCAGAACTTCACTGTGAGCTCGATGAAGAGAGTGGCCGTTTGCTTGTGACGTTTTCGACGATCAGTAGTGGTTTCTACTATGGGCGATTCAGACCTGTGGCTTTATGTTGTTTTGGTATCTTTCTTTTGGATCTTCGCCCGTAGTCGGGTTGTGATGTTTTGAATGATGTTTTTCTTATGTAATGTATTGTGTGAAGTGGCAAGTGTAATCCAACTATCTCCTTTTGCAATTTAATCCCTCTTTTACATGAGTCGTGCAAAGAAACCAAACTTGAGATCATTCCAGAATGGGCTTATACCTTTAAGTCATGCCTCGACACGTAGGAGGTATAGTCCCATCCTGGGCATTATAAGTTGGTATCAGAGCCTTCTCCGACCTAGAAGCCCCCACTGATTGATCGAATCGTTGACGGTTGAGTCTAGGCACACACTTGAAAATGTTTTGAGTCCTATATATATATATATATATATATATATATATATATATATATATATATATATATATATATATATATATATATATATATATATATATATATATATATATATATATATCGGAGAGTAGGATTTCTTTTGCTCGTCATCTCTTTTTACTCTGGTGAGGACTCCTGACGATTACTCTTATCTCTTCTACTCTCAAAAATTCACCAAATTTTTTTAGGATCACGCGAGTATTGTTTGGATTGTTCCAATGTCTTTGTGACGAGAACATTGTTCTCGATGCCTCCTGTCATTTAGGGGTTGTGGCAGTGTCCCGGGGAGTTGAGCTCCGAGGTGTTGTCGTCACAAATATATCGCGGCAGTTCTACAATACTTAAGACGGCCGACATCGAAAACTCTCCTATGCGGTTAGTGGCAAGATAACCCCGACATCACCCAGTACTGGGGAGGTAGTTCGGGAGTATTGCCATAGCTTGTATAGTAGATGCGTTTCGAAGGTCCGAGGTAAACGGTTTCCGAAAACAACTGGTTATGTGTTGAAGGATGGATACAGCTGGATGTAGGATTAGAGTTGAGTGCGTGATGCTTCCCCTGTATCCCCAACACCTGATTGCATAACTGGAAACTTTCGTAAATTAATAGGTGGGTTCATCCAGTAGTTCTAGGCATTCTTCGAACGAGTGCATGATATGAAGTTCGGGGTTTTACATTGAGTGAAGTGGTTTTATGGGCGTTGTTCCGATCGGGAGTTGCATCTTAAAGGGTCCTTGGCTATGCTGATCCGGGGATTGCAAAACCCTTTTGTAACACGTTCCATGAGCTTTCAGCACGAATATGTCGAATGAAACTTCTATCTTGTATTTGTTCCATCTGCGCCTTGTTGTTTTTATTTACCTTTTGTTCTCCCTAGTGGCTTCTCGACAAGCTGATGTACCTACGGAACTCATTCGTTCAATTCTCTGTTCGGATGATATTGTGAAGTTATGTTGCGACATATCTATCATTTGTTTCGTTTTGATTCTGGTATTCGAGTTGCTTCGATGTCAAGTGTTGATTCCATACCTTTCCTAATCGGCGTTCTCATATTTCTATGGGAGTGCTAGTCCTTCTTGACCATCGAGATTTTCATGTTAATCCTTTTCAACCGGTGTGCCTTCTCTTCAAGTTATTCCATACGGACGTCGTTGAGAAATCTGACGATTTGTCTGTTTCATTCATCCCAAGTTGTCTTTGTTTTCCCCGCCCTCCCACCCTTCTTCTTCTTGGAGTCAGAAATTCTCAAATGAAATATCCATTTTATTCATGTGATATTTCTTCATTCTTTTCCTTCAATGTTCTTATCCGGTACTTTATCGTGAAGAAACTCAAGAGCTTCAAGTTCATCATTCTTAATTCTAATATTCTTCTCCGGTGGGCTAAATTCAAGCTTCTGTGTTGATCATATCTCTTCCTTTTGTTTCACATGTTTTCACATGTTGTAATTTATTATCCCAAGGCTCTCTTATTTATTCAACTCTCTAATTCTTCTTCGGAGTGTTGAAGATATCTCAGATGATCCGCGTTTCCATTCTTAAACATTTCAAGCTATTTTGAGGATTGTTATCTTACTCAAGCCATTTAATTCAACCGATGCAATATCTCTTAAGCAATCTTTTCCAACGGTGTTTTCTTTAGTGGGCCCTAACCCACAGGTCGTTTCCCGGGATCTTACCTGACTCTTCTTTTTTTCTGGTGTTATACTTAAATTCCTTTCAAGTGTGACGTAAGAATGATCCCCATCAGTCACATGCCTTCTCCAAGATCGCGTTCAATTCTTTTCATCATTGTTTCAACCTTTTTAATTCTTCATTCCGGAGTGCTCAACAATTCTTATGGCATTCTCGTCTTCATTCTCAACATTTGGAGACCGGAGAAGTGTTTCTCTTAAATTTTGACCCGTTCTCTTGAAGATTCGTGGTTCTAGCTTCATGCCATCCTCATTATTGTTCCGATTGTGTGGAATTCTTTTCATACCCGTCCGAAGCATTTCATGAATTCTTCCTATTGTGATCCTCCGAAGGCCATCATTTCAGAATATTTCTTCGTTCTCTGTTTGCAACTTCGTCCTCCAACTATTCTTCATTGATGTCTCTTCGTTCGTCTCCATATTTTACGGTGGTTCTTTCAAGTTTACTCTTCCTTGTTATCATATCAATCCATTTGTTCTTTTCGTAATCCTACCGGTGAGTCGTTCAAGACGTTTCTCAAGCTTGTGCGAGATCTCTCTTAATCCTTTCCAACGAGAATAAGTAGTATGCCAAATCCTTTGGTTGTCATCAATTTAAATTGGTGAAGGAGATGCATGACATAATTCTTATTCTTATTCCTTCAAGGTGATTTAATTCTTTTGTCTGGAGTTTGTTCATCATATCATATTCTCGGTCCTAAGTTGTTCATCTTGTTTTCCGAAGCTCCAAGTTATTTCTATTATATCATTTCAAAGCTCCATCTAATTCATCGCAGGCCTTGAATCTTATTCTTTTCATCTTTCACTTCTCATGCTTTCATTACCGGAGTTTTCATGGTGGTTCATCATCATTTAATTCATCCTTGAAGTCTTCATCAAGATTCTTGTTGGAGCTCAAGCATTCTTCATCATGATTTCTAAGTGCATTTCTTTCTCCCTTATCTTGTGAGACGGTGTTATGTCATTCTTGACAATTCATTCATGTTTCATGATTCACGAGTTATCAAGAATGATATATTTAAACCCATCATTTTCTTTGTTCAGGAGATCTTTCCAACCATTCAATTATTTGTTGGAGTAATCTTGGGTTGTATTTCGCCTAAAAGCTTTCCTTGAGAATTGTTGCTATTATGGTGCTTATAAATGACCCAAGTTCTTCATTTATCATTCCGGTGATATAAGTTTTTTGTCTCCTTGTTGATCTCAATCCATGCAATCAATCCTTTCCGTTAGTGGCCGGTTGTCACCTCTTGATTTTGAGATGTTTTCCATAAGCCACATCAAGCTTATTCGTTTTCGTTGTTGATTTTCCATCAACCCTTTCAACCCTTCTTCGTAAGGATGCTTTCAAAATCATTTCTAGTTGAAGATGTTATTCTTCTTCGATCTTTTCACTCCATTATTCGTTCCGAAGGCTTTGTCATATTGCTCTCTTCGAAACATAATCTTGTTTCGTCAAGATCATGTTCTTTCCTTTGCTTATCCAGTCAACCGGAGTGCCGTGACCTTCATTCTAATTCTCTCATATTTTCATGTTTTGCCTCTCTTTTCAACTGGAGTGCTGTCTGAAATCCTTCTTACCCCTTGTGCCATTCTTTCAATTGTTTCGGAGGCAATGTGTTGTTGATTTCATTAAGTATCATTCCATCTCCTCAAGTTCATTTTAATTCCTTCCATTTTCAGATGGAGTGCTGTCCAAATTATTATGTTCTTATTCCTTCTCCATCTTGTTTTAACCGGAGTGGTTTTGAAATTCTTCCGTCATCCGTGAGCTCTTGTTCCATGTCTCTCGACCTACAAGGTTCTCGTAATGCTCCTTGTTCCTCTTTTCTAACGGAGTGTTTTCATCTTCGTTCATCTCTGTTGTATTCTTCTTTCATCTTGTTCAACCTCTCAAGGTTCGTGGTTTCACTCGTTTGTCGAAGAAGCAACTTTGTTTTACCTCTTCTTCTTCCGTTTTTACCCGGTGCCATCTCTAGGATCTCGGGTCGAGATCCTCTGTTAGTGTGGGAGAGTTGTGACGCCCGAAGGCCGACGTCCCAGAAGATTCCAGAAGATTCCAGATGTTCCGGGTTTCCCGTGTGTTTCTTTTGTGCTTGCTTTATGTATTTTTGCATTGCATCATGTCATATTTATTTTGCATCTCAATTTAAATATATTGTGTGGATCTTCGATCCATTTAAATTGAGGGAAGGATGACTTCTCTTTATAACATATCCTCCTAATATATGGAGCTATATAATTATTCCATTGCTTCGGAATCACCAACACACACTTGCAAATATTCCCCATGCCTTTTTCACTCCAAGTTTTGACTCCCACAACCTTGCTTGATCATCTTCTTCTCCTTCTTCGTTGGTCCTTTTAAATTGTGGCATTTCTATTCCCGGCACCAATCTAATGTTCTTCCTTTTTCCTGATGCTAGTTCACCATGCCTAAACCCTCTCTGCCTTTTCCACCTCGTTTGAAGAGGTTTTGGTTGGGTTTTAAAATGTCTCAAGTTTGAATTAAATTCAAACTTGTGATATTTTTCTTCCTCAAAGTTTGCCCAAACCATTCGTTTTATCGAGAGCATATTTACAGGACCTCGTAAATATTTTTCACCTTCCTCTATTTAAATTCTTCCTCTATCGCTCTTTGGTTTTTCTTCTGTTTTTTTCTGTTAAAAAAACAAAGAAGGAGAAAACCAGAGGGAGAGAGAGGCCCAGCCATCTTTTTCCTCCAGCCGCGGGCCCATCCCTCCTGGCCCATCAGCCCAGCCATCTCCCTTCGCTAACCCTAGCCCAGCGCCCCTCGCTCACGCCACCTTTTCTTTTGCACCGGTCTCTCGACGAGTTACCGGAACCGAGATGTTGCGTAGCATCGTTTTCGGATCGTTGCCGTGGCACCCTTTTCCTTCCACCACGGTGACAGTGCTTCATATCTCTTCATGTTCCCTTTTAATAAAAATTGCATAAACTTGATCATGTCATCCGCATCATATTAACAACATTAAAATGAGTGAATTGTTGTTGCTTAAAATTGCTAACATGCTCATGGGGTTTTTCCCGGAATTGTTGTTGTTATTTCCAGCCTCATTAAAATGCCTAAATAGTGTAGTTTTATTATGCTTCACCTCTTGCCATGTTAACCAACATTTAACCTTGTCTTGTAAATAAACGAGAGTCAACTAAATAAATAAAATGTGGTGTTTTGTCAATATGCAACTCGTTG
Organism: Secale cereale; assembly: GCA_902687465.1. Lineage (NCBI taxonomy): Eukaryota > Viridiplantae > Streptophyta > Magnoliopsida > Poales > Poaceae > Secale > Secale cereale. The sequence continues at coordinate 244,909,545 of LR738710.1, forward strand.
CATATTGAGCTCCACCTAACTTGTAGTACTTGTTTGTGCACTTTGCCATGCCATGCATAATTAAACCGTACATGCATCATACTTGGATGTGCATCGTATGCCATGTTTCTGCTTGTGTGTTTACCGTGTTGTTTGCTTCTTTCCGGTTGCTTCTCTTGTTAGCTTCGGTTTTGTTCCGGAGTTGTGAGGATTCGCTCGACTATGTTGCTCCGTCTACTTCTTGGACCCGTTCTTCTCCCTTGCGGAATCCCAGGCAAGATGATCATACCCTTGGATACCTTTACTACCATTGCCATGCTTAGTTGTCTCGATGCTATCGTTACATGTCGCGCTACCCATCTTTTATGTCAGCCTCTCCTTGTTGCCATGAAACCTCTAACCTTGACACCTTCCTAGCAAAACCACTGTTTGGCTATGTTACCCGCTTGCTCAGCCCCTCTTATAGCGTTGTTAGTTGCAGGTGAAGATGAAGATCGTTCCAGGATGGAACTTGTTGTTGGAATATCACAATATCTATTATTATTATTAACACACCTATATACTGGGCATGGGTGGAAGGCTTGGCCTTTTGCTCGGTGTTTTGTTCCACTCATGCCACCTTAGGCGTCGATAAACCGGCATTATGTTCCTTGATTTTGCGTTCCTTACACGATGGGTGGATGGGGACCCCTTGACAGTTCGACTTTGAATAAAAATCCTCTAGCAAGGCCCAACATTGGTTTTAATTTGCTCATAATAACAACTTAATTAATTAATTAATTGCATAGGGGGTCATGTCCCCGGGTTCTTAATTCTACATAACAGGGGGGCCAGTGCTGATGGTGTTGGTCCCAAACGGGGGTCCTGCGGGGCCACCACGGGGAAACTCGAGGATTGGTTTTACCTGTAGCATCAACCATCCGGTCGTGGCCTGAGACGAGATACGCGCGGCTACTATCAGGGTGTCGGCACGCCGGGAGGTCTTGCTGGACTTGTTTTACCATTATCGAAATGTCTTGTGCACCGGGATGCCGAGCCTGATCGGATTTCCCTAAGATAAGGAGTGATGATATTATATTTATCACTTCAGCTAATCGTGAGAGCTTGTGATGGGCTAAGTTGGGACACCCCTGCAGGGTTATGAACTTTCGAAAGCCGTGCCCGCGGTTATGTGGCAGATTGGAATTTGTTAATGTCCGGTTGTAGAAAACTTGACAGAGGATCCGAAGTAAAACACACAACTGTGTGAGTAACCGTGACTGTCTCTTTTCACTTTGAGAAGAGAACACTATGGGGTTATGTTTGACTCGTATGTAGTTTAGGATCTTTAGCGATCACTACTAGTTTGCGACCGTTTGCGTAGATGCTCATCTTATTCTTGTACTCGTAAGTTAGCCACCATATTATGCTTAGCCGCTGCTGCAACCTCACCACTTTACCTCTTCCTACTCATAAAGCTTTGCTAGTCTTGTTACCCATGGTTATGGGATTGCTGAGTCCTCGTGGCTCACAGATACTACAACACCAGATGGAGGTTCAGCCGAGTAGGATGCAGGAGATGGATCAGAACTTCACTGTGAGCTCGATGAAGAGAGTGGCCGTTTGCTTGTGACGTTTTCGACGATCAGTAGTGGTTTCTACTAGGGGCGATTCAGACCTGTGACTTTATGTTGTTTTGGTATCTTTCTTTTGGATATTCGCCCGTAGTCGGGTTGTGATGTTTTGAATGATGTTTTGCTTATGTAATGTATTGTGTGAAGTGGCGAGTGTAAGCCAACTATCTCCTTTTGCAATTTAATCCCTCTTTTACATGAGTCGTGCAAAGAAACCAAACTTGAGATCATTCCAGAATGGGCTTATACCTTTAAGTCGTGCCTTGACACGTAGGAGGTATAGTCCCATCCTAGGCATTATACTATCATTATGTTCTCACCCTCACAGATGACTTGAGTAGATATGGGTATATCTACTTGATGAAACACAAGTCTGAGACCTTTGAAAAGTTCAAGGAATTTCAGAATGAGGTTGAGAATCAACGTGACAGAAAAATAAAATTCTTGCGATCGGATCGTGGGGGTGAATATTTAAGTCATGAATTTGGCACGCACTTTAGGAACTGTGGAATTGTTTCACAGTTGACACCGCCCGGAACACCTCAGCGTAACGGTGTGTCCGAACGTCGAAATCGTACTCTGTTGGACATGGTGCGATCTATGATGTCTCTTACCGACTTACCGCTATCTTTTTGGGGTTATGCTTTAGAGACTGTCGCATTCACTTTAAATAGGGCTCCGTCGAAATCCGTTGAGACAACACCGTATGAACTTTGGTTTGTCAAGAAACCTAAGTTGTCGTTTCTGAAAGTTTGGGGTTGCGATGCTTATGTCAAGAAACTTCAATCTGAGAAGCTCGAACCCAAATCGGAAAAATGCGTCTTCATAGGATACCCAAAGGAAACGATTGGGTACACCTTCTATCACAGATCCGAAGGCAAAATCTTTGTTGCAAAGAATGGATCCTTTCTGGAGAAAGAGTTTCTCTCGAAAGAAGTGAGTGGGAGGAAAGTAGAACTTGATGAGGTGACAGTCACCCCTCCTGAGCCGGAAAGTAGCGCAGCGCAGGAAATTGTTCCTGAGGTGCCTACACCGACAAGGGAGGAAGTTAATGATGATGATCATGAAGATACATATCAAGTTACTACTGAACTTCGAAGGTCCACAAGGGCACGTTCCGCACCAGAGTGGTACGGCAACCCTGTCATGGAAATCATGTTGTTAGACAACCGTGAACCTTCGAACTATGACGAAGCGATGGCGGGCCCGGATTCCAATAAATGGCTTGGAGCCATGAAATCCGAGATAGAATCCATGTATGAAAACAAAGTATGGACTTTGGTGGACTTGCCTAATGATAGGCACGCCATAGAAAATAAATGGATTTTTAAGAAGAATACAGACGCGGATGGTAATGTGACCATCTATAAGGCTCGGCTTGTCGCTAAGGGTTATCGACAAGTTCAAGGGATTGACTACGACGAAACTTTCTCTCCCATAGCGATGCTGAAGTCAGTCAGAATCATGTTAGCTATTGCCACATTCTATGATTATGAGATATGGCAAATGGACGTCAAAACGGCATTCCTTAATGGCTTCCTCAAGGAAGAGTTGTATATGATGCAGCTGGAAGGTTTTGTCGACCCAGAGAATACTAACAAGGTATGCAAGCTCCAGCGCTCGATCTACGGGCTGGTGCAAGCATCTCGGAGTTGGAATATTTGCTTTAATGATGTGATCAAAGCGTTTGGCTTTATACAGACTTATGGAGAAGCCTGTATTTACAAGAAAGTGAGTGGGAGCTCTGTAGCATTTCTCATATTATATGTGGATGACATATTGCTAATGGGAAATGATATAGAATTCTTGGAGAGCATAAAGGCCTATTTGAATAAGAGTTTTTCAATGAAGGACCTTGGAGAAGCTGCTTACATATTAGGCATCAAAATCTATAGAGATAGATCAAGACGCCTCATTGGTCTTTCACAAAGCACATACCTTGACAAGATATTGGAAAAGTTCAATATGGATCAGTCCAAGAAGGGGTTCTTGCCTGTTTTGCAAGGTATGAGATTGAGCAAGGCTCAGTCCCCGACCACGGCAGAAGATAGAGAGAAGATGAGTGGCATTCCCTATGCCTCAGCCATAGGTTCTATCATGTATGCCATGCTATGTACCAGACCTGATGTGAACCTTGCCATAAGTTTGGTATGGAGGTACCAAAGTGATCCCGGTATGGAACACTGGACAGCGGTCAAGAACATCCTAAAGTACCTGAAAAGGACTAAGGATATGTTTCTCGTTTATGGAGGTGACGAAGAGCTCATCGTAAAAGGTTACGTCGATGCTAGCTTCGACACAGATCTGGATGACTCTAAGTCACAAACCGGATACGTGTATATTTTGAATGGTGGAGCAGTCAGCTGGTGCAGTTGCAAGCAGAGCGTCGTGGCGCATTCTACATGTGAAGCGGAGTACATAGCTGCTTGCGAAGCAGTACAAGAAGGAGTCTGGATAAAGAAGTTCATCACCGACCTAGGAGTCATTCCAAGCGCGTCAAGCCCGATGACTCTCTTCTGTGACAACACTGGTGCTATTGCCATTACCAAGGAGCCCAGGTTTCACAAGAAGACCAAGCACATCAAGCGCCGTTTCAACTCCATCCGGAATTATGTTCAAGATGGAGACATAGATATTTGTAAAGTGCATACGGATCTGAATGTTGCAGACCCGTTGACTAAACCTCTTCCACGGGCAAAACATGATCAACACCAGAACTCTATGGGTGTTCGATTCATCACAATGTAACTAGATTATTGACTCTAGTGCAAGTGGGAGACTGTTGGAAATATGCCCTAGAGGCAATAATAAAAGTATTATTATTATATTTCCTTGTTCATGATAATTGTCTGTTATTCATGCTTGAATTGTATTATACGGAAACATCGATACATGTGTGAATATATAGACCACAATGAGTCCCTGGTAAGCCTCTAGTTACTAGCTCGTTGATCAACAGATGGTCACGGTTTCCTGACCATGGACATAGGATGTCAGTGATAACGGGATCACATCATTAGGAGAATGATGTGATGGACAAGACCCAATTCTGAGCCTAGCACGAGATCGTATAGTTCGTAATGCATAAGCTTTTCGGTGTCAAGTATTTATTCCTTAGACCATGAGGTTGTGCAACTCCCGGATATCGTAGGAATACTTTGGGTGTGCCAAATGTCACAACGTAACTGGGTGACTATAAAGGTACACATCGGGTATCTCCGAAAGTGTCTGCTGAGTTGGTACGAACCGAGACTGGGATATTGTCACTCCGTGTGACGGAGAGGTACCTCTGGGCCCACTCGGTAAGACATCATCATAATGAGCTCAAAGTGACTAAGGAGTTAGTCACGGGATGATGGATTACGGAATGAGTAAAGAGACTTGCCATGACGAGATTGAACAAGGTATCGGGCATACCGACGATCGAATCTCAGGCAAGTACCGTACCGATAGACAAAGGGAATAACATACGGGATTGAGTGAATCCTTGACACAGTGGTTCATCCGATGAAGATCATCGAGGAACACGTGGGAACCAACATGGGTATCCAAATCCCGCTGTTGGTTATTGACCGTATAGTCGTCTCGGTCATGTCTACGTGTCTCCCGGACCTGTAGGGTCTACACACTTAAGGTTCGGTAACGCTAGGGTTGTAGAGATACATGCACGTGGAAAACCGAATGTTGTTCGGAGTCCTGTATGAGATCCCGGACGTCACGAGGAGTTCCGGAATGGTCCGGAGGTAAAGAATGATATATAGGAAGTCCAGTTTCGGCCATCGGGTGAACTCCAGGGGTCACCGGGAGTGTCCCGGGACCACCGGAGGGGTCCCGGGGGTCCACCGGGTGGGGCCACCCATCCCGGTGGGTCCCCTAGGCCGCAAGGGGGAAGGGGCCAGCCCCTGGTGGGCTGGCGCACCACTTGGGCCCCCCTCCATGCGCCTAGGGTTGGAACCCTAGGGGGAGGGGGCGCCCCCTATGCCTTGGGGGGCAAGTTTCCCCCCTTGGCCGCCGCCCCACCCTGGAGATCTGATCTCCAGGGCTGGCGCACCCCCCTGGCCCCTATGTATAGTGGGGGGGAGAGGGCAGCGGCACCCCAAGCTTCTGGCGCCTCTCCCCCCTCCCGTCACACTTCCTTCTCCTCCGCAGGGCACCGGCGAAGCCCTGCAGAATTTCCTACTGCATCCACCACCACGCCGTCGTGCTGCTGGATCTCCGACGACCTCTCCTCCCCCCTTGCTGGATCAAGAAGGAGGTGACGTTGTTGTACCAGACGTGTGTTGAACGCGGAGGTGCCGTCCGTTCGGCGCTAGGATCATCGGTGACGAAGAACGCGAAGAGTTCGACTACTTCATCCACGTTGCTTCGAACGCTTCCGCACGCGATCTACAAAAGGGTATGTAGATGCACTCCAATATGCTCGTTGCTAGATGACTCCTTAGATTGATCTTGGTGAAAGCGTAGAATTTTTTTTGAATTCTGCTACGTTACCCAACAACATCGACCTACCACGCGACAAGTACACCATGAGTGACATCTTCAATGTCAAGGATCTCTCTCCCTACCATGGTGATGAGGTTTTTGATCCGAGGACGGGTCTTTCCCAAGGGGGGAGGAGATGATGTGGAGCATCCCAAGGTCATCCCCATGGACATACCGCCGTCTCACCAAGTACGAAGTGGACCCATGACACGTGCACATGCAAGAGCTCTCGAAACCGAGGTGGCATCACTCTTCTCGCAACTACCTTTTGAATCACATGAGACATTACTACTACTTCAAGCGGAGACACTTTGCATACTCGGGTATCAAGGGACTAGCGATGGAGATGCTAAGGAGCAAGTACGATCGAAGGAGAGAAGTGAGCGCAAAGATGGAGAAGAAACGGAGCAAGACTGGACTTCCTTGGATCATCCGGACCCCCAGCCGGACGATCTGTAACCCCCGCCGGACGATCCAGACCGAGCTCGTATGATCCGAACGACCACGCGGACGATCCTACTACCGTGCCCAAAGACAACAACAGCCACCTTGCTGAAGCCGGATCATCCGAACCCCAGCCCAGATCATCCGAACAGAGCCGGACGTCCGGACCAGGACCCGGACAACCGGATCTCCCATGGCCTCCACGACACGTCCGGACGCCGACCCAGATCATCCGGACCCCCGAAGCCCGGATCATCCGGACCACCATCTGGATCATCCGGACCGTGCGTGTGCATGCATGAGTTGGGCCGAGGCCCACGTACCCATTCGTCCCCCTAGACTATATATACTCTTCTCCTCTTTTCTAGGGTTAGCATTGTGATATCTAATTTTGGAGATAGAGCTTTGCTCATCCACTTTTACCCCTACTCCATTGGAAACCAAGTCCTCCTAGGAGAAGGTCCCCCAAGTGGATTCAAGACCCCCTTGTGGGAAGATCCTTTAAGGATTCAAGACCTACTTCCTCCTAGAATTGAGATGAACTAGTTACCCTTTGTATCTCCCTTTGTAGGATTTGGACCTTTGTGATCTCTTTGTCTGTTTGGATCTAGCACATGTGTGATTGTATCAAGTCAATTTGAGTGTTTCCTCTTGTTTTCCATCTCGTGTTCGTCGCGTTCTTTGTAGGATCCGCTCCAATCGTGAAAGATCGGCCTCACCCCGTATCATTGTGTCTCTGTGGCGCGTCGGCCGGGTATCGTCCCTGTGTCCACCAGTTCCCGACAACATCGTATTCACTCGATATGGTCGAGGAAGAAGAGCGTCTCCGCAAGCCTTCAACCGCGATGCCCACTTCAAGACACCAAATCTTTCTGCTGTAGTCGACCATGCCGCCATCCCGAAAAACATAAGGAGTTGATGGATTCTCGCCCCTCGTTGGTTACCCCAAGTGGAAGGTTAGAGATGCAGTGTAGCGGAAGTTTTCCCTTGGCAAAGATACCAAGGATCGATTTCCCTGAGACTCCCAGTTTCAACAAGAAGGTGTCAACTGCTAACGGCGCCAGATATTAGCAATCAACGTGGACCTGCACACAGATACAAATAACTTTGCTCCCAACGAGTACAAAGAGGTTGTCAATCCCTCCGGCCTTGTAGTTTACAAAGGATCAAACACAAGTGATAACAGTGATAGGTATAATTGTAATAGTAAGTAAAAGCGGAAAAGTAAATAGCGGATGTGATCAATGATGGTAATATGGACCGGAGTCTCATGATGTTCACTAGTGATGTCTCTCTCCCAAAAGACGATAAAAACAGCTATGTGAGGTAAACGAATTACAGCTGGGCAATTGACAGGACCATGTGCGCAAACCAATGCTGACTACATTGCAAGAAAGGTTGAGGTTCAAAGCATGGGCGGTACGCCGAGGTAAGTAGACTGAAATCCATCTGCATCTACTACTAATCATCCACCTTGAGATATCTATCCAGAACATCTCGTTGGTATTAAGTTGCGAGTCCCACCCATAGTGTAAACTCAAAGCAACAGACAACTGCATTAAAAGAACTTTGTGTAAAGTAAACAATCCTTGCACCCGCGGGCACAAGCACCGTTGTTTTCCCCCTTGTGGCAACAGCACATCCCCTAGACTCATGTTTCTGTCACTCAAACTAGTCATTGAGGGGCATGAACCCACAATCAAGCATAACGTTCCCTCTTGGAGTCACTACCTACTACTTGGCCAAAGCAATAAACAACAACGGAGAACATGCAAGAATTACTTACGAACATAAATATAAAAGAGGTAGATCAAATATATTACTCAAACACAATCTGAACATAATCTCATAATCCATCGGATCCCAGCAAACTCATCATAGCAACAACATAAGGATTACATATGTGCCTCGATCATGTAGGGCAGCTCACGAGGACTAATTAGTGAAGCACAAGAACGGGAGGAGAACATCACATAGCTACTGGTCATGGACCCATGGTCCAAGGGAGACTACTCACAACTCATCCGGGAGGCGTCCATGGTGGTGGAGAGGCTCCTGGTGGTGATCCTCCCCTCCGGCAGGGTGCCGGGAAGAGTTCTCCTGGTGCTCCCGATCTTGGAAGCGGCGGCGGTGGCGGAACGGAGATGAGATCGCGAAAAAGAGTTCCCGTCTCGAGGGTTTCGGGAGACGCTTTAAATATATGCCAAAGGGGGGCATCAGTGGAGCCTCGGGGGGCCCAGGCGCCCCCCCGGCGCGGCCCAGGGGGGGCGTGCCGCCAGGGCGCCTGGAGCCCTGGTGCCCCCC
>LR738710.1:244928446-244943037 GCA_902687465.1 Secale cereale
GGGAGGGAGCAGGGGTCGAGGGTGTTGGGGTCGAGGGTGTTGGGGACGTCTCGGGTGGGGTGGGGGGAGGGTTGGTATTGGTTGTGGCTGGTGTTAAAGTTGTTGGTGGTATGTTGTGTTCATCATGAGGGGGTGCAGGAAGGGGAGTATATAGTTGGAAAGGACGGGGAGAGGGGGTGTTTGCCGAGCTAGGGGTGTTGGATGATGTAGTAGTGCGTTGTGAGAAAGGAAAAATATGCTCAACAAAGGTGACATGACGAGAGACATGAACGTGTCCTGTCTGAAGGTCGAGACAACGATAGCCTTTGTGCTCGACAGAGAAGCCGAGAAAAGCACATGGGATAGATTGTGGTGACAATTTATTTGTAGAAGTGGCATAGGCATTTGTAAAACAGAGACAGCCAAAAACACGAACCGCAGAGTAGTCGGGGTGGGAAAGAAAGAGGGAATAACAGGGAGTAGTGTTGGGTTTAGTTTTAGAAGGTCGAATATTTAGAAGGAAGGTGGCCATGTGTAGGGCTTCAGCCCAAAACTTGGGAGGCATAGATGATTGAACGAGAAGAGTGCGAACTATATCATTGAGGGTGCGAAGAGAACGTTCGGCTTTACCATTTTGCGGGGAGGTGTAGGGACATGAGAATCTAAGAAGGATGCCATGTTGTAAGAAGAAAGTACGATTTTTAATGTTATCAAACTCGCGACCATTGTCACATTGGATAAATCGAATTGGGAGAAAGAAGTGGACAGACACATAGCGTTGAAAATTAAGAAAGAGAGAATGGACCTCAGATTTGTTGCGTAGAGGAAAAGTCCAGACAAAGTGTGTGAAATCATCTAGTATAACAAGGTAATATTTAAAACCCGAAACACTTACAATGGGAGAGGTCCATAGATCACAATGTATTAATTCAAAGGGATAAGTGCTACAAGAGCTAGAGGAACTAAAGGGAAGACACACATGTTTGCCTAATTGACACGACTCGCAAAATGCAGAATTATGAGAATCCCTATTACATGGTATGGTAAATTCACTAAGCATAGAAGCTAAGACAGCAGGGTTGGGATGGCCCAAGCGACGATGCCAGAGATCGATGGAGGCCAGCATGGATGTTGGAGGGGCGGCGGCAGGAACTCCATTAAGAGAGTAAAGATCACCGGAGCTATTGAAGCGAGCGATCTCGGCCTTGGTCAGGTAATCTTTCACAGATAAACCAAAAGGGTCAAATTCAGCCGAAACTAGATTGTCGCAAGTAAACTGGCGAACAGAAATAAGATTTTTAATGAGGGCGGGTGCAACTAGAACATCACGAAGTAGAAGAGGTTTAGTGGAAGAGGGAAGTTGAGCCTGACCAACACAATATATAGGAATAGATGATCCATCTCCGAGGGTAATGGAAGGGAAAGGAGATGTAGTGCAAGATGATAACCAATTACTAGATGCAGACATATGACTAGAGGCCCCTGAATCAAAGATCCAATCCGTACCTGAGTTTCCTTGCGCAGCAAAGTTATTCATTGCTTGGAGAAAAACAGCTTGATCCCAGCTCGGCGTCGCAGGTGAGGGTGGCGTCGGGAGCAGTGCCGGTGGATATGATGGTGAAGGCAGCAAGGCCGGCTGGGGTGTGTAGTAGGCGCCGCCATCGGTGGAGTAGTGACCATAGGGAGCATATGTCGGGGCGGCGTGAGAGGCATTGGCCGGCTGTGGCGTCGGGAGCAGAGCCGACTGAGGTGTGTAGTAGGCGCCGCCGTCGGTGGAGTAATGACCATAAGGAGCATACGTCGGGGCGGCGTGATAGGCATTGGCCGGCTGTCGGGGGTTGAGAACTCCGGGAGCACCAGTAGGCGGCCGAAGGCCGGGTTGCCAGGCACCTGAGTATGCCGGCGGAGCACCGAGCGGGGACGGAGCGGACCAGGGCATGGGCCACGCCTGAACGAGCCCCGTCCAAGGATCATGAGGAGGCCGCCATGCAGCCGCCGATGGAGCACTGGTGGGTGGTGCAGAACTCGGTGCTGTCGTAGGCGGAACTGAACGAGTCGACGGCGGCCTGTAGATAGGATTTTTGCCGCGGTAGTTCGGACTAGGGCGCCAGCCTCGGGGCGGTTGAGCGGATGACGACGCGGATGGCCCGGCGACAGGAGCCGGCATGGGAGGCGGTGCTGCTGTAGGCGACGGAGGAGGGCGAGCCGCAGCATGAAAGACCTTGGGGCGAGAGTCCTTGCGAGCTTGTGTTTCCGCCGCGAGTTGGAGCAGAGAACGAACTTCAGCGAAGGTGGGAGGAGGTCGTATCATTGGTATGAACGAGGCTTGCTTGTCAAAATCCTCGCTGAGGCCGACGACGACGATGTTGATGAGCTGTGAGTCGCTGACGGTATCGCCGAGTTCGCGGAGCTCATCACCAATGGTCTTGACGCGCTGGCAGAACAGGTTCACCGGGGCGTCTCCTTGCACCATATTGCGAAGCTCGGTGTGGAGAGCGTTTTTCCGAGCGTCGGTGTTGCTTTGGAAGAGCTGACGGAGGGAGTGCCAGATGTTGGCAGCGGTGGCGCCGTCGTGATCGAGCATGTTGAAGATCTCGGTGGTGATGCGGGTGTAGAACCACTGGACGATTGCGAGATCGTCTTTCAACCATTGCGGATCGTCGGGGCGGGGAAGACAGTTGGCGGCGACATGCGAGCGCAGGTTGCAGCGGCCGAGGTGGAGATCGAAGAGATGTCTCCAATGGTAGTAGTTATGGGCGGCGAGATCAAGAACTATGGGGATGTATGGGCTGACGTCGGAGATTGTGTCAGCAAGAGACATTGGTGCGGCAAGGATGGGTGTAGGGGAGTTTTGTGGAGCTAGGGAGAGGGCCGAGAGAGAGGCTGCTGCGGCGTTGGCAGCCTTGGCGATGAGCGCGGCCCGGCGCTCGAAGTAGCCGGGCGGCGGCGGCGGCGGCGGCCTTGGCGGAGCCATAACCTAAACCCTAGGACCGGTATCTGATACCATGATAGATGAATAAACCGATTCTTATTGATTGATTTGGTGCGGCATACAAGTGTATATAAGAGGGTACAAACCGACTTGGGGTAAGGTTACAAAGATGACTTGGACTAGGAGTCGTATACAATAAAGACTACTCTAACACTAAGGGTGTGTTTGTTCAGCTTGAGCTGCCAACTTTTCAGTCTTAAAGCTAGAATCTGGACCAAAGGAGATTTCTAGCAAACCAACTTCTCGAGAATCTACAAAATCTGGTAGTGCATTTTGTGCAACCGGTGTACAACCTTTTGAGCTTCTCAATCAACCACTTTGTTCTGTTGCCTAGAAGTTAAAGGGTGTTTACCCACCTCACTGATAAGTTAAAAAAAAATCAATCTATTCCTTGAGCAAGCGAATGAACAAAGAGAGTGCCTCCCTCCTGAGAACGACCAAAGTCACTTCGCCTCCTTCCCGAGCACGACAAGTAGGGTTCCTAGCCGCCCCACCAATACCGTCAGCCCTCTATCGTGGCGCACCCAGCCTCCGAAGCCTCCGCTGCCTCAACGCTGGTATCGGAGCCCAACAACCGCTTCCACTAAACAACGCCGCCGCCTGAGCCACGCTGGCGACCATTCCATAGGAAGGAAGCCACCACACCTTCCTTCTCCCTCCTTTCTCCCTCTTACCTCACCCTCTCTTCCTCTTGCATCCTATATTTGTAAAAATATCCTAATTTTTTCAGTGGCCATGAGCTTTCACTTGATATCATAGAATCCCTTAGCCCACATGGCATAGCTCAACAGGTGATTCAACAGTCTTGCATCTTTTCCATCGGATTATGAGAATAAAAATAACAGTTGAATTGCTATATTGTCATCATTTTCCTTTCCAACATGGTCGTTGAATTGCTTACCAACGTACAATAATTGTTTCACAGTCAATTAGCATATAAACAATATTTTAGCCCCCAGGACATTACCAGAAATTCATATCAAATATGTAGGTTTACAATTGTCTCAAACAAACAACTTTTTGCTTTTCCACAGTTCCCAGCTCACAACATCTTTCTTAGCTCGCATATGCTTTTCCCGAATCCATAGCTCAACCAAACACGCCCTAAGTCCATCATTCCATCTCCAAGACCAAATAGCTGGCAACATTTGCATCAAAGGGTGAGAGCTTAGCCGAATCGTAACATCGTTAAACTTTGTAGCTCCCTAAGCTACACTGAGATCCTTATTTTGAAAAGTTTTAAATGTACTGTTTTTTAGAGGCATCATCATGTAGGTCGAGCCGCAGGGAGATGTTACGGCTGCCACCAACAACATATGTAATGGCGGTGCAGGTGGAAGCGAGATGCGACAATGATGGTGGCATAGGCGCGTGCTACTCCGAGCATGAGCATGATATAGCGGAACCTTGGATCTAGTTGACCTAGATCGAGTGAAACAATTTTTTTTGAACATATAAACTATTTTGCGAGTATTCATTTATGCACCCAAGCTCGTCTGATCTTGATGAACAGTAAAACTAAAAATTTAATCGATTTCTGTTAAAAAATTAGTCTTTTCATAGAAGATATTTGAGTGTGTGAGGTGCTTGCCAATTTTCAGCGCATTCGGACATGTGAGTAGCTCTCATAAAGAAAACAGTTCACGAACAATAGATTTTTTCACACGCCCTGATTTTTTTTTGGCTGAGAGCTACTTAAATGTTTAAACACGTTGAATATTGGCGCGAACCTCACACACTAAAACATCTTCCTTGCAAGAAAAAAATCCTTTATTTTTCTTATATTTTCTGATTTGACTGTTTACGGCAGGAGCGAATGAGTTTTTTTTAGATCAGGTGAGATTAGTTTTTATTTTTGCCATTTTGCCGCTCTCACACTTTTGTTGTTACTAGCAAATATGCCCGTGCGTTGCAACGGAAGAAAAACTATCAGATTATGCAGCGCTGATAGATGTAAAAAGATCTGAATCAAATGCAAGGGTGAGGTAAAGACTTTTAAAATGTCATTTCACAAATTATGTCTGAGTGATGTCATGATGAGATAAAGGTTTATAAATTCATTTCAAAAACTTAAAATGTGATGATCTCATCACGGCTTGATTTTCTAAGGCACCACAACAAAATATGTTCTGGCTGAGCAAACTGCATTGATGCACCCTGCTTGAACTAGACTGATGAATAATGTATCTCACCTTTAACCTAGTGTAGCGGTGTTTATCACAACCAGTATTGTGATACCAGAGTTAACATAGCTGTCTATGGAGGCAAAATATACATTTAGTCATTTTCATATAGTTTACAAAAATAACCCATAAGAAGTTGTGTCAAATTTTTTGGGGCTCAGCGCTGTAAAAATATGAAAATCTTTTTTTACCCGACACAAGGGACTAAATAAAATCATAAAACAACCTCTACAGCTTCTTAATAAAATCTCAATGTAAGCGACAGTTCATTATTTTACGGATTAGTTTCAATTTTTATGAACATTTTCTAATATTTCTTGTACATTTTTGTTCATATTCCTGAATATGTTTGAATATTGGGTCGTTTGTTTAAATCATGAACATTTATTTGAAATTGTAAAAAAAAATATAATATATGAACAATTTTTTTAAATCATGAACATTTTATGATTGTCCGAATATTTTTTGAATTCATAAACAATTTACGATTTCTAAATATTTCATAGAAAACTAAGAATTTTTTATTTAGTTCTTTCGAAAATCCTGGATTAAATTAGAGAAGAAAGAACAAAAAGAAATTAGAAGGTAAATAAAAAGCAAAAAAAAAATTACAAAACAGGAGGCGCCACGACCCGGCCCATTACCATGTGCTAGAGGGGGAGGCGCACTTATGAAGGGAAAAACGGGAGAAAAAGGTAGGGCTGTGCATTTTGAAACCGAACCGAAAAACCATACCGAAAATAAACCGAACCGAACCAATTTTATGGTTTTTATGGTTTATGGTTTTGGTATGGTATGGAATTTTCATACCGTTTTGAACTTTGGTTTTTATGGTATATACCGAAAACCGAACGGTTAACCAAATAAATCGAAGTAAAAAATAAATTTATATTTCTTGAGACAACAACCATACAAGTTGTCATTTTTCTTAAACATGAGTCAAATTCACGACTAAGCATGTACATTTTTCTTGTAACATAGTTATTTTTCTCTTTAAAAGATGCTAAGCACGTCCATAATCATTAAGGGATGAATATATGCATGCATATATACTTATATATATAGTTATATACTATTTATGTAAAATAGTATGTGTTTTGATTGGTTTTGAGTCATAAATTTGTAAGTTATTATTACGTCATTTTCAAATTCGCGTCAACTTTGGTTTTTATGGTATATACCGAAACCATACCGAAATAATTTGGTATATACCGAAACCGAACCGTATTTTCATTTCATACCGTATTTACCGAAGTATTAATACCGTACAAACTGAAAAACCGTATAGACCGAACCATGTAAACCGAATAAACCGAACGCACAGAGTGAGAAAAAGGGGCACAACCAAGGATCGAACCCTGGCCTCCAGTGATGAGGAGGGCGGCTGCTTCAACCATCGCTCTGCTTATGTGTTGGTATTATGATAGTGTATCAACAGTATAAGAACAAAATTCAACGGCGATTTTGAAATAAAATCGAATCGTTTTTATTCACTTGCCGATGGCATGTGGCGTAATTATTGAAAATTACAGGGGCAATTTCAGTAACAGACGACCAGAAACACAATTTTCTTTATTATTAAAGTTTGTTGTTATTGTCGAAGAACTACAGGCAAATATATGAATCAGGCCCGCTTAAAATTCCAGCAGCCCATATACACGTAGTGGCCTCCTCTTGAAGGAAAACAAAAAGGAAAGAAAGAAAAAGATGTATACGATGACCTCAAAAGAAAAAAGATAATTTATTGCGTTTTCCTCCCGGAAAAGACTACAAGTACCTATTCGCCAAAAAAAAAAAAAAAAACTACGTGTAGCTTTGTCTCTACGCGACGTATTCTGTACAAATACGGGGTACACGCTGCGTACGTACATACGTATCTGTACCGGGCGCTGCAGCCGTTCTCGTCTCCTTGGATTTGGATCTCGCGAAAGCAAACCCTAGCGCCCTCGCGAAAAGCTCCTCGATCCATCGCCATGGCGCCATCGGCTTCCGACGTCCTGCGCCTCGACGGCAACGGGAACCCGAGGACGCTCCGCCTCTTGGCGTCGCTCGTGGAGGCCGAGTCCCGCCGCTTCGCCGCCGCCGCCTCCCAGCCCGCGGAGAACGACCTCGTCCGGGCGTTCCGCGGCGGCGCGACCCCGGCCGTCCCAATCGGCGAGTTCCTCGAGCGCCTCCAGCGCTGCAACTACTTGTTTGATGGCGGCGTCTACGTCCTCGCGGCGGCGTACCTCGCGCTTTTCATGCGCAGCCCCGCCGCTCTAGAGGCCGGGATCGTCGTCGAGCCGGCCACCGCGCACCGCCTGGTTTCCGTGGCGGTCCTGCTCGGCGCGAAGTTCAGCAGCTCGAGGTACTACGAGAGGCGGGTGGAGTCGTTCCAGGTATGCTCCGGCCAGTCCATCCGGTCCAGCGAGCTGTGCCCGCTGGAGCTGCTGTTCCTACGCGCCCTCGACTACCGCGTCTTCATCGCCGATGAAGAATTCCGGCGCTTCTTCGGGATCCTGGAGCGCCGCCCAGCTCCAGCGCGCAGCGTGGCTTGCGGGGCGAAGAAGAGGAAGGCCGAGGAGGAGGTGGAATCACGCCGCGTGCGAGCTTGCCAGATAGCCGCTCGCTACGGCATCTCAGGATTCAACCGGAGTTAAGTTCTCAAATTCTCTCTCATTATTGCATCCTCCATTTGCTTCTCGCATTGCACTTGAATCATGTCAGTCAGGAACTTGCTACTACTTACTGTCGTTTCTGTGTTTTCAATCGAGGTTGTTTCCATTGGAGATCCAGCAGAGGAAAGGAGACAGGAGGAGAAGCCAGAGCACACAGCAAACGCTGGAGATCAAATGTTCGCCTAAATGTCGAGTCTGTCAGATTGAGTACGACAAGTGTTAGTCGACTCGAGTCCAGTGCTCTCGTCTAGGTCTAGTCTTGGCTACGGAGTACTCCCTTCGTCCCAAAATAAGTGTCACGGATGTAGTAAATTAGTACATCTGTGACACTTACTTTGGGACGGAGGGAGAGTCCTTATGTAAGATTTTTTTCGATATCAATAAAAAGTATTCGATGTTTTGCACGATTGCTTGTAGTATCGTGCAATTCATGTGTCAAGAAATTATTTAGCCCATATCACAGTCCAGTGTTCTCATCTAGCTATTCTGTTACGGTCAGCTATTCATTAGTGTTGTAAGTTCGTCAAGGTTTCAAAGATCAATAAAGAGTACTTTTTGCTGGAATTGAAATCTTTCAAATATGCAGATCTGGGCAATTTGCAGCAATTTTACAATATTTCCCTGTGTTATTCTTTCATAACATAATAAGTCTTGAAAGAAACGAAAGGAATGTTCTGTCTCATGTCTAGGGCCAGACAACATACATGTTCTGGGCAGGAAACAATAATATATATAACCCTGATGCACAATCGATTCACAATAATGCATCTTACACGCACACCTGCATTGACAACTGCTGTGATGGCCATGAGAATGTGGCCAGATAATTAACCCAACACTTCATACAACTAGATCACACCAATCACTTTGAGTTCTGGATTTGAATGGCTGCTGTGGCTAGTGACTATGACTCCACTCAATCTGACACGAAAAGAAGACAACAAATCAGAAAACTGACAAGAATTCTCCACTACAAAATGTACATGTGCAAACATGAACTGGTTATAGGTATACATATGACCAAATATAAGAGCAGTTGGTAAAACTTATGAGAAAGACACTTGTCAAATTTTACATAAATAACAGGACTACAATACAGATATATATTAATCCCAAATGAAACTGAGAATGCATAGGCACTGGAATCGTGTGTTTATCATCGTAACTATGCAATACAGTTGGGAACAAAAAGGGCAGAGAGATCATGGTAAACACCAAAAAATGAATCACAAAATTAGATAAATAAAATTGATAGCTTCGTAATAGAGACAATCAACAAGCAGTAATCAGTGTGTCCTTATGCATTCGCGAACAAAGATCGAGGTGGGTGACCCCTCACCCCAGACGCACACACCTGTGTAATTGCTCTAATTGACATTGAGGGTTAAATATCTTCAGAGCAAAAGTTCTTGCCAGTTCACCACTTTGATTGGTTCTGATACGGTTCGGAGTAATGATTCAGACTCTAAGTTGCAGCCATACTAGTTAAGTTGATTTATCTCAAAATCATGAGAAATTACAGATGAGATGATGACCAAAAAAGGCACTTCGGTGACCTTGTGTCTATCAGAAAAAGTGCACAAGATAAGTCATGCTTGACTGGATTGTAACTTATATTCCTTCTCTATTAGGTTAACCATAAAACACTCCTCCACAATAGTTATTGTCATCTTGTTGGAGCCAAGACAAGACAAAATCTACCAAGGAAAAGCAATCACATCCAAGGAAGAAGACATGACGCTTTGTTTGTTTGCTAGGTTCAGCTGTGTGCCTAGATCCGCAGGAGCCGAAATTCAGTGGCTCTGCCCAGATATATTTCTTATCATGGTTGTTCGTGTTACATCACACGGTCGCATGCGTAAAAGGATATAAACCCTAAGTGAGTATAATACATTTACACAATTACTGATTCCCAGATTAATTAGGCAATCCATTCATCTTTGCATATATTTGTCACGCACAAAAGATTTAGTATTTCTGAATTCCCCTTGGTCTCCAAATGGTGGATGGATATTACTCAACGATCTATGGTGTGGAAGACCCTTTAACTTTACTTATTTAGTTGTCTGAATAGTTAAGATGGCAAGCAAATACTTACCCAGCTCCTGAGTTAAGTTAGTTTTCCCACAAGCTCGGGAGAAATAAACACAACCATTTAAACAAGACTTATGTATATTACAATAATAAACTATCAAGCACCAGACAAGTTGTATGATAACTATGCAGGTACGGAGATAATTACAATGCAACAGAGTGTTTACCCCTTCATATTGTCGGTGACGACAGCGATGGTGGGAAGTTGGTATATATGTGCGCACTTAGGATGTGATGCTTCAACCTGCAGATGCTCTCAAGCTGCAATGTCTTGACGTCCAGTGAGAAACATTCCAAGTCTGACATCTCTAACGATGATGGACTTGCGGAGTCATCTTCGGATCTTAGTAGTAGCAAATACCTCTCTGTTGCACCTCTCAGGTAATACCGATACCCGGATTCCAATGCGATCGTTTTCTTCATCTGCCACTGGTTGAAACTCTGGCCTTCGTTTTGCCTAATGGTATAGTAGAGGTCAAATGTGCCATCTGCATCGTGTTCACGGACAGCAAACATCCCAGGTCTGCCTTCCCCTGCATCCACAACCGCAATCGGTGGCCTTCGGCAGCCAGGTGGGAGATCGGCAATGGAGAACTCCATCCTCCTGGTGTCAAGCATGAGCAATTTCTGTCTCCAGTCCATGACCCAGTAGAAGCAGCCGCAAGCGTATTGTCGGCCGAAGAATACAGGGCTCTTGGACGACGCCGTCGACACGCCAGTGCCCACTAACAAATCGCCCCAGCCCTGAGACGCAACGGCTCGCCATTCTCCGATGCTTGAAGAGAAGACGAAGGCGACCAGCTTCGTTTTGCACTGCGCCATCCAGATCACTCTGAATGACGTTTCTTCCGCCTCATCCTCGCCTGGGGGAGCCAGGAAGGGCTCGCACCAGCGCTCCAACTCCACGCGGAGCGGGTGCTCCACCGAAGCGGCTAGGTCGTCAGGGATTGGGGGGAGCTGGAGGCACCGCCGGTGGAGAGGGTCGCACACCGCGAGCTCCGTGAAGACAGGGGAATCCTCGCCAGCGTCGTCCTCCCGGGTGCGGTCGAGGAGGACGCGGCCGTCGCGGACGTCCCGGACGATCCAGCTGTCGTGGGAAGGGAGGAAGGAGTAGGTGAAATCCGCGGCGAGGGAGACGGCGCGGGCAGCGGGCGCGGAGGCGTGGGGCGGGCGGGCGGGGTGGAAGCCGTTGTGGTTGATGAAGCCGAGGAAGGGCCGGGCGTGGAGGGAGCGGAAGCGCCGGAGGAATGCGCGGTCCGTGACGAGCCGGCGGAAGGCGATGCAGGCCACGGAGGCGCGGACGAGGTCAGCCGGGGTGGGCAGCAGGAGGAAGATCTCCGCCAAGAGGTCGTCCGTCACCGGCAGGGAGCTCATTTCCGCCATTTCCTGGCTGGTCGCCGGTGGGGTGGAGGAAGGAAAGAGCTTTGGCGTCGCTGGATCGGAACTCAGCAGCTGCGGTGGCCTGGAAGATCAAATATCTGAAAGTGATTCCCAGCAATAAAATGGTTTGTCCTAGAAAGTCAGAACTGATTACTCCTATCCTATGGCCTAGATTTCTTCTCCGGGTCCATTTCTTTGTTTGCGTCAAAGAATCCCCAGCACCCTGTTTGCAATCAATGCAAACCACATCTTTCCACAATCCATCCCTTCGATTTTCACGGGTGGGTCCTCCCAACCCTTGATTCCAACTAATCCTTGACACCACAACTTGTCACTTGATTCCCGTAAAAATCATCAGCTCGCAAGTCCCCTTGTTATTTTCTTTAATCTATTCATCAACTATTAAGGCAACAAAAAACATACTCCACAATAAGTAACATAGATTAAATCAAGATTCGTAGATCACCAAGTGACAACTATAAGCATTGGAACGAGCCGAAGCCGTGTCGTTGTCATAGCCTCTCCCTTACCGACATCGGGCAAACTTAGTTGTAATAAACAGTTGGGAAGTCGTCACACGAAGACCTCACAAGACCAGGGCATCATAACAACAACTATCGCTGATGAAGAGAACCACAAATCGACATGATTTAATCTGTAGACACACGAACACACACGAACGAAGACCGTATCGAAGCAGGTTCATCGAAGACAACCACTGACCGAATCTTGTGAGATTTGTCGGAGACACACTTCCACACGCCCCTCGACATCACTAGACGCACCACTAGGGGCGGGGGAGGCGTGGATAAACTTATTCACCTCCAAGGAGCCATTTTCGTCGTGTCTTCATAAGCATGAGGCAAGCCCTAACAAGACTCAAACGAGCACCTAAAAAAGGAGTCATCCCGTCGACAAGAGTCGCGATCCACAACGCCACCAATGGCCCTAAGGCCATAGAAGACGAGGCTCACCAACACAGGAGGCAGAAACCCAGCCTGTTCGCCCGAGAGGAGAGACGAAGGGGTACGATCGCATTGTTATTAATCTTTTGTGATTATAAGTCTATTTGTTATTTAACTTTGAGTTTGCAATTCTATTTATTTATTTAACTCTCAGTGATCAAGGCTAAGTTGACAAGACATAGGGCATCTTTATGGTAGACCCGTAACCCCCTTCCCCCACAACCGTCCGGACCGCGGAAGCCATCCAACGCCGACATGTATCGGTCTGCAGGGCGGTCCGGAGCGATTTCTCCTGCAAACTGGACAAAAGTGTGGGCGGTTTGCGGGAGTTCGTACACACGAAACGTAGGACTCCAACACCCCGAGCCCACCCAATCTCCCATCCCGATCTCATTTCCTTCCACTCCACCTCTTCTCCCTCTTACTTTGCGTCTACACCCTCCACCCCACCGCCGCTGTTGTTCGTCTCCGGCCACCACAGAGGCATTGCCGGACGTCCGCAACCGGCACCGACGCGCCCGCTCACCGTTCCGATGGAGCTTTCCACACTAGAGTTGTTTGTACCCAGGTACACTCCCCCCGGTCGACGACCTCCATGGCGGACACCACGCCCGACAGGTGTTCGATCAAATGTCATTGAGCTTATTTTCAAATGCTATGTCATTTTTTAGAGTACGAAGGATGGTGAGCTACTCGACCATGGAGGATGAGTTGTTGTGCGATGCAAGATTGGCCGTATCTATGGATTTCATAGGCAAGACCAGAGGGCCGTCCTTCCGAGAGCAAGTGCATGAAAAGTTTCACGCATGAAAGCACATTGCGCCCTACGACATGTACATCATTCAATGACGCATAAGTATTGTTGGCACGCTATCCAAGTTAGCATCATAAAGTTTTGCAACTTGGTTAGTCAGCTCGAGGCAAGGTGGCCATTGCACGCAGATATGGAGGAGATGGTAAGTTTTACTTCCTCTTGCTCAACTTGTTGATTGATTCGTTCACTCAATATTGGTCAGCACATTATATGTAGCCCGCACGCGCAGTCGTGGTAAACCATAGGTCAGAGGGGCGGCCATTTACATGCATGACATCTACTACGCAACCTTCTTCTTATAGACTCATGTTGGACCTCCAAGCGCAGAGTTTTGTAGGACAGTAGCAAATTTCTCTCAAGTGGATGACCTAAGGTTTATCAATCCGTGGGAGGCGTATGATGAAGATAGTCTCTCTCAAACAACCCTGCAACCAAATAATAAAAAGTCTCTTGTGTCCCCAACACACCCAATACAATGGTAAATTGTATAGGTGCACTAGTTCGGCGAAGTGATGGTGATACAAGTGTAATATGGAAGGCATATATAGGTTTTTTTAATATGAAAATATAACACAAGGTAGCAAGTAGGAAACGTGAGTAAAACGGTATTGCAATGCTTGAAAACAAGGCCTAGGGTTCATACTTTCACTAGCGCAAAATCTCTCAACAATGATAACACAATTGGATCAGATAACAATCCATCAACGTGCAACAAAGAATCACTCCAAAGTTGCTATCGCAGAGAACATAAGATGAAATTTCTTGTAGGTTATGAAACCACCTCAAAGTTATTCTTTCTGATCAATCTATTGGGCTATTCCTATAAGTGTCACAAACAACCCTAGAGTTTGTACTAGAATAACACCACGTAACACGCATCAACCAACCCTAATGTCACCTAGACACTCCAATGTCACCACAAGTATCCGTGGGCTAATTATACGATGTGCATCACATAATTTCATATTCATAATATTCAATCCAACACAAAGAACTACAAGAGCATCCCGAGATTTCTATCGGAGAAAGGAATATGAAAACGCATACCAACCCCTATGCATAGATTACCCCTGAAAGGATCGATATGGTTGACTAGAGGGGGGGGGGGTGAATAGGAAACTAACAATTTTTAGCTTTTCTTAACCAATTAAAATTAGGCGACAAAATAAGTTGTCTAGAAAAACTACTAAGAAGACAACTAATGTAAATAAGCACAACAACTACACAAGCATGCTATAGGAATTAAACAAGTAAAGCATGCAAGAGTAAAGGTAAGAAATAACCACAAGTAGAACCGAAGGAGACGAGGATGTGTTTCCGAAGTTCCTTCCCTTTGAGGGGAAGTACGTCTCCGTTGGAGCGGTGTGGAGGCACAATGCTCCCCAAGAAGCCACTAGGGCCACCGTATTCTCCTCACGCCCTCACACGATGCAAGGTGCCGTGATTCCACTAGTGGTGCCCTTGAAGGCGGCAACCGAACCTTTACAAACAAGGTTGGGGCAATCTCCACAACTTGGAGGCTCCCAA
>LR738710.1:244943666-245048339 GCA_902687465.1 Secale cereale
GGAGGCACAATGCTCCCCAAGAAGCCACTAGGGCCACCGTATTCTCCTCACGCCCTCACACGATGCAAGGTGCCGTGATTCCACTAGTGGTGCCCTTGAAGGCGGCAACCGAACCTTTACAAACAAGGTTGGGGCAATCTCCACAACTTGGAGGCTCCCAACAAACCACGAAGCTTCACCACAATGGAATATGGCTTCGAGGTGACCTCAACCGTCTAGGGTGCTCAAACACCCAAGAGTAACAAGATCCGCAAGGGATTAGTGGGGAGAATCAAATATCTCTTGGTGGAAGTGTAGATCGATGCCTCCTCAAGCAATCCCGAGCAAATCAACAAGTTTGATTGGCTAGGGAGAGAGATCGGGCGGAAATGGAGCTTTTGGAGCAACAATGGAGTAGTGGGGGAAGAGGTAAGTCTTCTTGGAGAAGAAGACCCCCTATATATAGTGGGGGAACAAATCCAACCGTTATTTGAGGTTTCAGCCCGCAGAGAGCGGTAGTACCGCAACTCATGCGCGGTACTACCGCTGGCTGAGCGGTACTACCGCTTGGGAAGCGGTACTACCGCAAAGGCAAAAGATTGAGACCTGATACAGCCACGGATGAAATAAATTACATCTGTGGCTACATCCGCAGGGGAAAACGGAAGTAGCAAAACGCGACACGGTACTACCGCTTAAGCTAAGCGGTACTACCGCATGGTATGCGGAAGTAAAAAATTACTTCCGCATCCACTTCTTATACTTAGACTCAGCGCCTGGGCCAGATACACGGTACTACCGCATGGGGACGCGGTACTACCGCGGGAGCGGTACTACCGTGTCGGCAAGCGGTACTACCGTGTACCTGCGCGGTACTACCGCTTGGCAGAGCGGTACTACCGCATGCTTGGCAGATGATCAGTATAGAAGCCACAGAATTGCCTCAACGAAAGAAAACCGGTTGGACCTCCAGAGAAGCAAGGAAAGGAAGTGTGGGAGAAAGATGTGTACGTGTTGATTCTACCCAAACCTTTCCGACGCGGACCCCCTCTTAATAGTACGGCTTTCC
Source organism: Secale cereale (assembly GCA_902687465.1). Classification (NCBI taxonomy): domain Eukaryota; kingdom Viridiplantae; phylum Streptophyta; class Magnoliopsida; order Poales; family Poaceae; genus Secale; species Secale cereale. The sequence goes on from LR738710.1 coordinate 244,944,715, forward strand.
TATTACTCAATGCCACCTACAGGGAGCAAAAAGAAAACACCGTCCTTCATAGAATCCGAGGGGCAAGCAATCGTCTTGTGCCATAAGGGAGATATACCTGTATGAGCTTACAGCACACGATCAGTCCGCAAGAGTATTGTCATCAATCACCAAAACTATTAGGGAGAAATATGCCCTTACAATCTCCCCCTTTTTGGTGTATTGATGTCAACACGAGATTTGCACAGAGAAGAAATAATAGAGTAAGCAATATAAGCCCTAGAGTATAGGTGAGCTCCCCCTGTATGTGTGCCTTCATATGATTGTGCTTTGGACTGCACTGCACACATACTAGGTATAGCGCTCCCCTATAATCTACACACGCGATACTCTATATAACATTTGACTGCATAGGATAAACATAAGGACATAATAATAAGTTTAACGATACGGGGGCATATGTCTTACACCATATGATTGTCTCACACAAACACGCACAATAAAACCAAGTTCAACGAAAAGAACACACACACAAGACGGCAAATGCAAATCACTCTCCCCCTTTGTCAGCGAGACACCACAAAGGGAAAAAGAGGAAACGAAGATGGGTGGCAGCCCGGGAGAAGCTCAGTCGTCATACTCGTCATCAAATCCCTGCTGCTGCTCCTCCTGATAGTCCTCATCAGATCCCTGCTGCTCTGGCTGATACTCCTCATCAGAATCTGTCCACTGGTATCCCTGGCGAGCCATCCAGGTAGCCTCTGGAGTGATGATGTCCTCCGATCCATTTGAAACCTCTTCACCATACAAGGACAGAATCTTCTTGTCCCGCTGACGCGTCTTCTTGTCAGTCACATGGGCACGGTATTGCCCCTGAGCCTGCATGCAGAAGAGAGCCTTCATCTTCTGCTGGAGCTTATTAGCCCACGATGGCTTCTCCACGGTAGAGGAAGAAGAGGGGGCAAATCTGCCTGAGCGGACATCGGCAGGCTCCTCCATAGGCTCATCCTTAGTGCCCATCTGGGCAGCAGCAGCCTGAGCACGAGTAGTGGTGTTGGCCCAACGAGTCTTGACGCGAAGCTTGATAGGATCATGGCGGTAGCAGTCGGCCTCCAACTCCTCCTCTGGATACAATTTCGCCCAAGTCTTGGAGATGAGCAGAAATAAGAAAGGACCATAGATAGGTACCTTGCGAGTGTAGATAGCAAACCGGAGCTCATTCCACATGATGTGGGAAATGTCAAGTGGAACAGCCTGAGCGGAGCGAGCCTCTTGACACATCAGAAGCATATCAACCAGATAGGCATGAACCTTGTCCTTGTCGCCAACACGAGGGAACAGCGTGTTGCGAAAAATCCGATACATGATGTCCAGGAAGGGATTCAGCACATAAGTTGTTTTGCCACTAGCAAGGGTCTTTGCCTCATAGAATGGAAGAAGTTTGTCCTTGTTAGCTGCTTCAGGATTGGCGTGAGGCCGAAAACCAATAGGGTGATGGAGACCCTCATCGGGAAGCTGAAGAAGATCCATGAACTCCTTCCAAGTGGCGGTCATCTTGTGACCATGAGTCATCCAAGTCATGGGACGATCTTCCTTGGCCTGAAAGTTGATAGAGGCATAGAACTGCGCAATGAGCTCAGGGTCAAAATCATTCTGGAAAGTCATGATATGCTCCAGACCCAGCTGCTCGATCAAGTCAAGGGCTTCTGCAAAATATGCCCTGTTCTGATCCTTCCTCATGTGCTCCACGTCGATCCAGTGAGCATCCACATACAGATTGGCCTTGGTCTTGAGCACCTCATGATAGATGCGATACTGTTGCTTGGTCCAGAAGACATCATCACCAGGAAAGTGCTCACGGGGTTCCCCATATGGGTTGATCTTCCGTCGAGCCATGAACTCACCAGCAGGCATTTCCTCCATAGACATGGATGATTCCTTGCGCTTGTTGGCTGAGGTCTTGTACCGGCGCTGGGGATTGGAGCCCTCTGGCGCATCACTTGGGGTACGCAGGCGCTTGGAACCGGTGTCACGAGCTGGGTTGGTACTGAAAGAACATGCGGTGCCCCCATGTTTGGTTTTGGTAATTGATGAAAATCTATATGGACTAATGGTTTCCTTGAGTTATATTTGAAGGGTTTGTCCATAGGCTTTTCTTGGAGTTCATTTGTTGGTTTCAAGGAGAGTTTGTGATGACCAAGGTGCTATTAAGGAATTATACAAAGATTGGTCTTGTGAGTGTTGAGCTTATTGCAAGCATGTCTTGAAGAAGAAGAGTGTGTTATCATTCATGTTTACCTTCAAGACATCATCCAAATGAAGAGTTGGAAAGATTCAAGGTTGATCAAGACTAAGTGAAGGAGTGAATCAAGTTGATCAACACACCAAGCGTAGAAGATGTACCGAGAGGGATCAAGCAATCCTATGGTATGGTAAGCATTGTCAATCACGCTTTATGTACTAACCCATGGTCTTCGTGAGAGTTCTTTGTGGGGTTAGGTTGCGGTGTGCAAGTTCAAGTGGAGCATCACGAAGAAATCAAGTGCTTGAAGCTTGCCATCCATTGTCGTGACAATGGACTTGTGAAGATATGCCGAAGAGTGGCTCTCCCATAGAGGAGTATGGGGGAGCAATCTACTAGTCTTCACCGAGACAACGCAATCAAGAAAGGTGGTCCAACTTGAGGAAGTCAAGATCGTCTACATCTAGCTCAAGTGGACTTTGTGCAAAGCAAAGGTTTGCCCTTGATAGGTTTTCTATTTTACCGGTCTCGTGGTGGTAGTTGGGAGACCGGGTTATAGGATCGTTTGCCGTACTATCAAGGGGGGCTCTCAAGTTGGTAGCTTGATCGTATCGTTAGTAGAGAGCTCAAACCATTGCATCCTTGCATCATGTTTCTTGGTTCTTGTTTGGTTCTCTTTGTGAGTCTTAGAGCTTATGGTCATCGTGATGACAAGCTTGAGTTCATCGAAAACGGAGTTCACATGTGTCTTCTATGATGTTTTCGGTGTTGGGTGTTTTACCGGTCTTATCCGAGGAAGGGTTCTCACCATTTTCTTATGGGCCTTTTCTAATTTGCTTATTATTGGTTTTTCTATCAAGATTGTGTTAGCCCTTGTCGCTAGCTTTCCAACAAACTTGGTTTCATCGAATTCGGAGTCCGTATGCAAAAGTTATTGACGTTTTGGTGTACTGAAAAGGCTGCAGCGGTACTACCGCGGGTAGGAGCGGAAGTAATTTTTTACTACCGCTTTCGGAAGCGGTACTACCGCTTTCGGGAGCGGTACTACCGCTTGGAGCAGTACTACCGTGGCTACTTCCGTGGCTACTTCCGCTCGGGACCAAAAACTCGTCACAAGTCCAGCGGTGGTAGGCACGGATGTAATTTTTTAGTACCGCTCGCAAGCAGTAGTACCGCTACCGCTTGGAGCAGTACTACCGCGGCTACTTTCGTGGCTACTTCCGCTCGGGACCAAAAACTCGTCACAAGTCCAGCGGTGGTAGGCACGGATGTAATTTTTTAGTACCGCTCGCAAGCAGTAGTACCGCTACCCTTAGCAGTACTACCGCTATCCCTAGCGGTAGTACCGTGAGGTCAAGCGGTACTACCGCTCCGACGGTTTTTCTGGACTTTTTGCCTCCTCGCTGTTGTTTTTCTAAGGAGTACTAATGCCCTAGCGGTAGTACCGCTCCTGGAGCGGTAGTACCGCTCTGTGCGGGCTGTGAGCATAACGGTTGGATTTTTCCCCACCTATAAAAGGGGCTCTTCTTCCCCAATGAACCTTATCCTTTGAGCTCGTGTTCTTCCCCCATTGTTGACCTTCTTCGAGCTTGCTATCTCTCAATCCCTCCATGGATTCTTGCTAGTTTTTGGGGGGAAAGAGAGAGGAGATCTAGATCCACATTTCCACCAATCACTTTCTCCTCTAAGTGAGGGGAACCCCTTGGATCTTGATCTTGGAGTTCTTGGTGTTCTCCTTCTTGTTCTTCCTCTCATTTCCCTCCCTAGCATTAGTTGCTTTGGTGGGATTTGGGAGAGAAGGACTTGGGCACTCCGTGTGCCCTTGCCATTGCATTTGGTGCATCGGTTTGAGTTCTCCACGGTGATACGTGGAAGTGAAGTTGAGAAGCTTATTACTCTTGGGTGCTTGGTACCCTTGAGCTTGTTCCTCTTGGGTGCTTGGGCGCCCTAGACGGTTGTGGTCACCTCGGAGCCATATTCCATTGTGGTGAAGCTTCGTGGTGTCGTTGGGGAGATAGCCCCAACCTTGGTGTTCGGAGCTCAATCATTGTGGTGTAAAGCTCCGGGCAAGCGTCGGGGTCTCCAATTAGGTTGTGGAGATCGCCCCGAGCAATTTGACGGGTTTCGGTGACCGCCCCCAAGGGTTGCCAAAGTGTACGGGTTCGGTGACCGCCCCCAAGGATTGCCATTTGTACGGGTTCGGTGACCGCCCTCAAGGGTCCCTTAGTGGAATCACGGCATCTTGCATTGAGCGAGGGCGTGAGGAGATTACGGTGGCCCTAGTGGCTTCTTGGGGAGCATTGTGCCTCCACACCGCTCCAAACGGAGATTAGCATCCGCAAGGGTGTGAACTTCGGGATACATCGTCGTCTCCGCGTGCCTCGGTTATCTCTTACCCGAGCCCTTTACTTATGCACTATACTTTGTGATAGATATATTGTTTCTTGTCATATATCTTGCTATCACCTAGTTGTTTATCTTGCTTAGCATAAGTTGTTGGTGCACATAGGTGAGCCTAGTTGTTGTAGGTTTTGTGCTTGACAAATTAACCGCTAGGTTTATTCCGCATTTGTTCAAGCCTAAACCGTAATTATTTTAAAGCGCCTATTCACCCCCCCTCTAGGCGACATCCACGATCTTTCAATTGGTATCAGAGCCTCGTCTCTCTTTATAGGGCTTAACCGCCTAGAGAGTAAGGATGTCGACTAGGGGTTTAGGATTTTCTGACACTCTTAGTTTCAATGGCACAAATTTTGATGTTTGGGTGATTCGCATGCTTAATCTCTTTAGGGTCATGGACCCAAATTTAGAGCGAATTGTAGATATGGGTTTTTCTCCTCCAAAGGATCCACAAAGATTATCTTTAGAGGATGAGAAAAACTCTTATCTCAATGCTCAAGCTTCTAATGTGCTTTTTGATGCTTTGAGCAATGTAGTTATATTTCAACTCATGCCGTTCCGGGATGCTCATGAGTTGTGGACAAAGCTTCAAGATAAATATGGTGTGTCCAAGAATTGTAGGAATGATTGTTCTCCCTCCACCTCCGGCTGTGTTGTGTTCTCAACTTCTTCTACTTCACCTACATGTGGTTTGCCACAAGGTAATGATATGGTGAGTAGCGTTGGTCATTGCAATGATGATAGTATGCTTATTGTGGATGATCCTTCATCACTATCTTATTGCAATGCATCTTCTTTGGACTTTAACACTTCGAGCACCCTACATGTTTCACATGCTTGTGTTGATAGTCCTTGCATATCTTGTAGAAATTGCTTGACTAAAACTCATGATGATATGCTTGCTATGTCTTGTTGCCATGATAAAAATGCATCTATTCCCTCGAATTGTTGTGCTAACAATGTAGAGGAAACCCAACACCCCATGGAACAATATGTAGTCTTGAATGGTGCTTCAAGGGATCCTACAACATCATCTACTGCATTTTGCCTTATGGCTAAGGCTTCAAAGGTATCTCCCACTTTGAACCCCAATATATCTTGTCATGATAGTGATGATAACAATGATGATAATGTAGAAAATGATGAAGAAAATGATAATGTTGCCTCCTTAAAAATTAAGGGGGAAATGATTTTTAAAGCTCTTCATAAGAATAAAATTGCTCGTTCCAACTTCATGGAAATCATGTCTATTGCCATTGAGGGCAAGAAATATATAGAGGAGTTGGAATCTCATCTAGAGGAGCATGAGGTCACCATTGAGAAAATGGAAGGTCATGAGCGTGATTACGCTAATGAGATCGCCGACCTCTCGCGAGCTCTTGAGCTTGAACAAACCACCAAGGAATCTCTTGAGGAGACTTTTGCTCTAGAACTATCTAGAATAAAGGAATCCCGTGATAGAGCTCTCGAGGTGGCTAATGATTTTGAAACTAAAAATGAGAAGCTTGAAGTTGCACATGCTAAACTCCTTGAGGATTTTGATCACCTCAAAAATGGCTCAAGGGTCATTAAGAGTGAGCTCATCAAACTCACCGAGTCTCATGCTCAACTTGAAGCTTCATATTCTAAAGAGCTTGCCAAGTTGCCTTCTCCTCTTGCTATTATTGATGATGCTTGTGCTACTAACTCTATTTCTAGTGAAGCATCTATTTTGAAGGAGAATGTTGAGCTAAGGGCTCAACTTGAGTTGCTATCTAGCAATTATGGGAGATTGGAAGATAGTCATGTAAAGCTCACAAGCTCTCATGATGATCTTCTAGTATCCCATAATGTGCTAAAGATAGCTCATGAGGCTATGATCATCAAGGTAACATCTAGTGAGTCTCATGTGGTCGCTAGCACTACTTCTAGTCAAAATGCTATATTGCCATGTGCTAGTCCTCGTAATTCATCTATGCATAACATTGGTACATCTTGTGATGAATTGCTTTCCTTGCCTTGTTGCTCTAACAATGAAGCATATACTTCCTCTAGTACTTGTGTTGATACTAACCATGTAGAGGAAATCAAAGAGCTCATGGCCCAAGTCTCTTCCTTGAAGAAAGACTTGGAAAAGTGTCATGAAGGGAAGTCCACACTCAACAATATCTTGAGTGTGCAAAAATCCCCCAATGACAAAGGTGGTCTTGGATTCAAGTCCAATAAGAAGAAATCCAAGAGCAACAAGAAGAAGGGCCAAGAACATCTCAAGAATTCAGCCAAGATTATTTGCTTCAAGTGCAAAATTGAAGGGCATCATGTTAGATCTTGCCCATTGAAGAAGAAGGCCATTAGTGACAAGCAACAAGGGAAGAGGCCACAAGTTCAATCTCGTGCTCAACCGCAAGTTGGAGAAAGGCCGCTTCCCAAGAAGACTCATGCTAACGCTTCTCATTTTGAGAAATCAAATGAGAAGAAAGTGAAGAGTAGATGTTGCTACCTATGCCGTGAGAAGGGTCACCTTGCTTCTTCATGCACTAGTGGTAACTTATCCAACCCAATTATTATTAATGATGTCTATTTTCTTGGGAAGGATAATGTTGGCAATGTGTTTGCCAAGTTTTTTGGTACTCAAAGTGGTGTCAAGAAAAGAACCATTTGGGTAGCCAAGCCTATTGTGACTAACCTCTTAGGACCCAACTTGGTTGGGGACCAACTAGCTCAAACTTGATCAATAGGTGTTTTGGATGGCATTGGAGACTTGGCTACATTATGAAGAATTAAGGGGTCTTCGTCATTCATATTGTCTCAAGCCAAGTCATTCGGATTATCAAGTTTCTATCTTATATCCAATGTTCCTCCTTGCGGTAACTCGTGCTTAAATTGTCTACATTGAAAGTTACTTGCCCCTTTGCATGTTTTGGTTTTGTTCCTTGCATGTGTTTGTATATGTTGTGCGTCCAATTTGTATATCTTGAGAAATCAAGTATGTGTATATTGGTTTGCACATCATGTATGTGTGTGTCGTGCGTTGAGCCTTTGTGCTTCTTGCTTTTATCTTAGTTGGCTCTTGTGAGAGATTAATGGAACATCCCATTTTGGGGGAGTGATGTGCTTTGTGCACCTCACAATCCTATAAATGTGTGTACATGAGGAATACCATCTAGTATTGATATTACAAGATTATCTAGTCTCTATGTGGTATGTCTTCTCATGAGAAAGTCAAATTCTAAATGTTCCATTAATTATCTCTTGTTGGTTCTCTTTTTGCATCTTGGTAAGTTTTTCATTGGTATCACATTATGGGGGAGTAATATTCTATGTGCATATTACAAGCCTAGAAAATGTGTAAATTTGAGATATTGTCACCTAGAGTTGATAGTATAAATTATGTTGTTCCTAGGTGGCATGTTAGCTCTACAAGTTGCATTTTGCTTGTGTTTGGTGTGAAGATGATGTTGGATATCATTGCTATCTATCACCGGGAATTATTTCCAAAATACCTCTTGTCTTTGACAATTGGTAATAATTAATGTGGTGGAAATTATTGATCATATTTACATTGTCTTTTGGTTTTATTTGTCTTATCTCTTGCCAAGTTTGTGTCAACTCCCATTGCCTTTCGTGCCACTTGTGGATCTTGTTATTTTATTGATTTTGTCAAGTGTTTTCTAGATATAGTGAAAGTGGTGATCCTACCTTGTGCATTTTGTATTCAAATGCAAATTCTCTTTAATGCACAATTCATGGGGGAGCTATCCTATTTTCGATAGAACACTCATCTTGTGATCCATATCAAGTGTGTGTTGATGGAAGGCAAGCCGTTTCTTTTTGGTACTTGTGCCATCATGAAACTTTGTAGATGGGTTGGTTTGTTTGGAACCATCCTCTCTTTTGGGAGTCTGATATATTTCCTTTTGCGTGTATCAATGTATATCTCATTCCTTGGTGTATCTTCTAATAGATATCTTCCAAGTGATGATTTCTCCATTTGGTATCCTATTTTCACTTGGTATTTCTTTTTATTTTGTTTCGTTTCTTGAAAGTCTTGAGCATGCATATTTACTTCATGTACTTTCTTTGGCATGCTTTCTTTCTTTAACCCAATATATAAGGGAAACTCCACCTAGTCTCAATTTGGATGAGATGTGCATGAAATTCATCTTCATATATAAATGCACATATGTTTGTGGAGTTTTTCCTATGTATTGGTGTTTCTAACTCTTTGCTCCCAATGAGTTTGGGTACCATTTTGTTTGTGTTGGTGTTCTAGGAACAATTGGAGATGCATTGGAAGCTCGGCTCATTCAAAAGGAAGGTGGTGTCACCATGTGCTTATTGGAGTCAAGCTAGGATGATCAATGAACTACTATCTACCTTCAATTGGTATCTACTACATCCTTCCAATGGTATCTCGGTAACAAGTATCACCATCTACTTCATGCACACATTTCTTGCACCAACCTTGTGTAGGTTCTATCATGGCTTGTTAGTCATTTCTTCTTATGATACTTGTTTCCTTTCTCAAAGCATCCCAACAATGATCTCTTGTTGCTACTTGTGATGTCTTTGATGCCCGTGTTGTTGGAACTCATTTATATACAATGAGAACATATCTAGCCATGTGCTATGCCTTCAAGCAGATATCTTATTGGTATATTTATGACTTCCTTGGGGATAACTTATTCATTCCTTTTTGCAACAATTTCGTGTGTACATCCTTCTTTGTGGATTGATATCATCATGATCTTCATCTACCTAGAATCTTATACACTTGAGAGAAGTTGCATATCTATTTGATATCCCCTTCTTTCACGTCCACCTTGTCGTTCTTGTATCATTTCTTTGGTGGCTCCGTGAAAGCCTTTGCATCTTATCTTGTTGCATCTAGATGCACTCTTGTGTGGTGAGGATATTTTTGTCTCTTGCTTGTCTTGACAAGGCTTTTGCCAATTAATTGGTATCCCTCGTCTTGATAACGCTCTCTTTTATATCTTCACCACGGGTTGTCACAAGCATAGGTTCTTTATATGCTTATTAGTGAGCTTGTGAACCCATTTGCTTGTTGTGTGTGGGAATGATAGGCCTTGCACCGAGTATCTCCTTCATTCAAGACTATATTGATGCTTAATGTTCATCCATACATTAGTCTTCTCAAGTGCTTTGCCATGACTCACACACATCATTTTGGTTGAGCATAATCTTAAGTTGTCTCTTTTATATGTTGCTCAACCATTTGTTTGTTGCAAGTGCTAGGCTTTGTTACCTTCATGCTCACTTGCACTTGGTGTGAGTTTCTATTGATTTTGGGGGAGTGATGATCCTATTTTGTGCACTTGGTATCCTAACGAAAATTTTCTAAGGAGTGCACAAATTATGGGGAGCTTCACCAGTGTCTTTAGAAAAATCGGTTGCTATGTCGTGAGTTCTATTGATCTTGGGGGAGCGACGATCCTATTTTGTGCTCGTTGTATCCAGATACAAAACTAAATTATGCACAAATCATGGGGAGCTTCTCTAGTTTATCTAGAACACTCCTTTGCTCTTATCATAATATATTTTATTCATTTGGCATGTAGGATCATTGGTCTAGTTGGGTCAATTGGTATCTTTTGATAGCTTAATTCAATTGGTATCCTTTGATTGCTTGATTGCATGTTTTTCTCCCTTTGTTATGCCTTTGTGGCATATCATTCTTTTTGCAATCTTTGGGCCTCAATATAGTTTGTCTTCCTCCAAGTATTTACAGTTGGATATATGTATTGCATTCCACTCTCTATTTTGAGGAATACATAATTTATGGAGGAACACAATTTATATTGACCTTCTAAGTTCTTCGCCCATTTTGGCAATCGATGCCAATGGGGGAGAAGTTTCAGAGAGTTTAGTTTTGTGAGGAAGTTTAGAGAGTTGTCTCTTCGCTCTTCTTGCTTTAGTTTTGTTCCTAAGCTTTTGCATCTCATGCGCATACATTATTGTTGCATGGTATGGTGATGCATAATTCCTTATATAAACTCTCTTGAAAGTGATTGTCATCAATTACCAAAATGGGGGAGATTGAAAGAACATGCGGTGCCCCCATGTTTGGTTTTGGTAATTGATGAAAATCTATATGGACTAATGGTTTCCTTGAGTTATATTTGAAGGGTTTGTCCATAGGCTTTTCTTGGAGTTCATTTGTTGGTTTCAAGGAGAGTTTGTGATGACCAAGGTGCTATTAAGGAATTATACAAAGATTGGTCTTGTGAGTGTTGAGCTTATTGCAAGCATGTCTTGAAGAAGAAGAGTGTGTTATCATTCATGTTTACCTTCAAGACATCATCCAAATGAAGAGTTGGAAAGATTCAAGGTTGATCAAGACTAAGTGAAGGAGTGAATCAAGTTGATCAACACACCAAGCGTAGAAGATGTACCGAGAGGGATCAAGCAATCCTATGGTATGGTAAGCATTGTCAATCACGCTTTATGTACTAACCCATGGTCTTCGTGAGAGTTCTTTGTGGGGTTAGGTTGCGGTGTGCAAGTTCAAGTGGAGCATCACGAAGAAATCAAGTGCTTGAAGCTTGCCATCCATTGTCGTGACAATGGACTTGTGAAGATATGCCGAAGAGTGGCTCTCCCATAGAGGAGTATGGGGGAGCAATCTACTAGTCTTCACCGAGACAACGCAATCAAGAAAGGTGGTCCAACTTGAGGAAGTCAAGATCGTCTACATCTAGCTCAAGTGGACTTTGTGCAAAGCAAAGGTTTGCCCTTGATAGGTTTTCTATTTTACCGGTCTCGTGGTGGTAGTTGGGAGACCGGGTTATAGGATCGTTTGCCGTACTATCAAGGGGGGCTCTCAAGTTGGTAGCTTGATCGTATCGTTAGTAGAGAGCTCAAACCATTGCATCCTTGCATCATGTTTCTTGGTTCTTGTTTGGTTCTCTTTGTGAGTCTTAGAGCTTATGGTCATCGTGATGACAAGCTTGAGTTCATCGAAAACGGAGTTCACATGTGTCTTCTATGATGTTTTCGGTGTTGGGTGTTTTACCGGTCTTATCCGAGGAAGGGTTCTCACCATTTTCTTATGGGCCTTTTCTAATTTGCTTATTATTGGTTTTTCTATCAAGATTGTGTTAGCCCTTGTCGCTAGCTTTCCAACAAACTTGGTTTCATCGAATTCGGAGTCCGTATGCAAAAGTTATTGACGTTTTGGTGTACTGAAAAGGCTGCAGCGGTACTACCGCGGGTAGGAGCGGAAGTAATTTTTTACTACCGCTTTCGGAAGCGGTACTACCGCTTTCGGGAGCGGTACTACCGCTTGGAGCAGTACTACCGTGGCTACTTCCGTGGCTACTTCCGCTCGGGACCAAAAACTCGTCACAAGTCCAGCGGTGGTAGGCACGGATGTAATTTTTTAGTACCGCTCGCAAGCAGTAGTACCGCTACCGCTTGGAGCAGTACTACCGCGGCTACTTCCGTGGCTACTTCCGCTCGGGACCAAAAACTCGTCACAAGTCCAGCGGTGGTAGGCACGGATGTAATTTTTTAGTACCGCTCGCAAGCAGTAGTACCGCTACCCTTAGCAGTACTACCGCTACCCCTAGCGGTAGTACCGTGAGGTCAAGCGGTACTACCGCTCCGACGGTTTTTCTGGACTTTTTGCCTCCTCGCTGTTGTTTTTCTAAGGAGTACTAATGCCCTAGCGGTAGTACCGCTCCTGGAGCGGTAGTACCGCTCTGTGCGGGCTGTGAGCATAACGGTTGGATTTTTCCCCACCTATAAAAGGGGCTCTTCTTCCCCAATGAACTTTATCCTTTGAGCTCGTGTTCTTCCCCCATTGTTGACCTTCTTCGAGCTTGCTATCTCTCAATCCCTCCATGGATTCTTGCTAGTTTTTGGGGGAAAAGAGAGAGGAGATCTAGATCCACATTTCCACCAATCACTTTCTCCTCTAGGTGAGGGGAACCCCTTGGATCTTGATCTTGGAGTTCTTGGTGTTCTCCTTCTTGTTCTTCCTCTCATTTCCCTCCCTAGCATTAGTTGCTTTGGTGGGATTTGGGAGAGAAGGACTTGGGCACTCCGTGTGCCCTTGCCATTGCATTTGGTGCATCGGTTTGAGTTCTCCACGGTGATACGTGGAAGTGAAGTTGAGAAGCTTATTACTCTTGGGTGCTTGGTACCCTTGAGCTTGTTCCTCTTGGGTGCTTGGGTGCCCTAGACGGTTGTGGTCACCTCGGAGCCATATTCCATTGTGGTGAAGCTTCGTGGTGTCGTTGGGGAGATAGCCCCAACCTTGGTGTTCGGAGCTCAATCATTGTGGTGTAAAGCTCCGGGCAAGCGTCGGGGTCTCCAATTAGGTTGTGGAGATCGCCCCGAGCAATTTGACGGGTTCCGGTGACCGCCCCCAAGGGTTGCCAAAGTGTACGGGTTCGTCGACCGCCCCCAAGGGTTGCCATTTGTACGAGTTCGGTGACCGCCCTCAAGGGTCCCTTAGTGGAATCACGGCATCTTGCATTGTGCGAGGGCGTGAGGAGATTACGGTGGCCCTAGTGGCTTCTTGGGGAGCATTGTGCCTCCACACCGCTCCAAACGGAGATTAGCATCCGCAAGGGTGTGAACTTCGGGATACATCGTCGTCTCCGCGTGCCTCGGTTATCTCTTACCCGAGCCCTTTACTTATGCACTATACTTTGTGATAGATATATTGTTTCTTGTCATATATCTTGCTATCACCTAGTTGTTTATCTTGCTTAGCATAAGTTGTTGGTGCACATAGGTGAGCCTAGTTGTTGTAGGTTTTGTGCTTGACAAATTAACCGCTAGGTTTATTCCGCATTTGTTCAAGCCTAAACCGTAATTATTTTAAAGCGCCTATTCACCCCCCCTCTAGGCGACATCCACGATCTTTCAGGTACGACGACCCTCAAAGCCTGAGCCACCACCTAAGAACACAAACACAAGACCACAACAACACAAAGACAAGAAGAATCAATGCCAAAGCCTCGAAAGACACAAGAAACCAAGGGAAATAGAAAAGAGAACATGCTACGAAGCTAGTGTGAGCCAAGCGGTAGTACTGCTGACCCTTGCGGAAGTAAAAAATTAGTACCGTAGGGTAAGCGGTAGTACCGTATGTCACATGCGGTAGTACCGCATACCCTACGGTAGTAAAAAATTACTACCGCAAGAAGAGGCGGAACTAAAGTATTAGTACTGCATGCGGAGCGGTAGTACCGCATCGGGACGCGGTAGTACCGCTCGGCAAGCAGTACTAAAATTTTACTTCCGCCCGAGGGGGCGAAACTAAAATATTAGTACTGCATGCGGAGCGGTAGTACCGCATCGTGTCGCGGTAGTACCGCTCGGCAAGCAGTATTAAGATTTTACTTCCGCTCGAGCGATAGTACCGCTGGGGACAGCGGTAGTACCGCTCAGGTCAGATCGGATCTGGATAGCACCGTGCGGTAGTACCGCGGTTCTCCAGCGGTAGTACCGCACGAAACAGATCTGAGAAGAAAAAAATCTAGAAACTATCAACAAGATCTTCACACGGTACTACGGCTGATCAGTAACTTCGTAGCAACAACTCTAAGCATATTTCCGGATCACAAACACTCTCCCACAACCTAAGCATCCATGGATAAGATCACGAAGAACACAAGAAAGCACTAAGCATCTCCCCTAACCCTAAAAACTTAGGCAAGGCAAAAGGAAGAGGGGAAAAGGGGAGAAACCTGCATCCATGGAAAGAGGACGTGGTGGGGAACGATCCCACCGGTCGGAAAGTGAAACGAGTGGCCGAGGGAGGAGATCCGGCGAGGTCCTCCGGCGGCGTTCTTGAGAGAGAGAGAAACAGGGACGACGTGGGGGGTTAGGAGTGAATGGGTATGGGGGAGATGGAACTCCCCCTGCCTGCTTATAACCCCCACACGTTCTGATATGTGCGGTAGTACCGCGGTCATCGCGGTAGTACCGCTTGCGCGGTAGTACCGCTCGCCAAGCGGTAGTACCGCTCTACCAGCGGTAGTAAAGAATTACTGCCGTGCCGGTCAAGCGGTAGTACCGTAACCCCTTTGCGGTAGTACCATAAACTAGCACGGTAGTACCGCTCCTCCAAGAACAAGCACGTTGACAAGAGGCTTTAAGCAAAAGACGGGAGAAAAACAAACGCACGCACAAGCAAAGTGAACAACACAACTCCTCAGAGGAGGGCGGTGGCCGAGGCCACCTATGTTTGAGTTTATAGATATGGCACCGCGAAGAATTATCCTTGGGCCCATGATCAATACTCGACTTGAAGCATTTAAACCAACTATGTATGGCAAATGATAAAGACTTGGTCAGTTTATGCATAATGGGGGGAGTAACAGTTCATTGAGAGAACAATACTCCCCCTATGTCCATGCCTACACCTAGACAAGATAGCTATATTGAGTGTGAGGGGTGTGTGTGCACAGAGTCAAACCACATTGCTCAAATCGATGATATTAAGCTCATGCCTTAACTCGCGAAATCTTGCTTCATCCAGTGGCTTCGTGAAGATATCTGCAAGGTTATCATGAGTGTTGACGTAGTGAAGCTCGATCTCTCCTTGCCTTATGTGATCCCGGATGAAGTGATACCGAATCTCAATATGCTTTGTCTTGAAGTGAAGCACCGGGTTGAGAGAAATCTTGATGGCACTTTCATTGTCACACCAAAGAGGCACTTTGTCACAAGTGACACCGTAATCCTTCAAAGTTTGCCTCATCCATAAGAGTTGAGCACAACAACTGCCAGCGGCCACATATTCCGCTTCAGTGGACGAGAGAGATACACAACTTTGCTTCTTGGAAGACCAACTAACAAGAGAGCAACCAAGAAATCGGCACCCTCCCGAGGTGGACTTCCTATCCACTTTGTCTCCCGCCCAGTCAGAATCAGAGAAACCAACAAGGTTGAAATTTGCTCCTCTTGGGTACCATAAGCCAAAGTTTGGGGTATGAGCCAAATATCGAAAGATTCGCTTGACAGCCACGAAGTGACTTTCCTTAGGTGAGGCTTGAAACCGTGCACAAATTCCCACACTCAACATAATATCCGGTCTAGATGCACAAAGATAAAGCAAGGATCCGATCATAGAGCGATATACCTTTTGATCCACCGCTTTACCATTGGGATCAATGTCAACTTGGCATTTGGTTGGCATTGGAGTAGTAACCGGCTTGACATCACTAAGGTTGAACCTCTTGAGCATGTCTTGAGTATACTTGGATTGTTTGATGAAGATGCCTTCTCTTCGTTGTTTGATCTCAAATCCAAGGAAGTACTTCAACTCTCCCATCATGGACATCTCAAAATGTGTGGTCATGAGTGCGGCGAACTCTTCATTGAAAGATTTGTTAGGGGAACCAAAGATAATATCATCCACATATAGTTGGCATACAAACAACTCCCCTTTGACCTTCTTAGTAAAAAGAGTGGGGTCGATTTTCCCAATTTCAAACCCACGATCTTGTAACAACTCGGTAAGGTGCTCATACCACGCTCGTGGGGCTTGTTTAAGGCCATAGAGTGCCTTATCAAGTTGATACACATGATTGGGGAACTTAGGATCCTCGAACCCTGGGGGTTGTTTAACATACACCAACTCATTAATGGGACCATTAAGAAATGCACTTTTCACATCCATTTGTTGCAATTTAAAATTATGATGGGAAGCATAAGCAAGCAACAAACGAATGGATTCAAGACGAGCAACGGGGGAAAAGGTTTCACCGTAGTCGATACCCTCGACTTGGGAGTAGCCTTGAGCCACCAGACGTGCCTTGTTGCGGATGACAATGCCATGGGCATCTTGCTTGTTCTTAAAGATCCATTTGGTTCCAATGACATTATGGTTCTCCTTTGGTCTTGGCACCAGACGCCACACTTTGTTGCGCTCGAAGTTATTGAGTTCTTCATGCATGGCATTGAGCCAGTCAGGGTCTTCGAGCGCCTCATAGACCTTCTTAGGTTCAACAAAGGAGACAAAAGCTTGATGAGTACAATAGTTTGCTAATTGTCTACGAGTGCTTACCCCCCTTTTGATGCTTCCTAAAATGTTCTCGATGTGATGCTCGTTGGAAGCAAGCCTGGAGGCAACTTTTGCAGCACGACGCTCTAATTGCTCTTCAAGTGATAACTGAGGAGCATTGAGTTGATCATCTGGAGCGTCATCATGAGCAAGATCGTGATCTTGAGCTTCCTCTTGACATTGATCTTGCTCGGGAATTTGAACTTGGCCTTGTGCATCAATTGGTGGTTCTTCACCAACTTGAGGTTGATCTTGCACTTGGCCTTGTTCATCAGGTTGAGGGCCTTCACTTTGTTCTTCGGAAGCTTGTGGGTCTTGGGTTGGTGATGGTTCCACTTGAGTGGAACATTGTCCTTCTCCTTCGGCCACAAGGGGTTCCTCAACGGGTAGGATATATCCAACACCCATTCTTCTTATGGCTTGAGGAGGAATTTCATCACCTGTATCACAAGTACCACTTTGCTCCACTTGGGAGCCGTTATTTTCATCAAACTCTACGTTACTCGTCTCCTCTATGAGTCCGGTGGACTTGTTGAGGACACGGTAAGCATGAGAGTTTGTAGCATAACCAACAAATATGCCCTCATGAGCTCTAGATTCAAATTTAGACAACCGAACACCTTTCTTAAGAATGAAACACTTACACCCGAACACCCGGAAGTACTTGAGATTGGGCTTGTTACCGGTAAGAATCTCATACGGAGTTTTGTTCAAGCCTTTGCGAAGATAGAGACGATTTGATGCATGGCAAGCAGTGTTGATGGCTTCGGCCCAAAAGTTGTATGGAGAGTTGAATTCAGCCATCATGGTTCTTGCAGCATCTATTAAGGTTCGGTTCTTTCTCTCCGCAACACCGTTTTGCTGAGGGGTATACGGGGCGGCATATTGATGTTTGATCCCCTCATCACCAAGAAACTCATCCAAGGTGTAGTTCTTGAACTCGATGCCATTGTCACTTCTGATCATCAAAATCTTTGCTTCATGTTGTCGTTGAGCTTCATTTGCAAAGTTGATGACGGTTTGTTGGGTCTCACTCTTCTTCTTGAAGAAGTATACCCAGGTATATCTTGAGTAATCATCCACAATCACCAAGCAATATTTCCTACCCCCAAGACTATCAAAAGTGGGAGGCCCAAAGAGATCCATGTGGAGGAGCTCTAGAGGTCTCTTTGAATAGATGATAGTCGTGGGAGGGTGAGCCTTCTCATGTAATTTTCCTTCAATGCACGCCCTGCAAGCACGATCTTTGGCAAAGCTAACATTTGTTAGTCCTCGGACATGGTCCCCCTTGAGAAGACTTTGCAAAGATCTCATATTGACGTGGGCCAAACGGCGATGCCAAAGCCATCCCACATCAACTTTAGCCATTAGGCATGTCGCGACCTTAGTGGGTTGCTTCGAGAAGTTAACCACATAAATACCGTTCTCGACATGCCCAACGTAGGCTACTTTAAGAGTCTTGCTCCACAAGAGGGCCACAGAATCAATATCAAAGAATGTAGCAAAGCCCATGAGTGCAAGTTGGCGAACAGAAAGTAAATTGTATGCAAGGGACTCAACAAGCATGACTTTCTCGATCGTGAGATCATGAGAGACAACCACCTTGCCAAGTCCCAATACCTTAGAAGATGAAGCATCACCCCATTCGACGTTGGTGGCCATAGATGAACCGAGATGCACGTCCACCACCAAGTCTTTGCTTCCGGTCATATGATTTGTGGCTCCGCTATCGAGCAACCATGATCCCCCACCGAAAGCAAACCCCTACAATAGATCAATGCTTGGATTTAGGTACCCATTTGGTAATGGGTCCTTTGAGGTTAGTGACAAGGGTCTTAGGAACCCATATGGACCATTCAATGTACTCATAAGAAGAACCAACAAATTTAGCAAACACATGGCCATCACTAGCACGGCATAAAACATATGACGGATTAAAATCGCCGGCCATGTTTGAGGGTGTGGTGGAGTTTTTCTTGACCCCACCACTTTTCTTCTTGGTTGACGTGCCCTCTCCTTCTTTCACAAAGGATTGTCGGAGAGGGGGTGGTTGCTTTGTCTTGTCATTCTTCTTCTTCTTGGGCTTAGGAGCAAACCCAATTCCTTCCTTTGCCACAACTTCCTTTTGATTGCTCAAAAGGGCGTTGAGGTTCTTCTCACCTTGAATGCAAGTCACAAGGCCTTGCTCAAGTTGCTTCTTCAATTCGGCATTCTCTTCAACAAGATGCACATGCTCACAACATGGGTTAGTAGCATTTGCATTATCAATTAAAACCATGCGAGGAAAGATAGCCTTTTCCTTGGTTAGCGAAACTTGGAGTTGATCATGAGACTCCTTGAGAGTAGCATGCATTCCTTTCAAGGCCTTGTGAGCCTTGTCAAGTATGTCAAACTCCTCTTTGAGTTTAGCATGGTCAACCGCAAGTTTTGCCTTCTCAGAGTTAAGGACACGAGAGACAACTAGAGCATGATCAAGATCTTTCTTTAATTTAGCATGATCATCGTTGTGTGACTCCTCAAGAGCCAAACGAAGACCACGCTCCTCCTCTAGGGCGTTAGAGAGATCCGATATCTCATCGGCATAGTCTCGACTATGCCCTTCCATTTTAGTGATGGTTTCCTCGTGAGCCTCAATAATGTCATTGGCCTCACCGAGTTGTTCCAAGAGAGCAACCACATGCTTCTTGGATTTGCCCTTGAGATTTTTTATGAACACATCAAATTCATTTTCTCCCTCCTTACTACCCTCACCCTCATCAATACAATTAGTTAATGAGGGGTTAGAAGAGATAGTAGAATTGATGATCGGGGTTACCTTGTTGGTGGCCTTGGCCATAAGACACTTGGCGGTGATGTTCTCGTTGGGTGAGTTGAAGAGAGATGAGTGCGGAGTGGTAGCAATTGCAATTGTGGCCATAGTGGTCACCTCATCCTCTTCATCATTGTCATCATCCTCCACATATTCTTCTTGAGCCACCAACACTTTCGGAGGAGTCTTCTTGATGAAGTTGTTCTTGTTGGGATAGGACTTTGACTTGTCCTTCCGAATAAGCTTGCCTCCAAAGTCTTCTCTCTTCTCATATGGGCAATCCGCAACGAAATGGCTTACATTTCCACAGTTGAAGCATGTCCTTACTCGTTGCTTCCCTTTGTTCCCACTGGAGTTGTTCCTGTTGAAGTTGGACCTTGAGTTCTTCTTGCCCCAGAATTGCCTAGAAGCAAGAGCCATGTGCTCGTGATAGGCATATTTGGTGTCCTCGGGGCAGCACTCATCATCATCTTCAACTTCCTCCTCTTCCACACAAGCCTTGGCCTTCAGAGCAAGATTAGGCTTCTTGGATCGTTGAGCTCTTAGGACCGCATTGTCGGCGGTAACGTCAAGGATCCTCATGGCAACAAATTCATCCAACACTTCGTTTGAGGATAAAGTGTGGAAGTCCGGTCTCTGACGGATCACAGAGGACATGGCCTTGTGATAGGGCATCATGGCCTTGAGGAACTTGCGCTTGATCCAATTGTCATCCGTATCCTTACTGCCATGATCTCGAAGAGACACTGCAAGAATAGTTAATCTTCGATAAAGTTCACGAGGATCTTCATCCTCGATCATTGCAAACTCATCAGCTTCATCTTGCACCACTTCATAGTTGGAGCGTTGAATGCTTGTGCTTCCCTTGTACATTGTGCCAACATGCTCCCATGCTTCCTTGGCCACAGTGAATGGACGAAGATGAGCAATGTCTTCAGGAGGGATTGAGTCTTGAAGAATGCAAAGTGCGGACTCGTTGAACTGATGATCGACAGTTTCTCTTGGAGTCATGTTGTCGGGATCATACGGATAAAAACCTTGCTCAATGATTCTCCAGAGGTTAGTGGAACAATGATTAATATGACGTTTGAAACGAAACACCCAAGTAGCAAAATCAGTATTTTTAACGAACTTCGGAGGGGGGGCCGACGGAATTTAAATGCGGTGTGGGGACGGGTCCTCCATAGTGAGTAGGCGGAGGAGATTGGGCAAATTTCCCACTACCATGCTTAGTGACCGGGGCTTGCTCACTACTAGCTTCTCCCTTGTCGGGATTAGCCTCTGACACGTTGGTAGCGGGACGACCCACTTCCAACGGTGAGGTGGATAATTTAAGCCCCTCAAACATTTCTTTAAACATGCCCTTGACCTCGCTCGCTAGTGATTCTTTCAATGTGGTCAAGGCCACATTGAACTCCTCACGAGTGACCGAGGCTCCCCCATCTACCGTAGGCAAGGACGGATTTCCATCGGAATGGTCCTCTGTCTCGACTACGTTGTCAACCATACTCTTTGGACGGTAAAGTCCTTAAAAAGAGACGAGGCTCTGATACCAATTGAAAGGATCGATATGGTTGACTAGAGGGGGGGGGGGTGAATAGGCAACTAACAATTTTTAGCTTTTCTTAACCAATTAAAATTAGGCGACAAAATAAGTTGTCTAGAAAAACTACTAAGAAGACAACTAATGTAAATAAGCACAACAACTACACAAGCATGCTATAGGAATTAAACAAGTAAAGCATGCAAGAGTAAAGGTAAGAAATAACCACAAGTAGAACCGAAGGAGACGAGGATGTGTTTCCGAAGTTCCTTCCCTTTGAGGGGAAGTACGTCTCCGTTGGAGCGGTGTGGAGGCACAATGCTCCCCAAGAAGCCACTAGGGCCACCGTATTCTCCTCACGCCCTCACACGATGCAAGGTGCCGTGATTCCACTAGTGGTGCCCTTGAAGGCGGCAACCGAACCTTTACAAACAAGGTTGGGGCAATCTCCACAACTTGGAGGCTCCCAAAAAACCACGAAGCTTCACCACAATGGAATATGGCTTCGAGGTGACCTCAACCGTCTAGGGTGCTCAAACACCCAAGAGTAACAAGATCCGCAAGGGATTAGTGGGGAGAATCAAATATCTCTTGGTGGAAGTGTAGATCGATGCCTCCTCAAGCAATCCCGAGCAAATCAACAAGTTTGATTGGCTAGGGAGAGAGATCGGGCGGAAATGGAGCTTTTGGAGCAACAATGGAGTAGTGGGGGAAGAGGTAAGTCTTCTTGGAGAAGAAGACCCCCTATATATAGTGGGGGAACAAATCCAACCGTTATTTGAGGTTTCAGCCCACAGAGAGCGGTAGTACCGCAACTCATGCGCGGTACTACCGCTGGCTGAGCGGTACTACCGCTTGGGAAGCGGTACTACCGCAAAGGCAAAAGATTGAGACCTGATACAGCCACGGATGAAATAAATTACATCCGTGGCTACATCCGCAGGGGAAAACGGAAGTAGCAAAACGCGACACGGTACTACCGCTTAAGCTAAGCGGTACTACCGCATGGTATGCGGAAGTAAAAAATTACTTCCGCATCCACTTCTTATACTTAGACTCAGCGCCTGGGCCAGATACACGGTACTACCGCATGGGGACGCGGTACTACCGCGGGAGCGGTACTACCGTGTCGGCAAGCGGTACTACCGTGTACCTGCGCGGTACTACCGCTTGGCAGAGCGGTACTACCGCATGCTTGGCAGATGATCAGTATAGAAGCCACAGAATTGCCTCAACGAAAGAAAACCGGTTGGACCTCCAGAGAAGCAAGGAAAGGAAGTGTGGGAGAAAGATGTGTACGTGTTGATTCTACCCAAACCTTTCCGACGCGGACCCCCTCTTAATAGTACGGCTTTCCTATTACTCAATGCCACCTACAGGGAGCAAAAAGAAAACACCGTCCTTCATAGAATCCGAGGGGCAAGCAATCGTCTTGTGCCATAAGGGAGATATACCTGTATGAGCTTACAGCACACGATCAGTCCGCAAGAGTATTGTCATCAATCACCAAAACTATTAGGGAGAAATATGCCCTTACAACCCCATTATCACCACGGGAATCCGCAAGTTGATAACCAAAACATACATCAAGTGGATCAATATAACATCCCATTGTCACCACGGATATCCCATCGCAAGACATACATCAAGTGCTCTCACATCCAAAGATTCAATCGGACATAACAAAACCTCAAAGTAAAAGACTCAATTCATCACAAGGTAGAGAGGGGGAGAAACACCATATGATTCAACTATAGTAACAAAGCTCGCGGTACATCAAGATCGTGCTAAATCAAGAACACGAGAGAGAGAGAGAGAGAGAGAGAGAGAGAGAGAGAGAGATCAAACACATAGTTGCTGGTACATACCCTTAGCCCCGAGGGTGAACTACTCCCACCTCGTCACGGAGATCGCCGGGATGATGAAGATGGCCACCGGTGATGGTTTCCCCCTCCAACAGGGTGCCAGAACGGGCTCCCGATTGGTTTTTCATGGCTACAGAGGCTTACGGCGGTGGGACTCCCGATCTAGGTTTCTTTCTGGGGTTTCTAGATTTATCGGATTTTTTGGCTTCGATTTCACATTAGGGGGTCCACGAGTCAGCGACAAGGCACGGGGAGGCGCCCTAGGGGAGTGGGCGCGCTCTCCACTATTGTCGTTGACTCGGAACTCTTTTGTCCCAACTGTTGTGCTTCGGGGGCTTCTTCTGGTCCATAAAAAATCATTATAAATTTTCAGCTCGTTTGGACTCCGTTTGATATTCATTTTCTGTAAAACTCAAAAACAAGGAAAAAATATAAACTGGCACTGGGCTCTAGGTTAATATGTTAGTCCCAAAAATAATATAAAATAGCATATTAATGCATATAAAACAGCCAAAACAGATAACATAATAACATGGAACAATAAAAAATTATAGATACGATGGAGACGTATCAAGCATCCCCAAGCTTAATTCCTGCTCGTCCTCGAGTAGGTGAATGATAAAACGGAATTTTTGATGTGGAATGCCACCTAACATATTTATCAACGCAATCTTCTTTATTGTGGCACGAATATTCAGATCCATAAGATTCAAAACAAAAGTTCAATATTGATATAAAAACAATAATACTTCAAGCATACTAGAAAGCAAATCATTAAGCTTTTAAAATAACATGAATAAAGAAAGTTATCCCTAAAAAATCATATAGTCTTGCTATGCTCCCTCTTCTTAACACAAAGTATAAATCATGCCCACCCGGTGTCAGCCAAGCAATTGTTTCATACTTTTTAACGTGCTTCGGCTTTTTCAACTCTTCACGCAATACATGATAGTGAGCCATGGACATACCACTATGGGTGGAATAGAAGATGGTAGTAGACAAAGGAAGGGAGAAAGTCTCACATCAACTAGGCATATCAATGGACTATGGAGATGTCCATCAATTGATATCAATGTGAGTGAGTAGGGATTGCCATGTAATGGATGCACTAGAGCTATAAGTGTATGGAAGCTCAAAAGAAAACTAGTGGGTGTGCATCAACTTGCTTGCTCATGAAGACCTAGGGCATTTGAGAAAGCCCATCGTTGGAATATACAAGCCAAGTTCTATAACAAAAATTCCCACTAGTAGTATATGAAAGTGACAAAATAGGAGACTCTCTATCATGAAGAACATGGTGCTATTTTGAAACAGAAGTGTGGAAAAGGATAGTAACATTGTCCCTTCTCTCTTTTTTCTCTCATTTTTCTTCTTCTCTTTTTTCTTCTTCTTTTTTCTTCTTCTTTTTTTAGTCTCCTCTTTTTTTTGGAGACCCTTTTCTCTTTTTTGGGAGACTCTTTTGGCCTCTTTATTTTGGAGACTCTTTGGCCTCTTTATTCATAACCTCACATGGGACAATGTTCTAATAATGATGATCATCACACTTTTATTTACTTACAACTCGATACTAGAACAAAGATATGACTCTATATGGATGCCTTCGGTGGTGTACCGGGATGTGCAATGATTAAGAGTGACATGTATAAAAATATGAACGATGGCCAAGCCACAAATACTATGCCAACTACATGATCATGAAAAAAAATATGACAATGATGGTGTGCGTCATAATAAATGGAACGGTGGAGTTACACGGCAATATATTTGGGAATGGCTATGAAAATGCCATAATAGGTAGGTATGGTGGCTGTTTTGAGGAAGGGTATAAGGTGGTTTGATGCACCGGCGAAAGTTGCGTGGTACTAGAGCGGCTAGCAATGATGGAAGGGTGAGAGTGCGTATAATCCATGGACTCAACATTAGTCATAAAGAAATCACATACTTATTGCGAAAAATTTATTAGCCCTCGAAGCAAAGTGATACGTCTCCAACGTATCTATAATTTTTCATTTTTCCATGCTATTATTTACGATGTTTTGGATGTTTAATGGGCTTTGTCATACACTTCTATATTATTTTTGGGACTAACCTACTAACCCAAAGGCCCAGTCCAGATTGCTGTTTTTTGCCTGTTGCAGGGTTT
Organism: Secale cereale; assembly: GCA_902687465.1. Lineage (NCBI taxonomy): Eukaryota > Viridiplantae > Streptophyta > Magnoliopsida > Poales > Poaceae > Secale > Secale cereale. Next base: position 244,969,715 of record LR738710.1, read on the forward strand.
TGCAGAAAAGGAATATCAAATGGAGTCCAAACGGAATGAAACCTTCGGGAGAGATATTTTTGGAGAAAATCACGCACGAGAGACTTGAGAACCACGGAGTAGGGGCCACGAGATGCCCACGAGGGTGGGGGGGCGCGCCCCCTGCCTTGTGAGGCCCCCGGTGTCCTCCTTCCTCCTATATAAGCCTATGTACCCCGAAGCCATCAGCAACAAAGAGAAAACCCTAGTTCCACCGCCATAACCTTCTGTTCCCATGAGATCCCATCTTGGAGCCTATTTCGGAGCTCTGCCGGAGGGGGGGTGTATCCATCACGGAGTGCTTCTACATCATCATCATCGCCCTCACCATGAGTTGTGAGTAGTTTACCACAGACCTTCGAGTCCATAGCTAGTATCTAGATGGCTTCTTCTCTCTCTCTGGATCTCAATACAAAGTTCTCCTCGGTCTTCGAGGAGATCTATTCGATGTAATCTCTTTTTGCGGTGTGTTTGTCGAGATCCGATGAATTGTGAGTTTATGATCAAGATTATCTATGAGAAATATTTGGTTCTTTTCTGAACTCTTTATGTGTGCTCATAATATCCTTGCAAGTCTCTTCGAATTATTGGTTTGGTTTGGCCTACTAGATCTATAGTTCTTGCAATGGGAGAAGTGCTTGGCTTTGGGTTCAATCTTGCGGTGTCCTTTCCCAGTGTCAGTAGGGGAAGCAAGGCACGTATTGTATTGTTGCCATCGAGGACAAAAAGATGGGGTTTATATCATATTTCTTGAGTTTATCCCTCTACATCATGTCATCTTCCTTAAGGCGTTACTCTGTTCTTATGAACTCAATACACTAGATGCATGCTGGATAGCGGTCGATGTGTGGAGTAATAGTAGTAGATGTAGGCAGGAGTCGGTCTACTTGTCTCGGACGTGATGCCTATATACAATGATCATGCCTAGATAGTCTCATAATTATTCGCTTTTCTATCAATTGCTCAACAGTAATTTGTTTACCCGCCGTAGAATATCGCTATCATGAGAGAAGCCACTAGAGAACACTATGGCCCCCGGGTCTATTCTCAACATATCAATCTACATCTACTTTACTTTTTCCGCTTTTACTTTCTGTTCTTATAAACAAAAATACAAAAAATATAAACTATCATCTCTATCAAATCTCACTTTCGTAAGTGACCGTAAAGGGATTGGCAACCCCTTATCGCGTTGGCTGCGAAGTTCTTATTTGTTTGTGCAGGTGCGAGGGACCCGCGCATGGTCTCCTACTGGATTGATACCTTGGTTCTCAAAAACCAAGGGAAATACTTACGCTACTGTGCTGCATCTCCCTTTCCTCTTCGAGGGAATACAACGCAAGCTCGGGAAGTAGCAAGAAGAATTTATGGCGCCATTGTCGGGGAGGCTTACGCAAAAGTCATATACCAAGTACCTATCACAAACTCTTATCCTTCGCATTACATTTTTTGCCTCTTGTTTTCCTCTCCCCCACTTCACCCTTGCCGTTTTATTTGCCCTTCTTCTGCCGTGTGTTTATCGTTCGCTTGCTTCTTGTTTGCTTGTGTGTTGCTTGCTTGCTTGTCATCATGTCTAGCACACCTATCATTATCAACACTCCTGAGAGTGAGGTCTTCAGCTTTAAACAAAGGGAGGAAGAAAACTTAAAAGATGCCTGGTATAGAATTTGCAATGCTCAAAATAGATCCAATAGGAAGCTTTCCACTTCTGTGCTTCTTTGCAATTTTTATATTGGCATAACCCCTTGGAATAGGCTTGTTCTTGATACCGTTACCGGAGAAAATTTCTTGGGGAATCATACCCTTAATTCTTACAATGTCCTGATAGATTTATTCGGGCAACCTTCTACCCAGGAAGAGACTCAAGTTTTTGAGAAAATATGCGAAGTAACAAAGATATTACAAAAGTCTCTTGAACCGCTTAAGAATGTTAGTGGAAATATCCACCGCATGAATATGTTGATTACCCTTTGCAATAAGCGGTTGGATTCCTTAGATCTAAAGATTTCTGAATATGAAGGGAAACGTAAAGAACCCCCTAGATTTGAACTTGATACCACCAAAAAGGTAAAAAACCCAAGATGGGAATACCTAGACATATCCTTGTATCGTGCCTAGCTAGGGGCGTAAAACGATAGCGCTTGTTGGGAGGCAACCCAATTTTTTATTTTTTATTTTTGCTGCTGTTAGGGAATAAATATTGCATCTAGCTTATGTTTAGATGTGGTTTCATGTTTTGTTTAGTGTTTGTGCCAAGTAGAACCTTTGGGAAGACTTGTGTGAAGTTTATGTGATCTTGCTGTGAAAAACAGAATCGTTAGCGCTCGCTAGAATGGTCATCAGATTTTACTGGAGCGTGATATTTAGTTGATTATTTTTGTAGATGATTAATAGACAAATTCCTCACGTTTACCAATTTAGTTTGAATTTTTTGGAGTTACAGAAGTATGTGAAACCTGCAGATTACTACAGACTGTTCTGTTTTTGACAGATTCTGTTTTTCGTGTGTTGTTTGCTTATTTCAATGCATCTATGAGTAATATTGGGAGGTATGAACCATAGAGAAGTTGGAATACAGTAGGTTTAACACCAATACAAACAAAGAATGAATTCATTGCAGTATCTTTGAGTAGTGATTTGTTTTCTTATACTAACGGAGCTCACGAGATTTTTGTCTAAGTTTTGTGTTGTGAAGTTTTCAAGTTTTGAGTATTGCTTTGATGGACTATGGAACAAAGAGTAGCAAGGGCCTAAGCTTGGGGATGCCCATGGCACCCCAAGTAAAATTCAAGGACAATCAAAAGCCTAAGCTTGGGGATGCCCCGGGAAGGCATCCCCTCTTTCATCTTCATCTATCGGTAACTATACTCGGAGCTATATTTTTATTCACCACATGATATGTGTTTTGCTTGGAGCGTCTTGTATAATTTGAGTCTTTGCTTGTTAGTTTGCCATAGTTATGCTTGCTGGACACACCTATTTGAGAGTTAAATATGGCCTAGGAATTGTTAGAACACTCTACGTGCTTCACTTATATATTTTGAGTTGAATAGTTTTTGCTCTAGTACTTCACTTATATCTTTTAGAGCACGGTGGTGATAATATTTTGAAGAAATTGTTGAACTCTCATGCTTCACTTATATCCTTTTGAGAGTCTATTAAAACAGCATGGTAATGTGTTTAGGCTATAAAACTAGTCTTCACATGATAGACATCCAATATCAATGTAGTAAAAACTTTCACACTAAGTGCATTGAATATGATGAGAAGTTGGATGCTTGATAAATGTTTTGAGATATGAGGATAGTGATATTAGAGTCATGATAGTGGAGTTATTATGAAATTGAGAAATACTTGTGTTAAGGTTAGTGATTCCCGTAGCATGCACGTATGGTGAACCGCTATGTGACGAAGTTAGAGCATGAGGTATTTGTAAAGTGCCAACCTTTGTGTGGAGGTCGGGGGCGCGCGATGGTTAACTCCTACCAACCTCCACCCCTAGCCATATTGATGACTCGTAGATTTTTGCAATAAGTATATGAGTTCTTTTGACTAATGTTGAGTCCATGGATTATACGCACTCTCACCCTTGCACCATTGCTAGCCTCTCTTGTACCGCGTAACTTTCGCCGGTACCATACACCCACTATATATCCTTCCTCAAAACAGCCACCATATTATTCCTCAAAACAACCACCATACCTACTTATCATGGCATTTCCATAGCCATTCCGAGATATATTGCCATGCAACTTTCTACTGTTCCGTGCATATGACACACATCATATTGTCATATTGCCATGCATGATCATGTAGTTGACATCGTATTTGTGGCAAAGCCACAATGCATAATTTTTCATACGTGTCAGCCTTGATTCATTGCACATCCCGGTACACCGCCGGAGGCATTCATGTAGAGTCATACTTGTTCTAGTATCGAGTTGTAATATCGAGTTGTAAATCAATAAAAGTGTGATGATCATCATTATTAGAGCATTTTCCCATGTGAGGAAAGGACAATAAAAAAAAGAGATGGCAAAAAAAATAGAGATGGGCTAATAAAAAAAGAGAGAGAAAGCCCCTCCAAAAAAATGAGAGAAGTAATTCATGATAGAGAGTCTCATGTTTAGTCACTTTCATATACTAGTGGGAATTTTCTGTTGGGGAACGTAGTATTTTAAAATTTTCCTACGATCACGCAAGATCTATCTACCAGATGCATAGCAACGAGAGGGAAGAGTGTGTCTACGTACCCTCGTAGACCGGAAGCGGAAGCGTCAAGTGACGCGGTTGATGTAGTCGAACTTCTTCGCGATTCAACCGATCAAGCACCGAACGTACGGCACCTCCGCGTTCATCACACGTTCAGCTTGATGACGTCCCACGAGCTCTTGATCCAGTTGAGCTTCACGGGAGAGTTTCGTCAGCACGACGGCGTGGTGACGGATATGATGTATTCACCGGCGCAGGGCTTCGCCTAAGCACCGCGACGGTATGACCGAGGTGTGTTTCTGTGGAGGGGGGCACCGCACACGGCTGGAACAATTCAACTTGTGTGTCTTTGGGTGCCCCCCTGCCCCGTATATAAAGGAGCAAGAGGGGAGGGCCGGCCGGCCTCCTATGGTGCGGCTAGGGCAATCCTACTAGGAATAGGATTGCAATCCTATTCCTAGTAGGAGTCCACCAAGAAGGAAGAGAGGGAAAGGAAAAGAGGGAGAGGTGGCGCCCCCCAATCCTAGTCCAACTAGGATCCCTAGGTGGGGCGCCGGCCAGCCTCTATGGGCTGCCTCTCTCCTTTCCTCAAGGCCCACTATGGACCATCCCCCCTCGTAGGGGGTTCCGGTAACCCCCTCCGGCAATCCAGTTAAATCCGAAACTTTTCCGGAACACTTCCGGTGTCCGAATATAGTCGTCCAATATATCAATCTTTATGTCTCGGACATTCCGAGACTCCTCGTCATGTCCGTGATCTCATCCAGGACTCCGAACTACCTTCGGTACATCAAAACTCATAAACTCATAATACCGATCATCATCAAACGTTAAGCGTGCGGACCCTACGGGTTCGAGAACTATGTAGACATGACCGAGACTCATCTCCGGTCAATAACCAATAGCGGAACCTGGATGTTCATATTGGCTCCTACATATTCTACGAAGATCTTTTATCGGTCAGAACCGCATAACAACATACGTTGTTCCTTTTGTCAAACGGTATGTTACTTGCCCGAGATTCGATCGTCGGTATCTCTATACCTAGTTCAATCTCGTTACCGGCAAGTCTCTTTACTCGTTCCGTAACACATCATCTCGTGACTAACTCATTAGTCTTTTGCTTGCAAGGCTTATTGTGATGTGTGTTACCGAGAGGGCCCAGAGATACATCTCCGACACTCGGAGTGACAAATCCTAATCTTGATCTATGCCAACACCACAAATACTTTCGGAGACACATGTAGAGCATCTTTATGATCACCCAGTTACGTTGTGACGTTTGATAGCACACAAGGTGTTCCTACGGTATTCGGGAGTTGCATAATCTCATAGTCATAGGAACATGTATAAGTCATGAAGAAAGCAATAGCAGTTAAACTAAACGATCATAGTGCTATGCTAACGGTGTTGGGGAACGTAGTATTTTAAAATTTTCCTACGATCACGCAAGATCTATCTACCAGATGCATAGCAACGAGAGGGGAGAGTGTGTCTACGTACCCTCGTAGACCGGGAGCGGAAGCGTCAAGTGACGCGGTTGATGTTGTCGAACTTCTTCGCGATCCAACCGATCAAGCACCGAACGTACGGCACCTCCGCGTTCAGCACACGTTCAGCTTGATAACGTCCCACGAGCTCTTGATCCAGTTGAGCTTCACGGGAGAGTTTCGTCAGCACGACGGCGTGGTGACGGATATGATGTGTTCACCGGCGCAGGGCTTCGCCTAAGCTCCGCGACGGTATGACCGAGGTGTGATTCTGTGGAGGGGGGCACCGCACACGGCTAAAACAATTCAACTTGTGTGTCTTTGGGTGCCCCCTGCCCCCGTATATAAAGGAGCAGGGGAGGGAGGCCGGCCGGCCCTTCCTGGTGCGGCTAGGGAGGGAGTCCTACTAGGAATAGGATTGCAATCCTATTCCTAGTAGGATTCACCGAAAGGAAGAAGGGGGAAAGGAATAGGAGAGGTGGCGCCCCCCCCAATCCTAGTCCAACTAGGAACCCTAGGTGGGGGCGCCGGCCAGCCCTATGGGCTGCCTCTCTCTTTCCCTTTAGGCCCACTATGGACCATCCCCTCTCGTAGGGGGTTCCGGTAACCCCCTCCGGCATTCCCGATAAATCCGAAACTTTTCCGGAACACTTCCGGTGTCCGAATATAGTCGTCCAATATATCAATCTTTATGTCTCGGACATTCCGAGACTCCTCGTCATGTCCGTGATCTCATCCGGGACTCCGAACTACCTTCGGTACATCAAAACTCATAAACTCATAATACCGATCGTCATCAAACGTTAAGCGTGCGGACCCTACGGGTTCGAGAACTATGTAGACATGACCGAGACTCATCTCCGGTCAATAACCAATAGCGGAACCTGGATGTTCATATTGGCTCCTACATATTCTACGAAGATCTTTTATCGGTCAAACCGCATAACAACATACGTTGTTCCTTTTGTCATCGGTATGTTACTTGCCCGAGATTCGATCGTCGGTATCTCTATACCTAGTTCAATCTTGTTACCGGCAAGTCTCTTTACTCGTTCCGTAACACATCATCTCGTGACTAACTCATTAGTCTTTTGCTTGCAAGGCTTATTATGATGTGTGTTACCGAGAGGGCCCAAAGATACCTCTCTGACACTCGGAGTGACAAATCCTAATCTTGATCTATGCCAACACCACGAATACTTTCGGAGACACCTGTAGAGCATCTTTATGATCACCAAGTTACGTTGTGACGTTTGATAGCACACAAGGTGATCCTACGGTATTCGGGAGTTGCATAATCTCATAGTCATAGGAACATGTATAAGTCATGAAGAAAGCAATAGCAGTAAAACTAAACGATCATAGTGCTATGCTAACGGATGGGTCTTGTCCATCACATCATTCTCCTAATGATGTGATCCCGTTGATCAAATGACAACTCATGTCTATGGTTAGGAAACATAACCATCTTTGATCAATGAGCTAGTCTAGTAGAGGCATACTAGGGACACTCTGTTTTGTCTATGTATTCACACATGTACTAAGTTTCCGGTTAATACAATTCTAGCATGAATAATAAACATTTATCATGATATAAGGAAATATAAATAACAACTTTATTATTGCCTCTAGGGCATATTTCCTTCAGTCTCCCACTTGCACTAGAGTCAATAATCTAGCTCACATCGCCATGTGATTTAATACCGATAGTTCACATCGTTATGTGAATAACACCCATAGTTCACATCACCATGTGTCCAATACCCAAAGGGTTTACTAGAGTCAATAATCTAGTTCACATCGCTATGTGATTAATACCCAAGAGTAATAAGGTGCGATCATGTTTTTCTTGTGAGAGAAGTTTAGTCAACGGGTCTGTCACATTCAGATCCGTATGTATTTCGCAAATTTCTATGTCTACAATGCTCTGCATGGAGCTACTCTAGCTAATTGCTCCCACTTTCAATACGCATCCATATTGATACTTAGAGTCATCTGGATTTAGTGTCAAAGCTTGCATCGGCGTAACCCTTTACGACGAACTCTTTATCACCTCCATAATCGAGAAACATTTCCTTAGTCATCCAATTACTAAGGATAATTTTGACCGCTGTACAGTGATCTACTCCTGGATCACTATTGTACCTCCCTGTCAAACTCATGGCAAGGTACACAACGTGTTTTGTACACAGCATGGCATACTTTATGGAACCTATGGCTGAGGCATAGGGAATGACTTTCATTCTCTCTATATTTTTCTGCCGTGGTCTGGCTTTGAGTCTTACTCAACTTCACACCTTACAAGTCAGGCAAGAACTCCTTCTTGGACTGATCCATTTTGAACTACTTCAAAATCTTATCAAGGTATGTACTCATCGAAAGTCTTATCAAGCGTCTTGATCTATCTCTATAGATCTTGATGCCCAATATGTAAGCAGCTTCACCAAGGTCTTTCTTTGAAAAACTCCTTTCAAACACTCCTTTATGCTTTCCAGAAAATTCTACATCATTTCCGATCGACAATATGTCATTCACATATACTTATCAGAAAGGTTGTAGTGCTCCCACTCACTTCTTGTAAATACAGGCTTCACCGCAAGTCTGTATAAATCTATATGCTTTGATCAACTTATCAAAGCGTATATTCCAACTCCGAGATGCTTGCACCAGTCCATAGATGGATCGATGGAGCTTGCACATTTTGTTAGCACCTTTAGGATTGACAAAACCTTCTGGTTGCATCATATACAAGTCTTCTTTAATAAATCCATTAAAGAATGCAGTTTTGTTATCCATTTGCCAGATTTCATAAAATGCGGCAATTTACTAACATGATTCGGACAGACTTAAGCATCGCTACGGGTGAGAAAGTCTCATCGTAGTCAACTCCTTGAACTTGTCGAAACCCTTTCGCAACAAGTTGAGCTTTGTAAACAGTAACATTACCGTTTGCGTCGGTCTTCCTCTTGAAGATCCATTTATTTTCGATGGCTTGCCGATCATCGGGCAAGTCAACCAAAGTCCATACTTTGTTCTAATACATGGATCCCATCTCAGATTTCATGGTCTCAAGCCATTTTGCGGAATCTGGGCTCATCATCGCTTCCTCATAGTTCGTAGGTTCATCATGGTCTAGTAACATGACTTCCAGAACTGGGTTGCCGTACCACTCTGGTGCGGAACGAACTCTGGTCGATCTACGAAGTTCAGCAGAAACTTGATCTGAAGTTTCATGATCATCATCATTATCTTCCTCACTAATTGGTGTAGGAATCACTCGAACGAGTTTCTGTGATGTACTACCTTTCCAATTCGGGAGAAGGTACAATTACCTCATCAAGTTCTACTTTCCTCCCACTCACTTCTTTCGAGAGAAACTCCTTCTCTAGAAAGGATCCACTCTTAGCAAAAAAGACCTTGCCTTAGGATCTGTGATAGAAGGTGTACCCAACAGTTTCTTTTTGGGTATCCTATGAAGATTTACTTCTCCGATTTGGGTTCGAGCTTATCATGTTGAAACTTTTTCACATAAGCATCGCAGTGCCAAACTTAAAGAAATGACAGCTTAGGTTTCTCGTCAAACCACAGTTCATACGGTGTCATCTCCACGGATTTAGATGGTGCCCTATTTAACGTGAATGTAGCTGTCTCTAATGCATAACCCCAAAAGCGATAGTAGTAGATCGGTAAGAGACATCATCGATCGCACCATATCTAATAAAGTACGGTTATGATGTTCGGACACACCATTACACTATGGTGTTCCAGATGGCGTGAGTAGTGAAACTATTTCACATTGTTTTTACTGAAGGCCAAACTCGCTAACTCAAATATTTTACCTCTACGATCATATCATAGAAACTCTTATTTTCTTGTTACGATGATTCTCCACTTCACTCTGAAATTCTTTGAACTTTTCAAATGTTTCAGACTTGTGCTTCATTAAGTAGATATACCCATATCTGCTCAAATCATCAGTGAAGGTCAGAAAATAACGATACCCACCGCGAGTTTCAACACTCATTGGTCCACATACATCTGTATGTATGATCTCCAACAAATCTGTTGCTCGCTCCACAGTTCCGGAGAACAGAGTTTTAGTCATCTTGGCCATGAGGCATGGTTCGCAAGCACCAAGTGAGTCATAATCAAGTGATTCCAAAAGTCCATCACTATGGAGTTTCTTCATGCGCTTTACACCAATATGACCTAAACGGCAGTGCCACAAATAAGTTGCACTATCATTATTAACCTTGCATCTTTTGGCTTCAATATTATGAATATGTGTATCACCACGATCGAGATCCAACAAACCATTTTCATTGGGTGTATGACCATAGAAGGTTTTATTCATGTAAATAGAACAACAATTATTCTCTAACTTACATGAATAACCGTATTGCAATAAACATGATCAAATCATATTCATGCTCAACACCAAATAATACTTATTTAGGTTCAACACTAATCCCAAAATTATAGGGAGTGTGCGATGATGATCATATCAATCTTGGAACTACTTCCAATACACATCGTCACTTCATCCTTTAACTAGTTTCTGTTCATTATGCAACTCCCATTTCGAGTTACTACTCTTTAGCAACTGAACCAATATCAAATACCGAGGGGTTGCTATGAACACTAGTAAAATACACATCAATAATCTGTATATCAAATATACCTTTGTTCACTTTGCCATCCTTCTTATCCGCCAAATATCTAGGGCAGTTCCATTTCCAGTGTCCAGTTCCCTTGCAGTAGAAGCACTCAGTTTCAGGCTTGGCTCCAGACTTGGGTTTCTTCGTGGAAGTAGCAACTGTCTTGCTATTCTTCTTGAAGTTCCCCTTCTTTCCCTTGCCCTTTTTCTTGAAACTAGTGGTCTTGTTAACCATCAACACTTGATGCTCCTTTTTGATTTCTACCTCCGCAGCCTTGAGCATAGCGAAGAGCTCGGGAATTGTCTTTTGCATCCCTTGCATATTATAGTTCATCACGAAGCTTTTATAGCTTGGTGGCAGTGATTGAAGAACTCTATCAATAACACTATCCTCGTCAACTTTGCAACCAAGTTGAGTCATATGATTGTAGTACCCAGACATTCTGAGCAAGTGTTCACTGATAGAACTATTCTCCTCCATCTTGCAGCTGTAGAACTTATTGGAAATCTCATATTTCTCAATCCGGGCATTTGCTTGAAATATTAACTTCAACTCCTGGAACATCTCATATGGTCCATGACGTTCAAAACGTCGTTGAAGTCCCGGTTCTAAGACGTAAAGCATGGCACACTGAACTATCGTGTAGTCATCAGACCGCGATTGCCAGACGTTCAAAGCGTCCACATTAGCGGGAGGGGGCTTGTCACCTAGCGGTGCTTCAAGGACATAATTCTTCTGTGCAGCAATGAGGATAATCCTCATGTTACGGACCCAGTCCGTGTAATTGCCACCATCATCTTTCAACTTAGCTTTCTCTAGGAATGCATTAAAATTCAAAGGAACGGTAGCACGGGCCATTGATCTACAACAACATAGATATGCAAAAACTATCAGGACTAAGTTCATGATAAGTTAAAGTTCAATTTAATCATATTAAGGAACTCCCACTTAGATAGACATCCCTCTGGTCATCTAAATGATCACGTGATCCAAATTAACTAAACCATGTCCGATCATCACGTGAGATGGAGTAGTTTCAATGGTGAACATCTTATGTTGATCATATCTACTATATGATTCACGCTCGACCTTTCGGTCTCCAGTGTTCCGAGGCCATATCTGCATATGCTAGGCTCGTCAAGTTTAACCCGAGTATTCTGCGTGTGCAAAACTGGCTTACACCCGTTGTATTTGAACGTAGAGCTTATCACACCCGATCATCACGTGGTGTCTCGGCACGACAAACTTTCGCAACGGTGCATACTCAGGGAGAACACTTATACCTTGAAATTTAGTAAGGGATCATCTTATAATGCTACCTCGTTCTAAGCAAAATAAGAAGCATAATAAGATAAACATCACATGCAATCAAAATATGTGACATGATATGGCCATCATCATCTTGTGCTTTTGATCTCCATCTCCAAAGCACCTTCATGATCACCTTCGTCACCGGCGCGACACCTTGATCTCCATCGTAGCATCGTTGTCGTCTCGCCAACTATTGCTTCTACGACTATCGCTACCGCTTAGTGATAAAGTAAAGCAATTACATGGCGATTGCATTTCATACAATAAAGCAACAACCATATGGCTCCTGCCAGTTGCCGATAACATTACAAAACATGATCATCTCATACAAAACCGTATAACTCATCATGTCTTGACCATATCACATCACAACATGCCCTGCAAAAACAAGTTAGACGTCCTCTACTTTGTTGTTGCAAGTTTTACGTGGCTGCTACGGGCTTAGCAAGAACCGTTCTTACCTACGCATACAAAACCACAACGATGTTTCGTCAAGTATGTGCTGTTTTAACCTTCACAAGGACCGGGCGTAGCCACACTTGATTCAGCTAAAGTGAGAGAGACAGACACCCGCCAGTCACCTTTAAGCAACGAGTGCTCGTAACGGTGAAACCAGTCTCGCGTAAGCGTACGCGTAATGTCGGTCCGGGCCACTTCATCTCACAATACCGCCGAAGCAAAGTATGACATGCTGGTAAGCAGTATGACTAGTATCGCCCACAACTCATTGTGTTCTACTCGTGCATATCATTTACGCATAGACCTGGCTCTGATGCCACTGTTGGGGAACGTAGTATTTTAAAATTTTCCTACGATCACGCAAGATCTATCTACCAGATGCATAGCAACGAGAGGGAAGAGTGTGTCTACGTACCCTCGTAGACCGGAAGCGGAAGCGTCAAGTGACGCGGTTGATGTAGTCGAACTTCTTCGCGATTCAACCGATCAAGCACCAAACATACGGCACCTCCGCGTTCAGCACACGTTCAGCTTGATGACGTCCCACGAGCTCTTGATCGAGTTGAGCTTCACGGGAGAGTTTCGTCAGCACGATGGCGTGGTGACGGATATGATGTATTCACCGGCGCAGGGCTTCGCCTAAGCACCGCGACGGTATGACCGAGGTGTGTTTCTGTGGAGCGGGGCACCGCACACGGCTGGAACAATTCAACTTGTGTGTCTTTGGGTGCCCCCCTGCCCCCATATATAAAGGAGCAAGAGGGGAGGGCCGGCCGGCCTCCTATGGTGCGGCTAGGGCAATCCTACTAGGAATAGGATTGCAATCCTATTCCTAGTAGGAGTCCACCAAGAAGGAAGAGAGGGAAAGGAAAAGAGGGAGAGGTGGCGCCCCCCAATCCTAGTCCAACTAGGATCCATAGGTGGGGCGCCGGCCAGCCTCTATGGGCTGCCTCTCTCCTTTCCTCAAGGCCCACTATGGACCATCCCCCCTCGTAGGGGGTTCTGGTAACCCCTCCGGCAATCCAGTTAAATCCGAAACTTTTCCGGAACACTTCCGGTGTCCGAATATAGTCGTCCTATATATCAATCTTTATGTCTCGGACATTCCGAGACTCCTCGTCATGTCCGCGATCTCATCCGGTACTCCTAACTACCTTCGGTACATCAAAACTCATAAACTCATAATACCGATCGTCATCAAACGTTAAGCGTGCGGACCCTACGGGTTCGAGAACTATGTAGACATGACCGAGACTCATCTCCGGTCAATAACCAATAGCGGAACCTGGATGTTCATATTGGCTCCTACATATTCTACGAAGATCTTTTATCGGTCAAACCGCATAACAACATACGTTGTTCCTTTTGTCATCGGTATGTTACTTGCCCGAGATTCGATCGTCGGTATCTCTATACCTAGTTCAATCTCGTTACCGGCAAGTCTCTTTACTCGTTCCGTAACACATCATCTCATGACTAACTCATTAGTCTTTTGCTTGCAAGGCTTATTATGATGTGTGTTACCGAGAGGGCCCAGAGATACCTCTCCGACACTCGGAGTGACAAATCCTAATCTTGATCTATGCCAACACCATGAATACTTTCGGAGACACCTGTAGAGCATCTTTATGATCACCCAGTTACGTTGTGACGTTTGATAGCACACAAGGTGATCCTACGGTATTCGGGAGTTGCATAATCTCATAGTCATAGGAACATGTATAAGTCATGAAGAAAGCAATAACAGTAAAACTAAACGATCATAGTGCTATGCTAACGGATGGGTCTTGTCCATCACATCATTCTCCTAATGATGTGATCCCGTTGATCAAATGACAACTCATGTCTATGGTTAGGAAACATAACCATCTTTGATCAATGAGCTAGTTTAGTAGAGGCATACTAGGGACACTCTGTTTTGTCTATGTATTCACACATGTACTAAGTTTCCGGTTAATACAATTCTAGCATGAATAATAAACATTTATCATGATATAAGGAAATATAAATAACAACTTTATTATTGCCTCTAGGGCATATTTCCTTCATTTTCATTATAGAACTTGGCTCGTATATTCCAACGACGGGCTTCCTCAAATGCCCTAGGTCTTCGTGAGCAAGCAAGTTGGATGCACACCCACTAGTTTCTTTTGTTGAGGTTTCATACTTATTTAGCTCTAGTGCATCCGTTGCATGGCAATCCCTACTCACTCACATTGATATCTATTGATGGGCATCTCCATAGCACGTTGATATGCCTAGTTGATGCGAGACTATCTCCATCCTTTTGTCTTCTCCACAACCACCTCTCTATTCCACCCATAGTGCTATGTCCATGGCTCACGCTCATGTATTGCATAAAAGTTGAAATGTTTGAAAGAATAGAGTATGAAAACAAGTGCTTGGCTAAAATCGGGGTTGTGCATGATATGAATATTTTGTATGATGAAGAGGGAGCATAGCGAGACTATATGCTTTTGTAGGGATAACTTTCTTTAGCCAAAGTATTTTGAGAAGACATGATTGCTTTGTTAGTATGCTTGATCTATTATTATTTCTTATGTCAATATAGACTTTTGTCTTGAATCTTTCAGATCTGAACATTCATGCCACAATTAAGAAAATTACATTGAAAAACTATGATGGTTAGCATTCCACATCAAAAATTCTGTTTTTATCATTTACCTACTCGAGGACGAGCAGGAATTAAGCTTGGGGATGCTTGATACGTCTCCAACGTATCTATAATTTTTTATTGTTCCATGCTATTATTTATGATGTTTTGGATGTTTAATGGGATTTGTCATACACTTTTATATTATTTTTGGGACTAACCTACTAACCCAAAAGGCCCAGTCCAGATTGCTGTTTTTTGCCGGTTTCAGGGTTTTGCAGAAAAGGAATATCAAACGGAGTCCAAACGGAATGAAACCTCCGGGAGAGATATTTTTGGAGAAAATCACGCACGGGAGACTTGAGAACCATGGAGTAGGGGGCACGAGGTGCCCACGAGGGTGGGGGCACGCCCCCTGCCTCATGGGTCCCTCGTGAGGCCCCCGGTGTCCTTCTTCCTCCTATATAAGCCTACGTACCTCAAAACCATCAGCAACAGAGACAAAACCCTAGTTCCACCGCCGTAACCTTTTGTTCCTGTGAGATCCCATCTTGGAGCCTATTCCAGAGCTCTACCGGAGGGGGGGGGGGTCCATCACGGAGTGCTTCTACATCATCATCATCGCCCTCACCATGAGTTGTGAGTAGTTTACCACAGACCTTCGGGTCCATAACTAGTATCTAGATGGCTTCTTCTCTCTCTCTGGATCTCAATACAAAGTTCTCCTCGGTCTTCGAGGAGATCTATTCGATGTAATCTCTTTTTGCGGTGTGTTTGTCGAGATCCGATGAATTGTGAGTTTATGATCAAGATTATCTATGAGAAATATTTGGTTCTTTTCTAAACTCTTTATGTGTGCTCATAATATCCTTGCAGGTCTCTTCGAATTATTGGTTTGGTTTGGCCTACTAGATCTATAGTTCTTACAATGGGAGAAGTGCTTGGCTTTGGGTTCAATCTTGCGGTGTCCTTTCCCAGTGACAGTAGGGGCAGCAAGGCACGTATTGTATTGTTGCCATCGAGGATAAAAAGATGGGGTTTATATCATAATGCTTGAGTTTATCCCTCTACATCATGTCATCTTCCTTAAGGCGTTACTCTGTTCTTATGAACTCAATACACTAGATGCATGCTGGATAGCGGTCGATGTGTGGAGTAATAGTAGTAGATGCAGGCAGGAGTCGGTCTACTTGTCTCGGACGTGATGCATATATACAATGATCATGCCTAGATAGTCTCATAATTATTTGCTTTTCTATCAATTACTCGACAGTAATTTGTTTACTCGCCGTAGAATATCGCTATCATGAGAGAAGCCACTAGAGAACACTATGGCCCCCGGGTCTATTCTCAACATATCAATCTACATCTACTCTAATTTTTCTGCCTTTACTTTCTGTTCTTATAAACAAAAATACAAAATATATAAACTATTATCTTTATCAGATCTCACTTTCGTAAGTGACCGTAAAGGGATTGACAACCCCTTATCGCGTTGGCTGCGAAGTTCTTATTTGTTTGTGCAGGTGCGAGGGACTCGCGCGTGGTTCTCCTACTGGATTGATACCTTAGTTCTCAAAAACTGAGGGAAATACTTACGCTACTGTGCTGCATCTCCCTTTCCTCTTCGAGGGAATACAAAGCAAGCTCGAGAAGTAGCACAAAGTACTACTACGCAGGCTCCTAGGGGGGAGGTTGGTAGGAGTTAACCATCGCGCGCCCCCGACCTTCACGCAAAGATGAACAATCAAGACATAATGCGCTTCAATTTGGTTACATAGTTAGGAGACCATACATGCATGCTACGGGAATCACAAACCTTAACACAACTATTTATTTAGCCTCACAAATTACCACTAGCATGACTCTAATATCACCATCTTCATATCTCAAAACAATCATAAGGAATCAAACTTCTCATAGATTCAATGCTCTATATGAAAGTTTTTATTATATCCTCTTTGGATGTCTATCGTATTAGGACTAAATTCATAACCAAAGCAAATTACCATTCTGTTTAGAGACTCTCAAAATAATATAAGTGAAGCATGAGAGTTCATCGATTTCTTCAAAATAAAATCACCGCCGTGAAGCACTACAGAAACTGACAAACTACTCCAAAAAGATATAAGTGAAGATCAATGAGGAGTCAAATAATTAACTAGCTATGAGAAGACCCTCTCTCATTTATGAATTTCAGATCTTAAGTACTTTATTCAAACAGCAAGCAAAACAAAATAAAATGACACTTCAAGGATATCACATATCATGTGAAGAAGCAAAAACTTAGGCTAAATCGATACTAACCAATAATTGTTGATGAAGAAAGGTGGGATGCCTACCGAGGCATCCCCAAGCTTAGATGCTCGAGACTTCTTGAGATATTAACATTTGATGCCTTGGGCATCCCCAACTTTAGCTTTTGTGTCTCCTTAATTCCTCTGATGTCGCGGTTTCCCTAAATCTCAAAAACTTCATCCACACAAAACTCAACAAGAACTCGTGAGATAAGTTAGTATAAATCAACTCAAAACTTTATCGTTCCGTACTGTATAAAATCACTAAAATTATAAGTTAACAGTGCATAATAAACTCCTCCGCATATTTAATACTCCTATCCTCAAATAGAATCATTAAACATGCAAACATATGCAAACAATGCAAACATAACAGCAATTTGTCTAAACTGGACAGTCTGTAAAGGGTGGAATTGTGCTCATACTTCCCTAGCTCTAAAAATTCTGAAAAATTACCACGTTACAGAGAACTTATTCATGCTCAATGTGTAGAAATTTTAAGATTTTATCACGTTCTGACTATCCGAAAGAATTCAAACAATGATAGAAAACTTTCTGTTTTCAAACAGCAACATATATACTTGCAAAATAAGCACGATAAAGGCTATACTTGTAAATTTCATTGAAATAAAAGATACAAAACCTTATTCTAAATAACAGCAAGCAAATTTAAACAAAATAAAATGATGCTCCAAGCAAAACACATATCATGTGACGAATAAAAATATAGCTCCAAGTGAGGTTACCGATAATGTCAAAGATGAAAGAGGGGATGCCTTACGGGGTATCCCCAAGCTTAGTTGCTTGGGTCTTCCTTGAATATTACCTTGGAGTGCCTTGGGCATTCCCAATCTAAGGGTCTTGGAACTCCTTATTCTCCTCATGTCGATATCTCATCCAAAACTTGAAAACTTCAATCACACAAAACTTAACGGAACTTCGTAAGATATGTTAGTATGATAAAGGGCAAACCATTCACTTGGGTACTGCCAAGACAAGATTAATAATTGTTCTCACACAATGCCTACTGTACCTTATCATTTCCATAATTTATAACACTCAATATAAGTTATGAAACACTAAAACAAGCAAACAATGCATTGAAAACAGAATCTGTCAAAAACAGAATAGTCTGTAATGATCTGGACAACCACTATACTTATGCAACTCTTAAAATTCTGAAAAATTAGTACAACGTAGGAAATTTGTATATCAATCATGTGTTAAAATTTAAGATAATTATAACGTTCCAGTGATTTATTAAATTTTCTGCACTTGACGCAAAACTTTCTGTTTTTGCACAGAATCAAGTCAACTATCATCCACACTATCGCAAAGGCTTTACTTGGCACTTTATTGACACAAAAGATATAAAACATGATTACTACAATAGTTTAATCATGTGAACACACAAAAACAGTAGGTAAGTCTCCCAACAAGCGCTTTCCTTTAATGCCTTTTTAGCTAGGCGCATGAAGATTTCAATGATGCTCACGTAAAAGATATGGACTGAAACATAAAGGGAGCATGATGAATTGCATGACAAGCTGTAACACCCCAGTGTAATGATGCTAGAGTAACCCTTGGGGTTAAGTTAATATTTTTTCTAAACAAGTATATGATCATGATTGTCTCGTATTCCTTTCAATTCAAGTTGATTTCAAATTTCAAATTGTGAGTGAAATTCAAAATTGCTCAAACATGAAAACTAAAATGTTCATCATGTGGCAAATATTCTTTTGATAATATTGGTGGTGAACCAACATTTTTGCAAAAGTCTTAAATTCCCTAAACTATTTAAAACAGAAGTTTTTTTAAAAAACAAATCAAATAAAATAGAAATAAAAGGGAGACACAAACCCCCTCCCCTACTGGACCCCTGGCCAACTAGGCCCTCTGGCCCAGTTTCCACCACCCTCCCGCTGCCCCAACTGGGCCAAGGCCTAGCTGCCCCCCTCACTCCCTTATCCCCTCACACCCGCAAACCCTAACCCCCGTCGCCCCACTTGCCCCCCCACGTTCTCCTCCCCCTCCTCCCCGATCCAGATCGGGATCGGGGGAACGAACACACGGTCGCTCCCGAGCCCGACGCGCCCCGTCGATCGATGCCGACGCCGGAGCCGCCTCGACCTCGTCTCCTCCCCACGCACGTCGTCCCTGTCCTCCTCCCCGAGCCACGCTGCCCTACACCCTACGGCCCCATGGTGAGGCCCCCGACCTCTCTTCCCCTTCCCTTCCCCATTCGGTCACCGCGGCCACTACAGCTGCCCGCGCGCCCGGCGTCGTGCTCCTCGCACCACGTCCCGCATTCACCACGCCCCGACCGCGACCGATGCGTGCACGCCTCGCCCCCGCGTACCGTTGCCCGACCTCGACCGCCCGCGTCGACCAAGCCCCGCCGGCCCTGCCCCTGCACGACCACGCGCTCCGGCGCCATGCGCGGCCCCGACTCCGGCCATTCCAGCTCGCCCGCAGCCCCGCCTCTGCTTCCGCGCCAGGCTGCCACCCCTGCAGCTCCTTCCGCCGTCGCTCCCCGCCTCCGCCGCGCTCTGGCCGTGCGCACCGCAGCCGCCGCCGGCATCGCGCCTCCCCCGCCGGTGCTCGCTCCCGCTCCCGCGACTGCTGTCCCCGGCGTCGCTTGCCGCCGCTCCCGCCAGGGCCGCGCCCTGCAGCCCCGCACACCCGCCCGCGCGACCCTGCTGCCATCGTGGCCGCTCCGTCGGCCACATCCCCTCTGCCCCCTCCGCCTACAACGGCGCTCGCCCCTGCCTCAGGCGCCGAAGCTCCGCGCCGACACCGGCGCCAGCCAGCCGTCCCGCGGGTCATCGCCCGCTCGGGTGCACCCATGCACCCGCCCCGCTGCCCGCCTGACCCGCTAGGGGACCCTGGCCCAATGACAGTCGGGGCCCACCCAGGAATGTTTTTTAAGTCAAAATAATAATAATAATAATATATAAAAATAATTAGTTGGTTAATTAATTAAATAGGTAATTAATTAACTTAATTAATATTGCTTAATTAACCTAACTAATTAATTAGCTACTAGTCTATGACAACATGGCCCCACACGTCAGGTTTGACTCTGGTCAACTGGGTTTGACCTGCTGATGTCATGCTGACATCACCTTTCACTATTCTGGATAATGTCGATTTAAATAAATTAAATAAATTCCAGAAAATGCTTTAAACTTTGGAAAATCATATAAAATAAACCGTAACTCGGATGAAAAAGTTTTATATATGAAAATTGCTCAGAACGACGAGACGAATCCGAATATGTGATCCGTTCGTCTGCCACATGCTCCTATCGTAGCGAACATGCAACTTTCCCCCTCCGTTTCATCTGTCCGAAAAAGCCAAACTTCGGGAATAATTTTCCGGATGTTATCCCCCTTCGCCGGTATCGTGTAGCACCGTGTTAGATCACACCGAGTGCTGATTTTGCTTGTCATGCGACTATGTGCTTTATATTTACTGTTTCTTCCCCCTCATCTCTCCGATAGACCCCGAGACCGATGATGCCTCTGTGATCGACTACGGTGTTGACGACCCCTCCTTCTTGCCAGAGCAACCAGGCAAGCCAACGCCCCTCCTACCTCTTGAGCTTGCGTTGTATTCCCTCAAAGAGGAAAGGGAGATGCAACACAGTAGGGTAAGTATTTCCCTCAGTTTTTGAGAACCAAGGTATCAATCCACTAGGAGACCACGCGCGAGTCCCTCGCACCTGCACAAACAAATAAGAACTTCGCAGCCAACGCGATAAGGGGTTGTTAATCCCTTTATGGTCACTTACGAAAGTGAGATCTGATAGAGATGATAATTATATTTTTGGTATTTTTAGTTTAATAAAACAACAAATAAAAGCAAGAAAAGTAAAGTAGATGTAGATTGATATGTTGAGAATAGACCCGGGGGCCATAGTTTTCTCTAGTGGCTTCTCTCATGATAGCGATATTCTACGGTGGGTAAACAAATTACTGTCGAGCAATTGATAAAAAAGTGAATAATTATGAGACTATCTACGCATGATCATTGTATATAGGCATCACGTCCGAGACAAGTAGACCGAAACGATTCTGCATCTACTACTATTACTCCCCACATCGACCGCTATCCAACATGCATCTAGTGTATTGAGTTCATACGAACAGAGTAACGCCTTAAGAAAGATGACATGATGTAGAGGGATAAACTCAAGCAATATGATGAAAACCCCATCTTTTTATCCTCGATGTCAACAATACAATACGTGCCTTGCTGCCCCTACTGTCACTGGGAAATGACACCGCAAGATTGAACCGAAAGCCAAGCACTTCTCCCATTGCAAGAACTATAGATCTAGTAGGCCAAACCAAACCAATATTTCGAAGAGACTTGCAAGGATATTATGAGCACACATAAAAAGTTCAGAGAAGAACCAAATATCTTTCATAGATAACCTTGATCATAAACTCACAATTCATCGGATCTCGACAAACACACCTCAAAAGGAGATTACATCGAATAGATCTCCTCGAAGACCGAGGATAACTTTGTATTGAGATCCAGAGAGAAAGAGAAGAAGCCATCTAGATACTAGCTATGGACCCGAAGGTCTGTGGTAAACTACTCACAACTCATGGTGAGGGCGATGATGATGATGATGAAGGCCTCCGTGATGGATCCCCCTCCCGGAACAGGCTCCAAGATGGGATCTCCACGAGAACAGAAGCTACGGCGATGGAATTAGGGTTTTCTCTCTACGTATGAAGTTTCTAGGGTACGTAGGTATATATAGGAAGAAGGAGGGCACCGGGGGCCGTGTGGACCAGCCTCGAGGTAGGGGGGCGCGCCCTGGGAAGGGGAGCGCGCGCCCCACTCTCGAGGGCAGGCCTTCCGCCCCCTGACTTGGTCCTGAAGTTTCCCGAGCGTGATTTCCTCCAAAAATATCTCTCGCGAAGGTTTCATTCTGTTTGGACTCCGTTTGATATTCCTTTTCTGCAAAACCCTAAAATAGGCAAAAAACAACAATCTGGACTGGGCCTTTGGGTTAGTAGGTTAGTCCCAAAAATGATATAAAAGCGAATGATAAAGCCCATTAAACATCCAAGACTTCATAAATAATAGCATGGAACAATAAAAAATTATAGATACGTTGGAGACGTATCAAGCATCCCCAAGCTTAATTCCTGCTCGTCCTCGAGTAGGTAAATGATAAATAAAGAATTTTTGATGTGGAATGCTAACCAATATAGTTTTTCAATGTAATTCTCTTAATTGTGGCATGAAGGTTCAGATCTGAAAGATTCAAGATAAAAGTCTATATTGACATAAGAAATAACAATACTTCAAGCAATACTAACAAAGCAATCATGTCTTCTCAAAATACCATGGCTAAAGAAAGTTATCCCTACAAAATCATATAGTCTGGCTATGCTCCCTCTTCATCATACAAAATATTCATATCATGCACAACCCCGATTTCAACCAAGCATTTGTTTTCATACTCTATTTTTTCAAACCTTCCAACTTTCACGCAATACATGAGCGTGAGCCATGGATATAGCACTATGGGTGGAATAGAGGTGGTTGTGGAGAAGACAAAAAGGAGGAAGATAGTCTCACATCGACTAGGCGTATCAACGGGCTATGGAGATGCCCATTAATAGATATCAATGTGAGTGAGTAGGGATTGCCATGCAACAGATGCACTAGAGCTAAATATGGATGAAAGCTCAACAAAAGAAACTAGTGGGTGTGCATCCAACTTGCTTGCTCACGAAGACCTAGCGCATTTGAGGAAGCCCATTGTTGGAATATACAAGCCAAGTTCTATAATGAAAATTCCCACTAGTATATGAAAGTGGCTAATCATGAGACTCTCTACAATGAAGATCATGGTGCTACTTTGAAGCACAAGTGTGGAAAAAGATAGTAGCAATGGTCCCTTCTCTATTTTCTCTCATTTTTTTGGAGGGGATTTTCTCTCTTTTTTATTAGCCCCTCTCTATTTTTTTTATTGGCCTTTCCTCACACGGGACAATGCTCTAATAATGATGATCATCACACTTTTTTGTTACAACTCGATACTACAACAAGTATGACTCTACATGAATGCCTCTGGCGGTGTACCGGCATAAGCAATGAATCAAGAGCGACATATATGAAAAATTATGCATGGTCGCTTTACCACGACTACGATGTCAACTACATGATCATGCATGGCACTATGACAATATGATACGTGTCATATGAACGGAACGGTGGAAAGTTGCATGGCAATATATCTCGGAATGGGTATGGAAATGCCATGATAGGTAGGTATGGTGGCTGTTTTCAGGAACAATATGGTGTCTGTTTTGAGGAAGGATATATAGTGGGTTTATGGTACCGGCGAAAGTTGCGCGGTACAAGAGAGGCTAGCAATGGTGGAAGGGTGAGAGTGCGTATAATCCATGGACTCAACATTAGTCATAAGAACTCATGTACTTATTGAAAAAATCTACGAGTCATAAAAAACAAAGCAATCAACGCATGCTCCTAGGGGGAGGTTGGTAGGAGTTAACCATCGCGCGCGTCCGACCTCCACACAAAGGTTGGCACTCTACAAATACCTCATGCTCTAACTTCGTCACATAGCGGTTCACCATACGTGCATGATATGGGAATCACTAACCTTAACACAAGTATTTCTCAATTTCATAATAACTCCACTAGCATGACTCTAATATCACTATCCTCATGTCTCAAAACAATTATCAAGCATCCGACATCTCATTCTATTCAATGCACTTGGTGTGAAAATTTTACTACGTTGACATTGGATGTTTATCATGTGAAGACTAGTTTCTTAAGCCTAAACACATTACCATGCTGTTTTAACGGACTCTCAAATAGATATAAGTGAAGCATGAGAGTTCAACAATTTTTACAAAATATTACCACCACCGTGCTCTAAAAGATATAAGTGAAGCACTAGAGCAAAACTATTCAACTCAAAAGATATAAGTGAAGCACATAGAGTGTTCTAATAATTTCTAGGCCGTATTTAACTCTCTCAAATAGGTGTGTCCAGCAAGGATGATTGTGGAAAACTAACAAGCAAAGACTCAAATTATACAAGACGCTCCAAGCAAAACACATAGCATGTTGCGAATAAAAATATAGCTCCAAGTATAGTTACCGATGGATGAAGACGAAAGAGGTATTGCCTTCCGGGGGCATCCTCAAGCTTAGGCTTTTGATTATCTTGATTTTACTTGGGGTTCCATGGGCATACCCAATCTTAGGCCTTTGCTACTCCTTGTTCCATAGTCCATCAAAGCAATACTCAAAACTTGAAAACTTCACAACACAAAAGTTAGACAAAAATTCTCGTGAGCTCCGTTAGTAAGAGAAAGCAAACCACTACTGAAAGGTACAGCAAGGAATTAATTCTTTGTTTATATTTCTGTTAAACCTACTGTACTCCAAGTTCTTCATGGTTCATATTCTCCAATATTACTCATAGATGCATTGGAATAAGCAAACAACACACGAAAAACAGAATCTGTCAAAAACAGAACAATCTGTAGTAATCTGCAGGGTTCGCCTACTTCTAGAACTCCAAAAAATTCAAACTAAATTGGTAAATTTGAGAAATTTGTCTAAAAATCAGCAGCAAAAAGAATAAACTAAAAATCATGCTCCAGTAAAATCCGAAGACTACTTTAGCGAGCGCTAACGATTCTGTTTTTCACAGCAAGATCAAATAAACTTCACACAAGTCTTACCAAAGGTTCTACTTGGCACAAATACTAAACAAAACATGAAAACACATCTAATAAGAGTCTAGATGCAATATTTATTCCCTAACAGCAACAAAAACAAAAATCATAAAATTGGGTTGCCTCCCAACAAGCGCTATCGTTTTACGCCCCTAGCTAGACACGATACAAGATAGATCTAGGTATTGCCATCTTTGGAAGGCAATCCATAAGTGGATCTCATGATAGATTCATATGGTAATTTGATTTTCTTTCTAGGAAAATTTTCCATGCCTTTCCTTAACGGAAATTGGAATCTAATATTTCCTTCCTTCATATCAATAATTGCACCAATCGTTCTAAGGAAAGGTCTACCAAGAATAATAGGACAAGAAGGATTGCAATCTATATCAAGAACAATGAAATCTATGGGCACATAATTCCTATTGGCAACAATAAGAACATCATTAATTCTTCCCATAGGTTTCTTAATAGTGGTATCCGCAAGATGCAAATTTAAAGAACAATCATCAAGCTCATGGAACCCTAGCAAATCACACAAAGTTTTTGGGATAGTGGAGACATTTGCACCCATATCACACAAAGCATAGCATTCAAGATCTTTTATTTTTATTTTTATAGTAGGTTCCCATTCATTATAGATCTTTCTAGGTATAGAAACTTCCAACTCAAGTTTTTCTTCATAAGATTGCATCAAAGCATTAACTATATGTTTAGTGAAAGCTTTATTTTGACTATAAGCATGCGGAGAATTTAGCATGGATTGCAACAAGGAAATACAATCAATCAAATAGCAATTATCATAATTGAATCCCTTGAAATCCAAAGTAGTGGGTTCATCACTATGCAAAGTTTTAATCTCTTCACTCCCACTTTTAGCAATTTTAGCATCAAGATCTAAAAACTCCGAATTATTGGGACACCTTAAAGAAGAATCATCGCCAATCCTATTCTCATCAAGATTAATACTAGAAAACAAGGATCTAATAGGAGACACATCAATAACTTTCAGATCTTCATCTTTATTTTCACGAAACTAGAAGAACACGACTTAATATAATCTTCTCTTTTAGCACACATTCTAGCGGTTCTTTCTTTGCATTCATCAAAGGAAATTCTCATGGCTTTGAGAGACTCATTGATATCATGCTTAGGTGGGATAGATCTAAGTTTCAAAGAATCAACATCAAGAGTAATTCTATCCACACTTCTAGCCAATTCATCAACTTTAAGCAATTTCTCTTCAAGCATAGTATTGAAATTCTTTTGCGAGATCATAAACTCCTTAACACTAGTTTCAAATTCAGAAGGCATCTTTCCATAAGAGTTGTTGTAGGAATT
Organism: Secale cereale; assembly: GCA_902687465.1. Lineage (NCBI taxonomy): Eukaryota > Viridiplantae > Streptophyta > Magnoliopsida > Poales > Poaceae > Secale > Secale cereale. The sequence goes on from LR738710.1 coordinate 244,995,860, forward strand.
ACCAAAATTATTAGAGGAATTACTAGGAAAAGGCCTAGGATTAAAATTACCTCTATAAGCATTGTTACCAAAATTATTCCTACCAACAAAATTCAAATCCAAAGATTCATTGTTATTCTTAATCAAAGTGGACAAAAGCATATCATTAGGATCAGAGGAAGCACTCTTAGCAACAAACAATTTCATAAGTTCATCCATCTTTCCACTCAAAACACTAATTTCTTCGATAGCATGCAATTTTTTACTATTAGATCTTTCGGTGTGCCATTGAGAATAATTAACCATAATATTATCTAGGAGTTTGGTAGCTTCTCCTAAGGTAGTTTCCATGAAAGTGCCTCCGGCGGCCGAATCTAAAAGATTTCTAGAAGCACAATTCAAGCCAGCATAAAAAAATCTGAATAATCATCCATAGATTAAAACCATGTGTAGGACAATTGCATATCATCAATTTCATTCTCTCCCAAGCTTGTGCAACATGCTCATGATATAGTTGCTTAAAATTCATAATATTGTTCCTAAGAGAGATGATCTTAGCAGGTGGGAAATACTTAGAGATAAAAGCATCTTTGCACTTATTCCACGAATCAATACTATTTCTAGGCAAAGAGGAAAACCAAGTTTTAGCACGATCTCTAAGTGAAAACGGAAATAAATTCAATTTAACAATATCGTTATCCATATCCCTTTTCTTTTGCATATCACACAAATCAACAAAGTTGTTTAGATGGGTAGCGGCATCTTCACTAGGAAGGCCGGAGAATTGATCTTTCATGACAAGATTCAGCAAAGCAACATTGATCTCACAAGATTCAACATCGGTAATAGGAGCAATCGGAGTGCTAATAAAGTTATTGTTGTTGGTATTGGAGAAGTCACATAATTTGGTATTGTTCTAAGCCATAGTGACAAGCAAGCAATCCAACACACACAAGCAAACAAGAAGCAAGCGAACGATAAACACATGACGGAAGAAGGGCGAACAAAACGGCAAATGTGAAGTGGGGAAGAGGAAAACGAGAGGCAATCAAATGTAATGCGAAGGATAAGGGTTTGTGATAGGTACTTGGTCTATGACTTTTGCGTAAGCCTCCCCGGCAACGGCGCCAGAAATTCTTCTTGCTACCTCTTGAGCTTGCGTTGTATTCCCTCGAAGAGGAAAGGGAGATGCAACACAATAGCGTAAGTATTTCCCTCAGTTTTTGAGAACCAAGGTATCAATCCAGTAGGAGACCACAAGGCTGAGGGGAACCTTGTATTGAGATCCAGATAGAGAGAAGAAGCCATCTAGATACTAGCTATGGACCCGAAGGTCTGTGGTAAACTACTCACAACACATGGTGAGGGCGATGATGATGATGATGATGATGAAGGCCTCCGTGATGGATCCCCCTCCCAAAACAGGCTCCAAGATGGGATCTCCACGGGAACAGAAGCTACGGCGGTGGAATTAGGGTTTTCTCTCTGCGTATGGAGTTTCTAGGGTACGTAGGTATATATAGGAAGAAGGAGGGCACCGGGGGCCATGTGGGCCAGCCTCGAGGCAGGGGGCGCGTCCTCGGAAGGGGGGCGCGCCCCCCACCCTCGAGGGCAGGCCTTCCGTCCCCTGACTTGGTCCTGAAGTTTCCTAAGCGTGATTTCCTCCAAAAATATCTCTCGCGAAGGTTTCATTCCGTTTGGACTCCGTTTGATATTCCTTTTCTGCAAAACCCTGAAATAGGCAAAAAAAACAGCAATCTGGACTCGGCCTTTGGGTTAGTAGGTTAGTCCCAAAAATGATATAAAAGTGAATGATAAAACCCATTAAACATGCAAGACTTCATAAATAATAGCATGGAATAATCAAAAATTATAGATACGTTGGAGACGTATCACCCCCTTGATCATTCTGATATCGCCCACTCTCTTCTCTCTTATGCTTGCATTAGAACTGCTACTGCTTTTGTATGATCCTATTCTAATGCATAGCCTGTTGTTGATACCTACTTTCATACCTTACATGTTTATACTAAACTGCTTAGTATAGGCTGGTTAGAGATCCATCAGTGACCCCCCACATTGTCCCGACTGCCCCGCTGGATTATCAGAAGACCCGTTCAACGGGATCGAATACCAGGCCCCGACACCGCACATCACTTTCCCCTTAGTTGCTCAACAATACTGGGTTACTATCGAGTGCCGAGGGTGACACCTCAGCAGCACTTCTGATGTTAACCTTGTAGGTTAGTTCATCGGTTCTGGTCATCGAGGGTGATTCCTCTTTCTCCACTCCCGATAACGACACTATCGTGCAACTCCTCAAGAGTGGACCTCGAGGGTGACTCCTCTTTCATTCACCTTAACAATAAACATCAGGTGGAATTCCATCGAGGGTGATTTCCCCAGGTTTTTCCTTTGGTGTTAGACACATAGTTACTATGGTTACTATGACTTTACAACTGTTACTTGGAAAGGCGGGTCGACCCTGAGGGGTACCCGCGAGTGATGTGGAGACGGGTTGACCTGGAGGGTACCCGAGAGTTGATTACGAGGCGTGGTCGGGCATTCTTAGACCTTGCTGCAAGTCCTCGAGACGAGGCGACGGGGTCACTTCTTTCGTGAGTCTCTGCTCGTTACCGCGTTCCCAAGACACTAAACGATTTGGATATTTGATCCAAGGGGCCTCTGGCCTGATAGCGCTAACCATCACGTGGGCATAGTATGGGTGTTCTGCGTCGTATGCATCAGCCGAAGCTTAACTGACATCATTGCAACTGAGCGGCGCGTGCCGGGTTGGACCGCGTAAGCACCTTCATTTTTAAGGAGGTAGCCCAGGTCTGCTCACCGGTCGCCCACACAACGTGCAGGAGTTCCCGGGGCGATTGGCCCATGACCCATGGGGGCATAGGGTTTAGTCCGGTGTGCATGACCTCTCTATTAAGCCTAGGTCGGGTTGCGACGTATTGCTTGGCCGAGGGTGGGCATGACCTGATGGTGTGTCCGGCTGGAGTTAAGCAAGGGTGGTGGGTAAGTTGGTGCACCCCTGCAAGGAAGAAAACATCTATCGATAGCATGTCCTACGGTAACGGACACTTGGACTTGTATCCCGATCGCTACAATTAGAACTGGATACTGAGACATGAATGGATATGTGGCTCCAGGATTGCTTCCTCGCAGGGAGTCGAGGAAGGATCTCTCGGCGTTATTGCTACAACATGCTTGATAATTATAATATGTTATTATGTACTCTCTTCTACTGCTGCAAGATTGGTGGTTTCCAGAAGATGCTAGTCTTCGTTAGGACTAGCTTCTCCCCCCCTTATTCTGGCATTCTGCAGCTTAGTCCACAGATACTACCCCTTTTCATTGATACCGACGCATATGTAGTCTAGATCCTTGCTTGCGAGTACTTTGGATGAGTACTCACGGTTGCTTTGCTTCCCCTTTTCCCCCTTCTTGCTTCTTTCTGGTTGATGCAACCAGATGGTGGAGTGCAGGAGCCAGATGCCACATTTGACGACTGCTACTACCCCGATGGAGCCTACTACTACGTGGAGACAGCTGACGACCAGGAGTAGTTAGGAGGTCACAGGCAGGAGGCCTTGCCTTTTCGATCATGTTGTTTTGTGCTAGCCTTCCTAAGGAAAACTTGTTTAACTTATGTCTGTACTCAGATATTATTACTTCCGCTGACTCTTGTGTATTCGAGCTTATGTATTCGAGCCCTCGAGGCCCCTGGCTTGTAATATAAAGCTTGTATTATTTTATTTGTGTCTAGAGTTGTGTTGTGATATCTTCCAGTGAGTCCCCGATCTTGGTCGTACACATTGCGTGCATGATTAGTGTACGGTCACATCAGGGGCGTCACAAGTTGGTATCAGAGCCGACTGCCTGTAGGAACCCCCTTTCCAACTCCTTGGCCGAAGTTGAGTCTAGTCTTTGAAAACCTGTTTTACTAACATGGCTGTGTGGCTTACGGGCCCACGTCGCCATTGGGTGGTATTAGGATCTTTTACTCCTCGCCTATACTCTGGGACTCTGAACTCTCTTCTATTCGGGTTAAACGAATTTACTAACTCTAACATTAGGATCCCGTGACCACATTCATCCCAAAGTTGGATAAGCCATAGTTATTCCTTAGGTTAGTATTTTGAATAAGTACCCCACTCTGTCTTGCCGACTACTATGTGGTACCCGTCGAACCTCGTTCATTCTATATGTTAGATAGTGAATAATTCTTTGTCTTTACAAATGCTCAATGTTGAACAACCCCCTGTTACATGTTAGCAGGATGGTTAGACCAGGTGGTCGTGGCCGTGGTGGCAACGCTCCACCACCGCCCGAATTCGTAGTAGGAATGATGCAACAGTTTGAACTTAATCGCCAGTTCATGGAAGGAGTGATGGCTCAGCTTCTTCGCCCAAATATGAATTAGCAGCCAGCCCGAGTAACTTTGCAAGAATTTGCGCAACTCAACCCTGTCATCTACCGCAGCTCAACTCAGTCACTTGATGCTGATGACTGGCTTCGTGACATCGCTTTCGAGCTAGAGTCTGCTGATGTAGCCACTGCCAACTATGTCACCTTCGCGACATACTATCTGAAGGGCCCTGCTGCTCAATGGTGTGACAGCCACAGGCGTACCCTACCTTCTAGAACGGTCATCACTTGGCCGGATTTCCAAGCCACCTTCCGTGCCCGCTTCATTCCTCAGGGAATCATGGACAGGAAGAAGCGAGAGTTCCGCAACCTCATCCAAGGCAACAAGTCTGTAGATGCTTATCAGCGGGAATTCTTGGACTTGTCCCGCTACGCTGAAGAAGACATTGCTACTGATGCTCGCAGGCAAGAAAATTTCCGTGATGGACTTCACCCTGATATCAAGCTAGCACTTCTCGCTCATGACTTCGCCACCTTGGTGAACAAGGCTATTCAGGTTGAGACTGGTCTTCAGGAACACCAGGGATCCCTCAGGCGCAGCCGTGATGCTGGCTCATCTTCGGGCCCATCTGCATAGAAGCATCGTATTTGGATCCCCCACATCATGTATCGTCCAACTGCACCTGTACCAAGACAGTCCTATGTTGCACCTCGTGTGCCTCCTCCACCGCCGAGGCAGCCTCTTCAGACTTCACCACCCCGAGCGCCTGCTTCCAACCCCAAGGATGGTCTATGCTTCAAGTGTGGCCTTCCGGGTCACCGTTCTAGGAACTGTCCTCAGAATCAGAATCAACTTGTTCTTCCTCCTGCTAGTCATGGTAACAATTAGCCCCGCAATAAAAATGCCAGACCTTATGGTCATGGTCAGGCTAACCACATTGATCTGCATGAAGCTCAAGACCAGCCTGCTACCGTGATGGGTACTCTTCTCGTGAACTCTGTACCGGCTTCTGTGTTATTCGATTCAGGGGCATCACATTCATTCATGTCAGAAAATTTTGCTTACGCACACGACATTTGATGCGAGCCCATAAACACTCTGATAGTGGTACGCACCCCTGCAGGTCAGTGTCGAACCACCATGATTGGTCGCGACGTCCCCGTTGTAATTGAAGGGTTGGAATTCCATGTTTCTCCCATTATATTGGAGTCTTCTAATATTGATCTCATTATGGGAATGTAATGGTTGAAAGCACATACTGCCTCTATCGTTTGCGCCACCAAAGTCGTTCATCTTCTACATCCATCGAATGAGATAGTAAGCTACCATGCTCAGATTGTTCAAAATGCCGAGGCACGACTTTATGCATTGAATGCGTTGAACGCGGCACCTCTTGAGGGCATTGAGAAAATTCAAGTCGTTCGCGATTTCCAAGGTGTCTTTCCAGAAGAACTCCCAGGCATACCTTCTACACGGGTTGTTGAATTTGTCATCGACTTGAAACCAGGCACCGTTCCTATTGCCAAACGACCCTACAAGATGCCACCTCATGAACTCCTTGAGCTTAAGGAGGAAATCGACAAGTTTCTTCGCAGTGGATTCATTCGTCCAAGTTCCTTTGCTCGTGGAGCACCTTCTCTCTTTGTGAAGAAGAAGGATGGCACGAACCGTTTGATCCAAGACTACCGTCCTATCAACCAAGCTACAATTCAGAACAAATATCCGCTTCCTCGGATCAACGATCTGTATGATCAACTGGCTGGTTCATCAGTTTTCTCTAAACTCGACTTGAGGTTGGGTTACCACCAGATCCGTGTTCATGAAGAGGATATTCCAAAGACCGCATCTGCCACTCGTTATTGTTCTTACGAGTACACCGTCATGTCCTTCAGTTTGACCAATGCTCCAGCGACATTCTCTCGTCTGATGAACTATATATTCATGGATTACCTCGACAAGTTCGTCGTGGTCTATCTGGATGATATCCTGGTATATTCAAAGAATAAAGAAGAACATGCCGAACATCTTCGTCTTATTCTGGAAAAGCTTTGAGAGCATCAACTATATGCCAAGTATTCTAAGTGTGAATTCTGGCTACCCGAAGTAACCTACCTTGGTCATGTGATCTCCAAGGATGGTATTGCCATCAACCCAGAGCGAGTTCAGGCTATTCTTGGCTGGACCCCTCCCAAGAATGTCAAGCAAGTTAGAAGCTTTCTCGGACTCGCCAGCTACTGTCGTCGTTTCGTTGAGAACTTGTCCAAGATCGCCAATCGACTGACCAATCTGCTACACAAAGGCGTTAAGTTTGAATGGACAGACAAATGTCAGGAAAGTTTCCAGGATCTCAAGGACAAGCTTACTTCTGCCCCAGTGCTTCCTCCTTCGGATTCTCAAAAGGATTTCGTCATATATTGCGGTGCTTCAGGTCAAGGATTAGGCTGTGTCCTAATGCAAGAGCGCAGGGTGATTGCTTATGCCTCTCGTCAAGTGTGTTCTCACGAAGAAAACTACCCAGTTCATGACCTCGAGCTTGCAGCGGTTATTTATTCATTGAAGCTGTGGCGACACTACCTTCTCGGTAATCGTTGCGAGATCTTCACTGATCATTAGAGTCTGAAGTATCTGTTTACTCAGCCAGATCTAAACCTCCGCCAGCAAAGGTGGATGGAGGCTATAGCAGATTATAACGTGGGTATTTCCTATACCCCAGGCAAGGCTAATGTCATGGCTGATGCCCTGAGCCGCAAGTCTTATTGCAATAACCACATGGTTCATAAAGCTCAACCCCGCCTTTATGAAGAAATTTGCAAGCTGACCCTTCAACTAGTTCCACAGGATTCTCTGAATAACCTTGTCTTGGAACCAACTCTATTGAAAGCAATTAAGTCTGCTCAAGCCAAAGATGCTCACGTTGATCTAATGAAAAAGGATCTTGCCTTAGAGAAATCCAGAGATTTCTCACTTGCTGAAGATGGGACCTTGTACTTCAAAGATCGCATAGTGGTACCCCGCTTCGAGCTTATGATTGAGAAGGTGATGAAAGAAGCACATGACACCCCTCTCTCTATTCATCCGGGAAGTACTAAGATGTATCTAGACATCCGTCACAAGTATTGGTGGTCTAACATGAAGCAAGCCATTGCTCGGTATATCGAAGAATGTGACATTTGTCATCGCGTCAAAGCAGAACATCAGAAATCGGCTGGACTTCTACAACCGCTTCCGATTCCTGAATGGAAGTGCGATAAGATTCAGATGGACTTTGTCACTGGCCTTCCGAAGTCACATAAAGGTATTGATGCTATCTCTGTCGTCATCGACCAATTCTCGAAGGTTGCTCACTTTCTGCTATTCAAGGAGACAATCACTGCTGGTCAATTAGCAAACTTGTATATCTCCAGAATTGTGTCACTCCACGGCATTCCGAAAGAGATCAGTTTAGACCGTGGTAGTATTTTCACTTCAAGGTTCTGGGATAGTTTCCAAGAGGCAACGGGAACTCATATAACCTGGAGTACTGCTTATCATCCCCAATCCAAGGGCCAAGTCGAGCGAGTCAATCAAATTCTTGAAGGCATGCTTCGGGCTTGAGTTTTTCCTTTCGGCAAGAAGTGGGAAGAATCTGTCCCTTATGCGGAGTTCTCTTATAATAACAGTTATCAAGCCAGCTTGAAGATGGCACCCTTCGAAGTGCTTTATGGACATAAGTGCCGAACCCCTCTGAATTGGTCAGAAACCGGGGAACGGACGCTCATTGGTCTAGACATTATTCAACAAGCAGAAGAGTAGGTTCGCATTGTCCGGGGTAATCTCAAGGCGGCCCAGTCCCGCCAGAAGAGCAACTATGACCGGAAACATTGGGATTCAACTTATCAACCTGGTGAACAATCTTATCTGCGTGTCACTCCTTTGAGAGGCACTCATCGGTTCGGAGTCGAGGGCAAGCTAGATCCGCGCTACATTGGTCCTTTCCGCATTCTCGCCCGTCGTGGGCTGGTAGCTTATCACCTGGAGTTGCCACCATAGTTCTCTCACGTCGATGACGTCTTCCACGTGTCGCAACTTCGTTGTTGCTTCAAGGATCCAGAACGTGAAGTGGATCCGGTATTGATTGAAGTTCAAGATGATCTCACTTACAAAGAGCATCTGATCCGCATTCTTGAAGAACCTGAACGTCGAACCTGCCAGAAGGTTACCAAGGTCCTCAAGGTGCAGTGGTCAAATCATTCTGAAGATGAAGCCACTTGGGAACGCGAGGATAATCTTCGGGCAGAGTAAGCTGACCTTTTCCCTTCTACCTCTTAATTCTCGGGACAAGAATTTCTTTTAGAGGAGGAGAGTTGTAACACCCTGGTGTAATGATGCTACAGTAACCCTTGGGGTTAAGTTAATCTTTTTGCTAAACAAGTATATGATCATCATTGTCTCGTATTCCTTTCAATTCGAGTTGATTTCAAATTTCAAATTGTGAGTGAAATTCAAAATTGCTCAAACATGAAAACTAAAAAGTTCATCATGTGGCAAATATTCTTTATATAATATTGGTGGTGAACCAACATTTTTGCAAAAGTCTTAAATGCCCTAAACTATTTGAAACATAAGTTTTTTTAAAAAACAAATCGAAGAAAATTAAAATAAAAGGGGAGACACAAACCCCCTCCCCTACTGGACCCCTGGCCAACTGGGCCCTCTGGCTCAGTTTCCACCACCCTCCTGCTGGCCCAACTGGGCCAAGGCCCAGTTGTCCCCCTTCACTCCCTTATCCCCTCACACCCGCAAACCCTAACCCCCGTCGCCCCACTTGCCCCCCCACGTTCGCCTCCCCCTCCTCCCCGATCCAGATCGGGATCGGGGGAACGAACGCACGGTCGTTCCCGAGCCCGACGCGCCACGCCGCTCGACGCCGACGCCGGAGCCGCCTCGACCTCGTCTCATTCCCACGCACGTCGTCCCCGTCCTCCTCCCTGAGCCCCGCTGCCCCAGTCCCTACGCCCCCGCGGTGAGGCCCCCGGCCTCTCTTCCCCTTCCCTTCCCCATTCGGTTACCGCGGCCACTACAGCTGCCCGCCCGCCCGGCGTCGTGCTCCCCCGCCGCGTCCCGCATTCACCACGCCCCGACCACGACCGATGCCTCCCCGCCCCCGCGTACCGTTGCCCGACCCCGGCCGCCCTGCCCCTGCACGACCACGCGCTCCGCCGCCATGCGTCGTCCCGACTCCAGCCATCCCAGCTCGCCCGCAGCCCTGCCTCTGCTTCCGCGCCTGGCGGCCGCCCCTGCAGCTCCTTCCGCCGTCGCTCCCCGCCTCCGCCGCGCTCTGGCGGCGCGCACTGCAGCCGCCGCAGGTATCGCGCCTCCCCCGCCGGCGCTCGCTCCCGCTCCCGCGACTACTGCCCCTGGTGTCGCTTGCCGCCGCTCCCGCCAGGGCCGCGCCCTGCGGCCTTGCACGCCCGCCCGCGTGACCCGGCTGCCGTCGTGGCCGCTCCGTCGGCCACATCCCCTCCGCCCCCTCCGCCTACAACGGCGCTCGCCCCCGCCGCAGGCGCCGAAGCTCCGCGCCGGCACCGACGCCAGCCAACCGCCCCGCGGGTCAGCGCCCGCTCGGGTGCACCCAGGCACCCGCCCCGCTGCGCGCCCGACCCGCTAGGGGGCCCTCGCCCAATGACAGCCGGGGCCCACCCAGGAATGTTTTTTAAAAGTTAAAATAATAATAATAATATATATATATAATTAGTTGGTTAATTAATTAAAATAGGTAATTAATTAACTTAATTAATATTTCTTAATTGACCTAACTAATTAATTAGCTACCAGTCTATGACAGCAGGGCCCCACACGTCAGGTTTGACTCTGGTCAACTGGGTTTGACCTGCTGACGTCATGGTGATGTCATACTGACATCACCTTTCACTATTCTGGATAATGTTGATTTAAATAAATTAAATAAATTCCAGAAAATGCTTTAAACTTTGGAAAATCATATAAAATAAACCGTAACTCGGATAAAAGAGTTTTATATATGAAAATTGCTCAGAACGACGAGACGAATCCGAATATGTGATCCGTTCGTCTGCCACATGCTCCTATCCTAGCAAACATGCAACTTTCCCCCTCCGTTTCATCTGTCCAACAAAGCCAAACTTCGGGAATACTTTTCCGGATGTTATCCCCCTCGCCGGTATCGTGTAGCACCGCATTAGATCACAACGAGCGTTGATTTTGCTTGTCATGCAACTGTTTGCTTTACATTTACTGTTTCTTCCCCCTCTTCTCTCCGGTAGACCCCGAGACCGATGATGCCTCGGTGATCGACTACGGTGTTGACGACCCCTCCTTCTTGCCAGAGCAACCAGGCAAGCCAACCCCCCTTGATCATTCTGATATCGCCCACTCTCTTCTCTCTTATGCTTGCATTATAACTGCTATTGCTTTTGTAAGATCCTATGCTGATGCATAGCCTGTTGTTGATACCTGCTTTCATACCTTACATGTTTATACTAAACTGCTTAGTATAGGCTGGTTGGAGATCCATAAGTGACCCCCCACATTGTCCCAACTGCCCCACTGGATTATCAGAAGACCCGTTCAACGGGATCGAAGACCAGGCCCCGGCACCGCACATCACTTACCCCTTAGTTGCTCGACAATACTGGGTTACTATCGAGTGCCGAGGGTGACACCTCAGCAGCACTTCTGATGTTAACCTTGTAGGTTAGTTCATCGGTTATGGTCATCGATGGTGATTCCTCTTTCACCACTCCCGATAACGACACCGTCGTGCAACTCCTCAAGAGTGGACCTCGAGGGTGACTCCTCTTTCGTTCACCTTGACGATAAACATCAGGTGGAATTCCAGCGAGGGTGATTTCCTCAGGTTTGTCCTTTGGTGTTAGACACACAGTTACTATGGTTACTATGACTTTACAACTGTTACTTGGTAAGGCGGGTCGACCCTGAGGGGTACCGGCGAGTGATGTGGAGACGGGTTGCCCTGGAGGGTACCCGAGAGTTGAATACGAGGCGTGCCCGGGCATTATTAGCCCTTGCCGCAAGTCCTCGAGACGGGGCGACGAGGTCACTTCTTTCGTGAGTCTCTGCTCGTTACCGCGTTCCCAAGACACTAAACGGTTTGGATATTTGATCCAAGGGGCCTCTGGCCTGATAGCGCTAACCATCCCGTGGGCATAGTATGGGCGTTCTGCGTCGTATGCACCAGCCGAAGCTTAACTGACGTCATTGCGACTGAGCGGCGCACGCCGGGTTGTACCGCGTAAGCACCTTCATTTTTAAGGAGGTAGCCCTGGTCTGCTCACCGGCCACCCACGCAACGTGCAGGAGTTCCCGGGGCGATTGGCCAATGACCACTGGGGGCATAGTGTTTAGTCCGGCGTGCATGACCTCTCTATTAAGCCTAGGTCGGGTTGCGGCGTATTGTTTGGCCGAGGGCGGGCATGAACTGATGGTGTGTTCGCCCGGAGTTAGGCAAGCGTGGTGGGTAAGTTGGTGCACCCCTGCAGGGAAGACAACATCTATCGATAGCCTGTCCTATGGTAACGGACACTTGGAGTTGTATCCCGATCGCTACAACTAGAAATGGATACTGAGACATGAATGGTATGTGGCTCCGGGATTGCTTCCTCGCAGGGAGTCGAGGAAGGATCTCTGGGTGTTATTGCTACAACATGCTTGATAATTATAATATGTTATTCTGTACTCTCTTCTACTGCTGCAAGATTGGTGGTTTCCAGAAGATGCTAGTCTTCATTAGGACTAGCTTCTCCCCCTCTTCTTCTGGCATTCTGCAGCTTAGTCCATAGATACTACCCTTTTCATTGATACCGATGCATATGTAGTGTAGATCCTTGCTTGCGAGTACTTTGGATGAGTACTCACGGTTGCTTTGCTTCCCCTTTCCCCCCTTCTTGCTTCTTTCTGGTTGATGCAACCAGATGGTGGAGTCCAGGAGCCAGATGCCACACTTGACGACTGCTACTACCCCGACGGAGCCTACTACTACGTGGATACAACTGACGACCAGGAGTAATTAGGAGGTCCAAGGCAGGAGGCCTTGCCTTTTCGATCGTGTTGTTTTGTGCTACCCTTCTTAAGGCAAACTTCTTTAACTTATGTCTGTACTCAGATATTATTGCTTCCGTTGACTCTTGTGTATTCGAGCCCTCGAGTCCCCTGGCTTGTAATATAAAGCTTGTATTATTTTATTTATGTCTAGAGTTGTGTTGTGATATCTTCTAGTGAGTCCCTGATCTTGGTCGTACACATTGCGTGCATGATTAGTGTACGATCAAATCGGGGGCGTCACACAAGCACATTTAAGTTTAACCCACTTCCTATGCATATGTATTTTGTGAGCAAACAATTTATGGGAACAAGAATCAACTAGCATAGGAAGGCAAAACAAGCATGACTTCAACACTTTCAACACATAGAGAGGAAACTTGGTATTATTCCAATACCTACAAGCATATGTTTCTCTCTCATAATTATTTTCAGTAGCATCATGAATGAGTTCAACAATATAACGATCACATACAACACTCTTTTCATGATACACAAGCATATAATTTTTATTACTCTCCACATAGGCGAATCTATTCTCATTCATAATAGTGCGAGAACTCAACAACATAACAATCATGAGATACTTGACTGGCATCATGATGACAAGTTTCATGGTTACCAGTATTCTTTATAACATAGGTGTCATCACAATAATCATCATAGATAGGAGGCATGCTTTCATCATAATAAATTTGCTCATCAAAACTTGGGGGACTAAAAATATCATCTTCATCAAACATAGCATCCCCAAGCTTGTAGCTTTGCATATCATTAGCATCATGGATATTCGAAGAATTCATACTAACAACATTTCATGCTAACCATTCAAAAATTTAGTGCCAAACATTTTATTGACTTCTTCTTCTATCAATTGAGCACAATATTCTTTTCCTTCATTTTCAAGAAAGATATTATAAAGATGAATAATATGAGGCAACCTCAATTCCATTTTTTGTAGTTTTCTTTTTATAAAACAAATTAGTGATAAAACAAGAAACTAAAAGATTCAATTGCAAGATCTAAAGGTATACCTTCAAGCACTCACCTCCCCGGCAACGGCGCCAGAAAAGGGCTTGATGTCTACTGCGGAACCTTCTTGTACACTCGTGTTGGGCCTCCAAGCGTAGAGTTTTGTAGGACAGTAGAAAATTTCCCCCGAGTGGATGACCTAAGGTTTATCAATCCGTGGGAGGCATAGGATGAAGATAGTCTCTCTCAAACAACCCTGCAACCAAATAATAAGAAGTCTCCTGTGTCCCCAACACACCCATTACAATGGTAAATTGTATAGGTGCACTAGTTCGGCGAAGAGATGGCAATACAAGTGTAATATGGATGGTAGATATTGGTTTTTTTAATCTGAAAATATAAAAAGTTCAAGGCAGCAAGTAGGAAACGTGAGTAAAAATGGTATTGCAATGCTTGAAAACAAGGCCTAGGGTTCATACTTTCACTAGCGCAAAATCTCTCAACAATGATAACATAATTGGATCACTATAACAACCCCTCAACGTGCAACGAAGAATCACTCCAAAGTTCCCATCACGGAGAACATAAGATGAAATTGCTTGTAGGTTACGAAACCACCTCAAAGTTATTCTTTCTGATCAATCTATTGGGCTATTCCTATAAGTGTCACAAACAAACCTAGAGTTCGTACTAGAATAACACCACGTAACATGCATAAATCAACCATAATGTCACCTTGATACTCCAATGTCACCACAAGTATCCGTGGGCTAATTATACGATGTGCATCACACAATTTCAGATTCATAATATTCAATCCGACACAAAGAAATTCAAGAGCATCCCGAGATTTCTATCACAGAAAGGAATATGAAAACGCGTACGAACCCCTATGCATAGATTACCCCATTATCACCATAGGAATCCGCAAGTTGATAACAAAACATACATCAAGTGGATCAATAGAAAATTCCATTATCACCACGGATATCCCATCACAATACATACATCAAGTGCTCTCACATCCAAAGATTCCATCCGACATAACAAAACCTCAAAGAAAAAGACTCAATTCATCACAAGGTAGAGAGGAGAAGAAACACCATATGATTCAACTATAGTAACAAAGCTCGTGGTACATCAAGATCGTGCCAAATCAAGAACACGAGAGAGAGAGAGAGAGAGAGAGAGAGAGAGAGAGAGAGAGAGAGAGAGAGAGAGAGAGATTAAACACATAGCTACTGGTGCATACCCTCAGCCCCAAGGGTGAACTACTCCCTCCTCATCATGGAGACCGCTGGGATGATGAAGATAGCCACCGGTGATGGTTTCCCCCTCCGGTAGGGTGCCGTAACGGGCTCCCGGTTGGTTTTTCGTGGCTACAGAGGCTTGTGGCGGCGAAACCCCCGATCTAGGTTTCTTTCTGGCGGTTTCTAGATTTATAGGAGTTTTTGGCGTCGGTTTCACGTCAGGGGGGGGGTCCACGAGTCAGCGACAAGGCAGGGGGACGCGCCCTAGGGGGGTGGGCATGCCCTCCACCCTTGTCGTTGACTCGGGACTCTTCTGGCCCAACTCTTCTGCTTCGGGGGCTTCTTCTGGTCCATGAAAAGTCACCGTAAATTTCCAGCTTGTTTGGACTCCGTTTGATATTTCTTTTCTATAAAACTCAAAAACAAGGAAAAAAACATAAACTTGCACTGGGCTCTAGGTTCATAGGTTAGTCCCCAAAATAATATAAAATAGCATATTAATGCATATAAAACATCCAAAACAGATAATAGAATGGCATGGAACAATAAAAAATTATAGATACGTTGAAGACGTATCAATGCACACACTGTTGGATGACGTTGAAGGATAAGTATGTGTGAGAGGACATGACCCGTTCATGAAAAACTTTTTGGACATCCGGGATCTAGTCGAATTTGAGACCTTTTTGTACTAGACGTAATTTGCATGATATGTGTGGATGATTTGTGCTATTTTCTATCCAAAAATTTGATGAATATCATCTGGTTTGCATGAATTTCACCCGTTGTGTTGAAATGCGGTTTGAAATTTATGCGGCTCCCTCAAACAAAATGTAT
This sequence comes from Secale cereale, assembly GCA_902687465.1. Taxonomy (NCBI): domain Eukaryota; kingdom Viridiplantae; phylum Streptophyta; class Magnoliopsida; order Poales; family Poaceae; genus Secale; species Secale cereale. The sequence goes on from LR738710.1 coordinate 245,011,355, forward strand.
GCGGCTAGCGTTGGATGCCTGTCTCCCACATCCATGTCCGCCGACTAGTTCCCCCTTTCCGCGGACGAATACAGAAGTTTTTTTTGCGGCTTGCCGTTGGCGACGCCCTTGCTCCTATTAACTTGGATGTCAATGAGGATAATTTTTTCCTCAAAAGAATTGCGGTAAAAATGGTACTTCCCTTTCAAGTATTTGGAGGTTCCTTTATATTTTGGCAAAAAGGAACACCTACAGGCTGTGAATGATAGGATCATTAAAATAATCTCTTGTTGGATGCGTAAGAACCTATCATACAAGGGTAAGTTGTTTTTCTCTATTCTTTTATCACTAGCATTGACGGGGCCATGACCCGAGGGTGGCTAACCAAGATGGATCGAGTAAAGACATGGACCGACGACCAGGGCCCAAATAGCAAGAGGGGCCAACCTCACAATTACCCGCTCTCCAAGGCAAGGGTGGCGGCGGCCTAGATCGCATCAGTCATCCTGTAAACCCTAGACCTCCCTGACTATATGAAGGGAGGTCAGGGTTCCCTCTAAGGCATCAAACCTTAGATCAACAAATTCTCGGTAGCAATCTCATACACCATTGTTATCCGTTGCACGAGGTATCCCCTCACCATGAAGAATAAGAAGAAGCAAGATGTAGGGTATTATTCTTCGGAGGCCCGAACTTGGGTAACCTTTGTGTGCAGGCTTCGCCCCGGTACTTCCGATCTCGTCATGAAGTCTACCGAGGGATCTGATGGTTTCTTCATCAAGCATCCCTTCTTATTGGATGTACATGATCAACTCTAATGGGCTATTAATGCATGTACATCTCAATGTCTCTTTTTCCAGGAAAACATGGTGATTCTTATAAATACTCACTATGTCCGGAATTACTTATCGTGGAAAGGGATAAAAATGGTTATATCTAGAACTAAAATAAGTCTAGATACATTTATTTATTTAACGTGTAATTCCAAACTTGTCGCGGAAATGGATAAAAATGATTGTATTGAACTAAAATACGCCGAGATACATCCATTTCCGCAAGTAATTTCTTACAAAGGGAGTATCAACTACTCCTCCTATCCAAAATAAGTGTTGTTGTTTTGGTTTAAAATCTTAAAACCAAACTCATGAAACTTATTTTGGACCAGAAAAAGTACCTAACTAGAGTTTGGTTTCTAGGGGGAAAACCAATGGTTTAGGTGTCCATGATCTTAGAGAGTTTAGTATGACATTGATGGAAATATGCCCTAGAAGCAATAATTGAATGGTTATTATTATATTTCCTTAATCATGATAAAGGTTTATTATTCATGCTAGAATTGTATTGACCGGAAACTTAAATACATGTGTGAATACATAAACAAATATCGTGTCCCTAGTGAGCCTCTACTAGACTAGCTCGTTGATCAAATATGGTTAAGGTTTCCTAACGGTAGACATGAGTTGTCATTTGATAACGAGATCACATCATTAGGAGAATGATGTGATGGACAAGACCCATTCGTTAGCTTAGCATTTGATCGTACAGTTTTTGCTACTGCTTTCTTGTATGACAAATACATGTTCCTTAGACCATGAGATCATGCAACTCCCGGATACCGGAGGAATACATTGTGTGCTATCAAACATCATAATGTAACTGGGTGATCATAAAGAGTCTCTACATGTATATCCGAAGGTGTTTGTTGAGTTGGCATAGATCGAGATTAGGATTTGTCACTTCGAGTATCACAGAGGTATCTCTGGGCCCTCTCGGTAATACACATCATAAGCTTGCAAGCAAATGACTAAGGAGTTTAGTCATGAGTTGATGTATTACGGAACGAGTAAAGAGACTTGCCAATAAAGAGATTGAACTAGGTATGAAGATATCAACGACCGAATCTCGGGCAAGTGACATATCGATAGACAAAGGGAATTACGTATGTTGTTATAACAGGCCGACCAATAAAGATCTTCATAGAATATGTAGGAGCCAATATGGGCATCCAGGTTCCGCTATTGGTTATTGATCGGAGAGGTGTCTCGGTCATGCCTACATAGTTCTCGATCCCGTAGGGTCCGCACGCTTAACGTTCGTTGACGATATGGTGTTATATGAGTTATATGATTTGGGGACTGAATGTTGTTTCAAGTCCCAGATTAGATCACAGACATGACGAGGAGTCTCGAAATGGTCGAGAGGTAAAGATTGATATATAGGACGATGGTATTCGGACACCAAAAGAGTTTAGGAGTGCACCGGGTAGTCATCGGGTCACCAGAAGGGGTTCCGGACACCCCCGGTAAGTGTATGGGCCTAATGGGCCAAGGGGGGACATATCCGTCCCTGGTGCGCCCCTTCCTTGTACATCAGGCCCTATGGGAAGGAAAGGGTAGGGGAGGCCCCTCCTTCCTTTCCCTCCTCAAGTGGGAAAGGAAGGGGGGGGGGGGGACGGGCGCCACCCTCCCCTGCCTTTTCCCCTCACTTATACAAGGCAGGGGCGCGGCTTGGGAGAGACCCTAAATAGGACCCCAAGTGTTTTTTCGATTTTTTTTGCAATTTATGTACCGTTTTGGCTCCTGTTTTTGAACCGTTTGTCGAAACAAGGCGTGTAATACGCCGTTGAAAAGCTACAGAGGACGCACAACTTTGTTATGTTTAAATGTTTTTGAGAATCATTACGGTTTGTAGTTAATTTTGAAAATCGTGCGGCTGACTGCGAGAGGCAGCGGACGTTTTTCGCGAATTTCTTTCAAACCGCTCGTCGGAATGATTGAAGTGATACACCGTCAGAAAGATATCGTCGAGACACAACATTTTCATGTAGAACCCTCTCTCTAATTCCTTATGGTTTAAGAGCAGTTTTGGTTTTACCGAAAAGCGAACACTCTATTTTCCGCGACACCAAAATCTTCGTATGTACTGCTTCGGACAGAAACCGCATTACTTCGGTCAAAAATCGCACTGCATCGGACAATCAAGTGAACTTCATGATTTCTTTTGTCGAACGTAAATTTTTCTTTGATGAGTTGTTGTTGTCTTTTTTTCAACATTTTTTTACGAACAAGAGTGGACCACAACACTTCCAAAAGTGAACCATAACACTACCCAAAGTGAACCTCATGAGTACTTGTTGTCTTTTTTTCGTACTTATTAAATTTTTACGTGCATTGACCAAGCGAGTGGACCGTAGGGACTGAGCGAGTGAACTACATCTAAGATAGAGGCGAGCTTCATTTTGAGACCTTTTTTGTTTTGTGTTTACCAAGTGGACAACAGAGGAGTTTTATAGCATACAGAATCTGCAATCTCCACCAGCCGAATCACGACAATGAACTGCAGATTTTACAATGAACCAATGAAGTGCACTTTTCAAAAACAACAAATTTGAGTAATGGGGCATCCAATAGAACTGCATCACTTCATATTTTCCTGCAAAACTGAGTAAAATGAACCCCAATAGCAAACCATAGCGAACTTCATTTGCATTTCTTTTTATCTTCGGAAATCACAAAATCAGTGAAGTGCAGAAAAGCACTGCTGAACCGCATGGCCTGCCCAGTCGTACTGCATAGTTGTACTGCATCTCTGCAAGTTGGAGACCAGCTGACCAGCAAGCAAACGAAGTAGGTGGAGAAGGGGGGTCAGCTACTTCGAAGGTAGAGGGCGTTGGAGGCCACGGCCATTGGCAGATGAGCTGCTCCTTTCGCGTCTCCAGCAGGCTGGAGGAGCAAGGCGCAGCGAGTCGCGGTGCGGCCCCCACTCCTGAGGTGCTGCTGGTGGCGACACTACACGCCATCATTGGCCGTACTACAAGTCGTCGTTGGCTGCACTGCACGCCATCATTGGCCAAGTCGATGCCTGCATATAGAAGAGAAGAAACACCTATTACTGTTGCAGCAAACACCAAAAACACTATATATACTGACTCGTTGTATAGTACTCGTACTTGCATATACATTGAGGATTTCAGAGTATTAAAAAATGAATCAATGTGAAGCACCAAGCATCTAATTTGAATTCCAGAGCGATATCACCAAATTGGCTAACTAAGAGGTTGAGATGCTATATGTAGCCTCTCTAAAGGAAGTGAGGTGAAATTGGGGGAAATAAATTACCTGGGAGAATGGAGAGGATGATGCTGTGGTTGGATTAGACCACGCACACACGAACTGCACGCCGACGACGTGTGGACTGAAAGCTGCCCCTCCTTCATTTGGTCAACAGGAGGCATCCAACGCTGACGAGTAGTAGTTGAGCTAGCTGGAGAACATAGTTAACTGCGGATACACAAAGGGACGATTATCACACACATGCCAATATGAACACAGTGACCTGCACACAAGACGAGCATCAATACTTTATTTTTGAAAAGAGAGAAAAGGAAGTGAACAGCGCCATCGCGCCCGTTGAACTACTTGTCACGCCTCTGCACACCATGATCACACGCACGTCTCACCCGAACTGCAACTGCACTCCGTGATGTTGAATTTCCATCCACACGCAAAAACGCCCAATTTTGCAAGCCCGCGAGCACTGAACCACATCACGAGTGCCTCCGAGTGATACGTCCATTTTGCATCATGCTTTTATGCTGACATTTATTGCACTATCGGCTGTTATTACACGTTATGTCACAATACTTATGTCTTTTCTCTCTTATTTTACAAGGTTTACATGAAGAGGGAGAATGCCGGCAGCTGGAATTCTGGGTTGGAAAAGAAGCAAACATTGGAAACCTATTCTGCACAACTCAAAAAGCTCCGAAACTCCACTAAATACCATTTCAGAAAATATAAAAAATATCTGGCGGAAGAGATTCACCAGGGAGCCACCACCTGTCCACGAGGGTGGGGGGCGCCCCCCCCTCTGGGCGCGCCCCCTGCCTCGTGGGCCACCCGGTGACCCCCCGATGCCCATATTCTCCTATATGGGGTGTTTCAACTTGGAAAAATCATAAGGAGGCTTTTGGGACCAGACGCCGCCGTCTCGAGGCGGAACCTTGGCGGAACCAATCTAGGGCTCCGGCGGAGCTGTTCTGCCGAGGATACTTCCCTCCGGGAGGGGGAAATCTTCACCACCGTCATCACCAACAACTCTCCCATCTTGGGGAGGGTTATATTCATCAACATCTTCACCAGCACCATCTCCTCTCAAACCCTAGTTCATCTCTTGTATCCAATCTTTGTATCAAAACCTCAGATTGGTACATGTGGGTTGCTAGTAGTGTTGATTACTCCTTGTAGTTGATGCTAGTTGGTTTACTTCGTGGAAGATCATATGTTCAGATCTATTATGCATATTAATACACCTCTGATCATGAACAATATTATGTCTTGTGAGTAGTTACTTTTGTTCCTGAGGACATGGGAGAAGTCTTGCTATAAGTAGTCATGTGAATTTGGTATTCGTTCGATATTTTGATGAGATGTATGTTGTCTTTCCTCTAATGGTGTCATGTGAACGTCGACTACATGACACTTCACCATTGTTTGGGCCTAGAGGAAGGCATTGGGAAGTAATAAGTAGATGATGGGTTGCTAGAGTGACAGAAGCTTAAACCCTAGTTTATGCGTTGCTTCGTAAGGAGCTGATTTGGATCCACTTGTTTCATGCTATGGTTAGGTTTACCTTAATACTTCTTTTGTAGTTGCAGATGCTTGCAATATAGGTTAATCATAAGTGGGATGCTTGTCCAAGTATGGGCAGCACCCAAGCCCCGGTCCACCCACATAACAAATTATCAAAGTACCGAACGCGAATCATATGATCATGATGAAAACTAGCTTGACGATAATTCCCGTATGTCCTCGGGAGCGCTTTCCTTCATATAAGAGTTTGTCCAGGCTTGTCCTTTGCTACAAAAAGGATTGGGCCATCTTGCTGCACCTTATTTACTTTTACTATTTGTCACTTGCTACCAATTACCTTATCACAAAACTATCTGTTACCGATAATTTTAGTGCTTGCAGAAAATACCTTGCTAAAAACTGCCTATCATTTCCTTCTGCTCCTCGTTGGGTTAGACACTCTTACTTATCGAAAGGACTATGATAGATCCCTTACACTTGTGGGTTATCAAGACTCTTTTCTGGCGCCTTTGCTGGGGAGTGAAGCGCCTTTGGTAAGTGGAATTTGGTAAGGAAAAATTTATATAGTGTGCTGAAATTTATTGTCACTTGTTACTATGGCTCATCATCCTTTGAGGGGCTTGTTCGGGGTATCTTCACCCCGACCAGAAGAGCAAAGAGTTTCTCCTCAACCTACTGAACCTACTGAAAATGTTTTCTTTGAAATTCCTTTGGGTATGATAGAGGAACTGCTAGATAATCCCTTTACAGGAGACGGAACACTGCATCCCGATTTACACCTAATCTATATGGATGAAGTTTGTGGATTCTTAAAGCTTGCAGGTGTACCCGAGGATGTTATCAAGAAGAAGGTCTTCCCTTTATCTTTGAGGGGAGACACATTGACATGGTTTAGGCTATGCAATGATATTGGATCATGGAACTATAATCGATTGAAGTTGGAATTTCATCAGAAGTCCTACCCTATGCATCAGGTTCATCGTGATCATAATTATATAAATAATTTTTGGCCTCGTGAAGGAGAAAGCATCGCTCAAGCTTGGGGGAGGCTTGAGTCAATGTTATATTCATGCCCCAATCATGAGCTCTCAAGAAAAATGATCATTCAAAAATTTTATGCTCGGCTTTCTCTGAGTAATCGCACCATGCTCGATAATTCTTCTTCTGGTTCTTTTATGATGAAGACTGTTGAATTCAAATGCGATTCATTGGAAAGAATTAAACGCAAATCTGAAGATTGGGATCTCGATGAAGGTAAGGAGTCAGGTATGACCCCTAAGTTTGATTGTGTTAAAGCTTTTATGGATACCGATGTTTTCCGTGAGTTTAGCACTAAATATGGACTTGACTCTGAGATAGTAGCTTCTTTCTATGAATCATTTGCTACTCATGTTGATCTTCCCAAGGAGAAGTGGTTTAAATACCATCCTCCCATTGAAGTAAAAGTAGTTGAACCTGTTAAAGTTGAAGAAAAGACTATCACTTATAATGTTGATCCTATTGTTCCCACTGCTTATATTGAGAAACCACATTTCCCTGTTAGAATAAAGGATCATGCTAAAGCTTCAACTGTGGTTCATAAGAGTAATACTAGAACACCTACACCCTCTGAGCAAATTAAAGTTGAACCTAGTGTTGCTATGGTTAAAGATCTTTTAGTTGAAAATTTAGATGGACATGTTATTTACCTCCAAGAGGAAGCTGCTAGAATAGCCAAACCCGATACTAGGAATAAACATAGACCAGTTGTAGGCTTGCCTGTTATTTCTGTTAAAATACGAGATCATTGCTATCATGGTTTATGTGGCGTAGGTGCTAGTGCAAGTATAATCCCTCACTCCTTATATAAAGAAATTATGCATGATATTGCACCCACTGAGTTAGAAGGGATTGATGTTACTATTAAGCTTGCTAATAGAGACACTATTTCACCAGTTGGGATTGTTAGAGATGTTGAAGTCTTGTGTGCGAAGGTTAAATACCCTGCTAGTTTTCTTATTATTAGTTCCCCACAAGATGATTTTTGTCCCATTATATTTGGTAGACCCTTCTTGAATACTGTTAATGCTAAGATAGACTACGTAAAAGATATTGTTACCGTTGGTTTAGGGGATATGTCTCATGATTTTAACTTTGCTAAATTTCGTAGACAACCCCATGATAAAGAATTACCTAGTAAGGATGAAATTATTTGTCTTGCTTCTATTGTTGTGCCTCCTAACGATCCTTTAGAACAATATCAGCTAGACCATGAAAATGATATGTATATGAATGAGAGGAGGGAAATAGATGAAATAATCTTTAAGCAGGGACCCGTATTGAAAAATAACTTGCCTGTTGAAATCCTAGGGGATCCTCCTCCACCCAAGGGTGATCCCGTGTTTGAACTTAAACCATTACCTGATAATCTTAAGTATGTTTATCTTGATGAAAAGAAGATATATCCTGTTATTATCAGTGCTAACCTTTCAGAGCAGGAAGAAGAAAAATTATTGAAAACTCTGAAGAAGCACCGTGCTGCTATTGGATATACTCTGGATGATCTTAAGGGCATTAGTCCCACTCTATGCCAACACAAGATAAAATTGGAAGAGGACGCTAAACCGGTTATTGATCATCAACAACAGTTAAATCCTAAGATGAAAGAAGTGGTAAGGAAGAAAATACTAAAGCTTCTAGAGGCAGGTATAATCTATCCAGTTGCTGATAGACAGTGGGTAAGTCTTGTCCATTGTGTCCCTAAGAAGGGAGGTATGACTATTGTTCCTAATGATAAAGATGAACTGATCCCACAAAGAATTGTTACAGGTTATAGGATGGTAACTGATTTCCGCAAATTAAATAAAGCCACTAAGAAAGATCATTACCCTTTGCCTTTTATTGATCAAATGCTAGAAAGGTTATCCAAACGTACTCATTTTTGCTTTCTAGATGGCTATTCTGGTTTCTCTCAAATACCTGTGTCAAAAGGGGATCAAGAAAAGACCACTTTTACTTGTCCTTTCGGTACCTTTGCTTATAGACGTATGCCTTTTGGTTTATGTAATGCCCCTGCTACCTTTCAAAGATGCATGATGGCTCTATTCTCTGATTTTTGTGAAAAGATTGTTGAGGTTTTCATGGATGATTTCTCCGTTTACGGAACTTCTTTTGATGATTGCTTGAGCAACCTTGATCGAGTTTTGCAGAGATGTGAAGACACTAATCTTGTCTTGAATTAGGAGAAGTGCCACTTTAAGGGTAATGAAGGCATTGTCTTGGGACACAAAATTTCTGAAAGAGATATTGAAGTTGACAAAGCTAAAGTTGATGCTATTGAAAAGATGACATGTCCCAAGGACATCAAAGGTATACGAAGTTTCCTTGGTCATGCCGGGTTTTATAGGAGGTTCATTAAGGACTTCTCAAAAATCTCTAGGCCTCTGACTAATATCTTACAAAAAGATGTTCCTTTTGTCTTTGATGATGATTGCTTAGAAGCATTTGAAATACTTAAGAAAGCATTGATCTCTGCACCTATTGTCGAGCCTCCTGACTGGAATTTACCCTTTGAGATTATGTGCAATGCTAGTGATTATGCTGTAGGTGATGTTCTAGGACAAAGAGTTGATAAGAAATTGAATGTTATCCAATATGCTAGTAAAACTCTAGACAGTGCCTAGAGAAATTATGCCACTGCCGAGAAAGAATTTTGAGCAGTTGTATTTGCATGTGATAAGTTTAGGCCTTATATTGTGGATTCTAAAGTAACTATTCACACTGATCATGCAGCTATCAAATACCTTATGGAAAAGAAAGATGCTAAACCTAGACTTATCAGATGGGTTCTCTTGCTGCAAGAATTAGATTTTCATATTATTGATAGAAATGGAGCTGAGAACCCCGTAGCAGATAACTTGTCTAGGCTAGAGAATATTCTTGATGACCCACAACCTATTGATGATAGCTTTCCTGATGAACAATTAGCTATCATAAATACTTCTCGTACTGCTCCATGGTATGCTGATTATGCTAATTACATTGTTGCTAAGTTTATACCTCCTAGCTTCACATACCAGCAAAAGAAAAAGTTCTTCTATGATTTGAGGCATTACTTCTGGGATGACCCACATCTTTATAAAGAAGGAGTAGATGGTATTATTAGATGTTGTGTACCTGAGCATGAACGGGAACGGATCCTACGCAAGTGCAACTTTGAAGCTTATGGAGGACACTATGCTGGAGATAGAACTGCACATAAGTTCTTGCAATATGGTTTCTATTGGCCTACTCTCTTCAAGGTTGCTCGTAAGTTTGTCTTATCTTGTGATGAATGTCAAAGAATTGGTTATATGAGTAGACGTCAAGAAATGCCTATGAATTATTCACTTGTTATTGAACCGTTTGATGTCTAGGGCTTTGACTATATGGGACCGTTTCCTTCCTCTAATGGGTACATACATATTTTAGTTGCTATTGATTACGTTACTAAGTGGGTAGAAGCTATTCCAACTAGTAGTGCTGATCACACCACCTCTATTAAGATGCTTAAGGAAGTTATTTTTCCAAGGTTTGGAGTCCCTAGATACTTAATGACTGATGGTGGTTCACACTTTATTCATGATGCTTTCCGTAAAATGCTTGCTAAGTATGATGTTAATCATAGAATTGCATCCCCTTATCACCCACAGACTAGTGGTCGGGTAGAATTAAGTAATAGAGAGCTGAAATTAATTTTGCAAAAGACAATTAATAGGTCTAGAAAGAATTGGTCCAAGAAACTTGATGATGCATTATGGGCCTATAGAACTGCATACAAAAATCCTATGGGTATGTCTCCATATAAGATGGTTTATGGAAAAGCTTGTCACTTACCTCTTGAGCTAGAACATAAGGCATATTGGGCTATTAAAGAGCTCAATTATGATTTCAAACTTGCCGGTGAGAAGAGGTTATTTGACATTAGCTCTCTTGATGAATGGAGAACCCAGACCTATGAGAATGCCAAGCTGTTTAAAGAAAAGGTTAAAAGATGCCATGACAAAAGGATACAAAAGCGTGAGTTTAACGTAGGTGATTATGTCTTGCTATACAACTCTCGTTGAAGATTTTTTACAGGAAAACTTCTCTCTAAATGGGAAGGTCCTTACGTTATCCAGGAGGTCTATCGTTCCGGTGCCATAAAAATCAACAACTTCGAAGGCACAAATCCGAAGGTGGTGAACGGTTAAAGAATCAAACACTATATCTCAGGTAACCCTATAAATGTTGAAACCAATGTTATTGAAACCGTAACCCCGGAGGAATACATAAGGGACACTTTCCAGAACGATTCAGACTCTAAAAAGGAAGAGGCATGTGATACGGTAAGTAAACCGACTCCAAAACAGTTATAATGTCAAATTTTCACCGTTTTGGAATATTTAGAAAAATAGAAAAATAAGAGGCAGTCCGGAAGAGACACGAGCCGTCCACGAGGGTGGGCGGGCGCGCCCCCTTCCCCTGGGTGCGACCTCTTGCCTCGTGGGCACCTCGTGTGCCTCCTGAACTCCGATTTCTTGCACATTACTTCCTTTTGTTGGTAAAAATTCATTATATATTCTCCCGAAGGTTTTAACCACCGTATCACGCAAAAAGCCTCTATTTTCGTTTTGAGCTATTGTTTCTGACAGATCTAGATCATCATGGCATCTTCCAGCACCCCCAAGGACAAGTTCTTCGAGAAGGTCATCAACCCCTACCTCGCGGAGGTGCTGCATCACCCTCAAACCATGGAGTTGCGTGAAGGGGTGCTGCACATCTGCGATGTTGAGGGGCCAAGGAGGACCGGAAGCATGGAGACGAGACTCGAAGCAACGGAGCAGCAAGTTTTCAAGTGCCAAGGTATGGTGGAACGAGAACTCAATGCCAACCACATGATGATCACGGAGCTCACCAACAACCACAAGTTGGACGCAAGGATCTTCCGGGAAGCCATCTCCAATCTCTAAGAGAAAATCGAACACCTCCAAGCCCAGATCTATGACCTGCAAAACCAAAACTGTGAGTATGAATATAGATTCAAGAAGATGAGTTTGGCTGCAGATTTGAGTATCCCGGAGACTCAATCATCCTTCTACGATGGTGAGCCCATGCCTTGGAAGATGGACGACAAGCCTACATCATCAACAACTCTAGCATCACCACCTCCAAAGGAGGGGACATAATCATATGGGTATGGGAACTCCCCTTGGCAACTGCCAAGCTTGGGGGAGGTGCCCCGGTATCGTATCACCATCACACTCCTATCTTTACCGTTTTTTCTTAGTTCGATCCTTTTGGTAATATCTTGATCTAGTAGAATAAAGTTAGCATGATCTAGTTGTGAGCTTTTGCTTTGTGATCTTTACCTTTGTAATCAAGTCCGTGAGCTATATAATAAAGATTAGTGTTGATTCAAGGGCTTGATTTCCTCACTTTGGCCATGAGAGAATAAAATAAAATATAAAAAGTATCAAAGAGATCATATTGATCTTATGGGAAGTAATGACTTCACATATAAAGAGTATGATGAATAAAAGTTGTTGAGAGTTGACAAACATAGTCTTGGTCATCGTTGCAATTAATAGGAAGTAATAAGGAAAGAGAGGTTTCACATACAAATATACTATCTTGGACATCTTTTATGATTGCGAGCACTCATTAAAATATGACATGCTAAAGAGTTGATGTTGGACAAGGAATACAACATAATGGTTATGTTTTCTTATATTCAAAATAAAGTATATTGTCATGGACCATCCAACATGTTGAGCTTGCCTTTCCCCCTCATACTAGCCAAAACTCCTTGCACCAAGTAGAGATACTACTTGTGCTTCCATACATCCTTAAACCCAGTTTTGCCATGAGAGTCCACCATACCTACCTATGGATTGAGTAAGATCCTTCAAGTAAGTTGTCATGTTTGCAAACTCTCTAAAATATGTATGATTTATTAGTGTGGAGGAAATAAGCTTTATACGATCTTGTGATATGGAAGTAATAAAAGCGACAGACTCCATAATTAAGGTCCCTATCACAAGCGGCAATATAAAGTGACGTTCTTTTGCGCTAAGACTTTGTGCATCCAACCATAAAAGCACATGACAACCTCTGCTTCCCTCTGCGAAGGGCCTATCTATTATTCTTGCCTTATAAGAGTCAAGGTGAAAATCACCTTTCCTTTTTACATTTTATCCTTTGGCAAGCACATTATGTTGGAAAGATCCTGACATATATACCCACTTGGATGTAAGTTATCATGGTCTATTACTATTGACATTACTCTTGAGGTAAAAGGTTGGGAGGCAATACCATAAGCCCCTATCTTTCTCTGTGTCCGATTAAAACTCCATACCCACAAGTATTGCGTGAGTGTGAGCAATTGTGAAAGACTATATGATAGTTGAGTATGTGGGCTTGCTGAAAAGCTCTTACATTGATACTTTCCGATGTTATGATAAATTGCAATTGCTTCAATGACCGAGATCATAGTTTGTTGGTTTTCAGTGAAGTTTCTGATTCATACTTGACATTCTGAATGAATTGTTCCTTTAGCATAAGAATCATATGACAATATATGTGTGTTCCTGTCATAAGAATGATCATGATACCCTCATGTCCGTATTTTTTATTTTTTATCGACACCTCTATCTCTAAACATGTGAACATATTTTTTTGATATCGGCTTTCACTTGAGGACAAGCGAGGAAGCTTGGGGGAGTTGATACGTCCATTTTGCATCATGCTTTTATTTTGATATTTATTGCACTATGGGTTGTTATTACATGTTATGTCACAATACTTATGCTTTTTCTCTCTTATTTTACAAGGTTCACATGAAGAGGGAGAATTCTAGCAGCTGGAATTCTGGGCTGGAAAAGAAGCAAACATTGGAAACCTATTCTGCACAACTCAAAAAGCTCCGAAACTCCACGAAACACCATTTTAGAAAATGTAAAAAATATCTGCTGGAAGAGATTCACCAGGGGGGGCGACCACCTGTCCACGAGGGTGGGGGCGCCCCCCCTCTGGGCGCGCCCCCCTGCTTCGTGGGCCACCCGGTGACCCCCCGATGCCCATCTTCACCTATATGGGGTGTTTTGACCTGGAAAAATATAAAGGAGGCTTTCGGGACCAGACGCCGCCGTCTCGAGGCGGAACCAATCTAGGGCTCCGGCAGAGCTGTTCTGCCGGGGATACTTCCCTCCAGGAGGGGGAAATCGTCACCACCGTCATCACCAACAACTCTCCCATCTTGGGAAGGGTTATCTTCATCAACATCTTCACCAGCACCATCTCCTCTCAAACCCTAGTTCATCTCTTGTATCCAATCTTTGTATCAAGACCTTGCTAGTAGTGTTGATTACTCCTTGTAGTTGATGCTAGTTGGTTTACTTGGTGGAAGATCATATGTTCAGATCTATTATGCATATTAATACCCCTCTGATCATGAACAATATTATGTCTTGTGAGTATTTACTTTTGTTCCCGAGGACATGGGAGAAGTCTTGCTATAAGTAGTCATGTGAATTTGGTATTCGTTTGATATTTTGATGAGATGTATGTTGTCTATCCTCTAGTGGTGTCATGTGAATGTCGACTACATGACACTTTACCATTGTTTGGGCCTAGAGGAAGGCATTGGGAAGTAATAAGTAGATGATGGGTTGCTAGAGTGACAGAAGCTTAAACCCTAGTTTATGCGTTGCTTCGTAAGGGGCTGATTTGGATCCACTTGTTTCATGCTATGGTTAGGTTTACCTTAATACTTATTTTGTAGTTGCAGATGCTTGCAATAGAGGTTAATAATAAGTGGGATGCTTGTCCAAGTAAGGGCAGCACCCAAGCACCGGTCCACCCACATACCAAATTATCAAAGTACCGAACGCGAATCATATGATCGTGATGAAAACTAGCTTGACGATAATTCCCATATGTACTCGGGAGCGCTTTCCTTCATATAAGAGTTTGTCCAGGCTTGTCCTTTGCTACAAAAAGGATTAGTCCATCTTTCTTCACCTTATTTACTTTTACTATTTGTCACTTGCCACCAATTACCTTATCACAAAACTATCTGTTACCGATAATTTCAGTGCTTGCAGAAAATACCTTGCTGAAAACTGCATATCATTTCCTTCTGCTCCTCGTTGGGCTCGATACTCTTACTTATCGAAAGGACTACGATAGATCTCCTACACTTGTGGGTCATCACCGAGCTGCACTGCCATGGTCGCCAAGCTGCACTGCCATGATCCCAGGCTGCGGCGCCGTGGCCGACGACGAGGGGAGGGCGCCGCTTGTGACAGCCTGATTTTTGCCCTCTTTTATTTGCCTGAGTTTTATTTGAATTTATTTTGAACCTTGGGATTTTTGAATCTTTCATATGGACTTAAACACTTAGGTACCCTTGGCTTTCACCCCAAGTGCATCATATCCATCACAAATCATCTTCTCCCTCTGGTTCACTCTAATATAATTATTGGAATATTTTTCTTTATTGAAAAATATTCACTTTTCCCTCGAAAACCCTAGTTAAGCCCTTTGTGCTCCAAAGCAACCCCTATTTCTCTAGCCCAAAAAAATCTGAGGAAATTCATAAATATTCTTTGGACCCTAGGACACATTCCTGAGCAAAAATATTGCATCACTTTTTGGGATATTTTTGCTACAAAAATTCTTTTCTATTCTAGACAAAAATGGTAGTTTCTACAGCAACTACCATTTTACTTGATCCATTGCTTCTGAAACTCCTTGTGCATCTTTACCTTAGTAACTTAGGACTAGCCTCCAAAGCACAACCTCCAACTCCTAGCCAAGTTACCTCAGTAAACTCTCAAAGTTTCTGTCCAGAAACTTACCTGACGTGTGATTTTCTTTCTACCGCGTCTGGAAACAAACCAACCAGGGGTAACTCTCCTGTCTACCACGAACAACACGCCAGACATAATTTTTGGCACCAAGTAAGCCAGTAGGCAAAGTTCGCGCGGTGACCACACGTGTGCACCAAGCCATGGCTGCTTGTCGGCGCGCTCTGGATGCCGCCGAGCGCTCTGTTGAGCGTGTGCTTGCTTCCGCGCCTGCCAGAGCTTGCCAACCCGCGCCACCATCTTCGTCTTGATCTCTACAGTGCCCCCCTGCCACTCCAGCGCCCCTGTGCTCGTCTCTGTCCGTCCACAGCTCCCGCGTGAACCCCGTCGCCTTCTCCCCCTCTCACTGATACCACTCGTCGCCGCACGCAGCGTCCAGGTGTCGCCGGCAGAGACCCGATTCCCCCCTCTCGGCTCGCCTATATATAGGCCTCCTCCCAGCCTTCCCGAGCACCAGATCCATTCCCACACTTACCACGACTGCGTAGAACCCCGTGGCCCGGCCGGGCAGGCCACCGGCCGCCGTCCCCGAGTTCGAGCTCACCGGCGATCCCCTCGGGTCGTCGCGGTAGCTCTAGACCCTCTCAGGCCAGGGAGACCTTACCAGAGCCTCCACCACTCTCTGGTGGTGCCATTCCACCTAGTTGGAGCTGCTGGAGTCGCCGTTGCTCGCCGTCTTCTTCAACTCCGGCGACCACCCCGTTCTGCCTCCGCTTGCGAGCTCATTTCCGACGCCGTCCGACCACCCCTAGCTACTCTACAGGTACGGGCAGGTGCGCCTCGACCTCCTCTATCGATATATCCCTCATGTCTTGGCCAGGAGCTCGCTTCGCCAGCGTGCGCTCCGGCGAGGCCGCGGCCGCCCCTGCTCTTCTCCCTCTCTCCCCCTCACCTGACTAGCGGGGCCCGCTAGTCAGCCTCTCTGTACCCGCACGAAGCGGTACAAGTGGTGGCGCCCTGGGCTTTTACGCCTTCGACGTCACCTCCCTTTCAGTCTGTTTATTTAAATTCTAAATTTAAATATATTCTAGAGAACTTCAAACTGCAATAACTTTTTAACCATAAGTCCAAATGAATTGATTCTTTTTGCATTTTGTTCTTTGTGAAGAAATCTTGCAGCACACCGAAAATGAGACTATTTGGTGCTGTGTAGATTTTATGGTGAAATTTTGAATGATTCTTGATATTTTATTTTTGTACTTTTAATTATTTTCAGAAGGTGAAGCTTGTCTTGAGGATCACCAGGAGGCTTGTGAACCTCATTTTGCACTAAGGCAAGCCACATCAACATTTTCATAGTGCCATTTCAATATTTGTGATTTTCCAACTTGAATAAATGATTTAATTTATAGATATGAATTATTTTTGTTAAATACTTTCTGTTGGTTGTTGTATTTAGTTGTTTCATTTAGTTTACAAAAAGTTGGAATTTGGTTTAAGTTATTATAAGATAGCTAGAAGAATGTTTGGATCATTGAGAACTATTATGGATATGCATATAAATAGCTATATATGAAGTTATTTTCTTTTACATTAGAATTATGATAATTTTTTGGTAGAATATGTTCTGTTTTTAATTGAAAGTAAATCATAACCAGAATA
This sequence comes from Secale cereale, assembly GCA_902687465.1. Lineage (NCBI taxonomy): Eukaryota > Viridiplantae > Streptophyta > Magnoliopsida > Poales > Poaceae > Secale > Secale cereale. The sequence continues at coordinate 245,028,393 of LR738710.1, forward strand.
ATATTGAAGTTGTGATGCGTATATTTAGTAAAGTAAAGTTGACCTAGTTATTTTTGTAATGCATTTGGTATGTTGCATTCCATGGCATTTTATGACACCGGTTATTTATTTTCTTTAACTTGAAACTGTTAATAATTCAACTTGAATAAATTGTTGACTGGGTCATGGTGCCACTGAATCGAGTTTTTCCCAGTGCAACAACATTTGCCTTTATGGGAAGTTCTTTATTCGGTCCGTTGTCATGCCTCTTGTCGGTGCCTCCTAATAGGGAAGGTTATGGGAATGCAGTACCCTGGCCCGGTAAGCAGACATAACCTTGTGTGCCCATTGTTAAGTTTATGGTACCGAGTCCCCGTTTGGGACAATTGCTGTTTGGCCACAACGGTGGTCGGCGTGCCTTTGGTAGGCACAGGGCCACCCAGGACTGTTCCAGTGGGGAAATGAGTCAGAGTGGCCGGGAGAGTGTCATGGCAATGGAAGAGTTTTGTCGGAACGTCGTTGGTCCACCCGAATGGGAAAGCGAGGCCATGGGTTCCGTGGTGTGGGTACAGTGCACTACCTCTGCAGAGTGTAATTAATCTATCGATAGCCGAGTCCACGGTCACGGACACGCCTGAAAGTAAGTCACACCATGGGTCAACATAAAATAAAATTTTGCTCGCTAAGTTATGAATTTTTGTACTGTAATAATGATGGAAGAGCCACCGAGATGATTTGAGACCAAGTATGGTCAGGGTTGTGATCGCCGGAAAGATCACGATTTATGTCCTGTTGCAATGAACAAGTTTAGAGTTTAAGAAAAATCACTATGGGTAAGTCAGACCGAGTGTCTGTTTTCACAAGAGAATGAACACAACATGTTAGTTGTATGTATATTCATATATGGTGCTGCATTTTTAACAACTGATTAATTATCATGATATTATTTGTCATTATGATTTTGTTTGTTGTAAGCTTGCAAGTACATTCAATGTACTGACCTGGCGTGTCATGCCAGATTTCAGGAAAGTTTCGCTGGAAAGGAGCGCCGTCCTAGTCTAGACTGTATCCATATCGGTGTCCCTGTGAGATGGAGTTCCGCTACGAAGTCGTTCCGCTGCTGCGTAGTTTCATGACCGAGGCCTTTTATGTTCATTAAATAATGTACATATTGTGCAGCCGCACCGTGTGTGCCGTTTGGCCTCGCTACTCGTTGTAATGTAAAACTATGGTCCGCTGGCATCAATAAAGTGGTTGTTTTATGTACCTAGATGTTGTGTGTTGCCAGAAGACAAGGTCTCTGGGCTGGCAATGCAAGGTAAACCGGTCGCTCTGATCCGGGGTGCCACAACGCTTGGTATCAGAGCCGCGCTGACTGTAGGATGCGTTAGACTAAGATGTGCGAACTAAATGCCAGCTACGCGTCTAGGATGAGTGTCGGTAGTCTGTATAGCTGGTTATTACTTTACATATACTTGTCTTATTTTTATGCTAACCCAATGATGGTTGTGAGTGTAGATGGCTCCAGTGCCGTATCCGTGCCAGTTGCAGCTGATGCCATACATGTCACCGCACCTCCTTCGCAATGTGTTGCGTCGGCTGTACCCTCATGGAGACGACCCAGTTTATCGTGTGTACCGGGAGCGTCTAGCAGACTCAATTTATGAATATCAGGCAGTGGTGACTCTACGGGTCAGTTCTGACTCCAGCTCTTACACTCGTACCTCTCGGAGCGGTTATACTTCTACCGCTTCGCAGGCCGTCCAATTTGCTGCATTCGAGATCCTTGTTGAGCTTCGTCACAGCGAGGTCCGCATGCAGAACCACCCAGGTTTCCAATATTATCCTTCTCTGCACGACAACGGTCGTGTTCATTTCCCTGAGATTGTTCCGGAGTCTGATAGTGTTGCTAGCCATCTTTCCCGTTATATTACTGCTAGCTACCTCATGATCCACGAGCTGGCTCGCGAGTTGACTAACACTCGTATTGCCTTAGCCACTACTAGGTCTGTCATCATTCCCACCTCCATGGGATTTACCCCTTACGTCCCCAGTTCCGTTTCCCCTATTTCACCAGTAACCCCTCCGAGTAGCTCGGCCGCCTCGACCATAACTCCTCTTAGTGCCCCTGCTGAGTGGATATATCACTTCTCACTACCCCTGTAGCCCCTATGATCCACCCTACTCCAGCCCCCGAAGGAGAGCCTCCGAGGCAACGTCGCCGTGTTACCTTTAACCCCGAGATTTCAGTTAACCTCGTCAGTTTAGGATCTGAGTCCACTTCAGGAGAGGACCCCGCATCACCTACAGAGCAGTAGAGCTCCCGAGTATTCACAGTTGTTAGACTGATGTACGAATGTAGCTGTACGAGTCATGATGTTTCGTTTCATGTATGAGAGTAGTGGAACCGGGCATGTTAATTACTTTTCATGTATGCGTCCCTGTATAATTATGTTGAAGCTGTGTTTCTTTTACTCGTTGTCTTTCTTCGCAATTTTGTTTTCCCTCGAGTTTTGTTGCTGGCTTTCCCCAAGTATTTTCTTTTGAATGTTTCTCATCTCGGCTGCGTTGTCTTGGAAAAAATCCATAATAGGATGACGCGGGGAGGCAACAGTAGCAGAGCTCATGAGGATGTTCCTGTTCGTCGCTCCGCCCGACAGGCAGGACACTCCCCCGAGCCATACATACCACCGCCACCAACGCCAAATCCGCCTACCACTGAGCAAATTCTGCCTATGTTTGAGGAAAGAAGAAGTAATGATCTGCTTGAGATATTAAAAAGTGTTCAAGCTATGGTTGGTCAGAATGGACATCAGAATGGTCATTACTCCAAGCTATCAGATTTTCAGAGAACTCTGCCTCCCAGTTTTAGTCAGGCTGTTGACCCTTTGGATGCCGACGATTGTTTGCGAACCATTGAGAGGAAGCTTGAGATTGCCCGTACTACAGAAGAGGACAAACTTCCATATGCAACTCACTATCTTGAAGGCGCTGCTGCCATATGGTGGGAAAATGCAAAAGCCATGTGGCCTGCTGATGAAGAACTCACCTGGACAAAATTCAAGGACCAGTTCCGAAAATATCACATCCCTACTGGAATTATGAAAACCAAGCAGCGAGAATTTCTTGCACTCACCCAAGGAAATCTGTCTGTGGGAGAATATCTGCAAAAATTCAACCATCTGGCTCGTTACTCCCTCTATGACGTGGCCACTAAAGAAAGAAAGATTGACAGATTTCTTGGAGGATTAAACTTGCAACTCAGGTGCACTCTCAGCATGCTCGATTTTCCAGACTTCCAAACTTTGGTGAATAAAGCTTTCATTGCGGAAAGAGAACACAAGCTCGTACTGGACCACCGGCCTGCTAATAACGAGCACAAGCGCAAGTTTGAACCAAGGAAAGAAGGGCAACCACTGCAGAAGACTTGAACCTGGCAACAAACTCAGGTGGAATACAAGCCCAATTGGCAACATAATGTTAACAAGACCATTACCCAAGTCAAGAATGTGTCACCAACCCAGTACACGAGGAGCGTCAGCGCAACAATTATTGTTTCAGTTGTGGGCAAAATGGACACTATGCCAGGCAGTGCCCCAAGAACAGCAAGGCGAACGCCTTATTCCGGCCACAAGTCAACTTCATGGGGTCATACCGGAACCAGAAAAACATCGCCGGGCACGTCCATCACCTCTCCACAGATGAAGCCCAAGAAAACCCCGAAGTAGTCATTGGTATGTTTTCTATTAATAGCATACCTGCAATAATTTTATTTGACTCAGGGGCTTCCCGCTCTTTTATTTCTCGGAGTTTTGTTGCCCAAAACAAATTTTCTTGTTCTCTTTTGGGCAAAAATATGCTGATACAAACCCCGAGATCTTTAATCAAGAGCAATCTGGTCTGTCGTGACTTGGAAATCAATATCAACGGGATAAGCTTTCCAACTTCCTTGATACTCATCGAGTTAGTACAGTTGGATGTTATTTTGGGCATGAATTTGCTGACCTGATATCAGGTATGCATAAACTGTGCAACCCGAGAAGTCACTCTGACTAGTCAAAAAGGGCAGGTTACAAAATTCTATTCCCGGAGAAGCATACCAAAGAAGGGAATGATATTCACCCCTGTGGCTGAATTGGAATTAATTCCCGTGGTGAGTGAATTTCCTGATGTATTTCCAGAAGAACTGCCAGGCATGCCGCTAGACCGAGAGGTTCAGTTTGCAATAGATCTGGTACCCGAAACCGCACCGTTATACAAGAAGTATTATAGGATTCCCTCATCAGAACTAGTGGAATTAAAGAAGCAACTCGATGAAATGCTCCAAAAAGGGTATATCCATCCCAGTTCCTCACCTTGGGGATCGCCTGCACTCTTTGTAAGCAAGAAGGATGGCAGCCTCCGCATGTGTTTGGATTATCGTCAGCTGAATGATGTCACCATCAAAAAACAAATATCAACTGCCAAGAATTGATGCCTTGTTTGATCAACTCAGTGGGGCTAAGGTATTCTTCAAGATTGACTTACGGACCGGATACCATCAGCTTAAGATTAAATAGGAAGATATTCCTAAGACTGCATTCTCCACTCGATACGGTCTTTACGAATATAAAATTATGTCCTTTGGTCTCACCAATGCCCCTGGATTCTTCATGCACATGATGAATAAAGTGTTCATGGACTTCCTCGATAAGTTCGTGGTGGTCTTTATCGATGACATACTTATATATTCAAAAAGTGAAGGGGATCACAAAGAACATCTCCGAGCGGTGTTACAATGACTCCGCGACCATTAGCTTTACGCCAAATTCAGCAAATGTGAGTTTTGGCTCAAACAAGTTGGATTTCTTGGACACGTGCTATCCGCCGAGGGTATAGCCGTAGAGCCAAGCAAGGTAAAATATGTGCTCAATTGGTTGCCACCCACAACTGTGTCTCAGATCAGGAGTTTCCTTGGACTGGCTGGATATTACCATCGTTTCATTGAAGGATTCTCCAAGATTGCCAAACCCATGACAGAGCTACTCAAAAAGGACAAGAAGTTTGAATGGACGAACGACTGTGAGAAAAGTTTCAGTGAGCTAAAGAAACGGCTGACCACTGCACCAGTATTAACTCTTCCAGACATCTATCACAGTTTTGATGTATACTGTGACGCATCCAGACAAGGACTTGGTTGCGTACTCATGCAAGACGGCAAGGTAGTGGCATATGCATCACGACAGCTACGACCGCACAAAGGAAATTACCCTACTCATGATCTGGAATTGGCTGTGGTGGTGCATGCTCTCAAAATATGGAGGCATTATCTCATCGGGAAAAAGTGCCAATTTTTTACCGATCATAAAAGTCTCAAGTATATATTTACTCAGCTAGATTTAAATCTCTGTCAGCGAAGGTGGCTTGAGCTGGTTAAGGATTATGATCTTGGAATAAATTACCACCCGGGTAAAGCCAACGTGGTGGCTGATGCACTCAGTCGAAAGCCGGTCAGCTTAAACGTCATATTAAAATCTTTGCCCACTAAACTTCAAGAGGAGATTACTCAACTCCATCTGAACATCGTTGAGGCTGGTCTCGCTAATATTTTAGAAGTTACCCCCACACTTGAAGAACAAATCCGCAAGGCCCACCCAGATGATCCTGTCCTACAAAAGCATGCCAAAAATATGCTGGCAGGACGTAACTCCGATTTCTCAAGGGATCACATTGGGACTCTCCGTTTTCGTGGAAGGATTTGTGTACCAAATCAGTCATACTTGAAAAAGAAAATCTTGTCAGAGGCACACGAATCCTCATACTCCATTCACCCTGGGGGTACAAAAATTTATGAAGACCTTCGTCAAATATTCTGGTGGGATGGAATGAAGAAGACATTGCCTATTTTGTAGCTTGTTGCGACATATGCAACAAAGTAAAGGAAGAACATCAGAAGCCAGTCGGACTTCTTCAACCGCTGCCAGTCTCACGATGGAAATGGGATGACGTCTGCATGGATTTCATCACAGGACTACCCAAGACCCAGCAAGATAAGGATGCAATATGGGTCATAGTGGACACTCTAACCAAGGTAGCTCACTTTATCCCGGTCAAGACCACATATCGAGCAGACCAACTTGCACAACTGTATGTGTCCAGAATAGTCAGTATACATGGAGTACCTTGAACCATCACTTCCGACCGAGGTTCACTTTTTACCTCCACTTTCTGGACACGTCTCCATCAAGCCTTGGGGACAACCCTGAAATACAGCACATCCTATCATCCTCAGACTGATGGACAAACAGATCGGGTCAACCAAATACTTGAAGATATGCTGCAAGCTTGCGTCTCGGCCCAAGGATCTAAATGGGAAGATTGTCCGCCTTACGCCGAGTTCTCCTACAACAACAGTTTCCAAACTAGTCTAAAGATGTCACCGTACGAAGCTTTATATGGCCGCAAGTGTTGTACCCCGTTAAATTGGTCTCAGACTGGAGATAGCCGTATCTTCGGAACGGACCTCATGATGGAAGCTGAGAAACAAGTCAAGGAAATCAGATATAGATTACAATTGGCCAAATCTCAACAAAAGAGCTATTACGATGCATAACACCGACAGCTCAGTTTTGAACCCGGAGAACACGTATACCTCCGAGTCACTCCGATGAAAGGAGTCAAGAGATTCCAGACTCGCAGAAAGTTGTCACCCAGATTTATTGGCCCCTTCCCAGTTATTTCTCGAGTGTGCACCGTTGCTTATCAGTTGGAATTGCCCCCAGAATTGTCTGATATGCACAACGTGTTTTACGTCTCACAGTTGAGGCGGTGCATATCACCGCCTGAGAAAAGGACTGCCATGACCGACATAGAGTTGGCAAAGTATTTAACGTATGAAGAAAGACCGTTCAAAATTGTGGATCAGATGGAAAGGGTCACTCGCAGTAAAGTAAGGAAGTTTTATAAGGTCCAGTGGGAGCATCACACCAAGTCAGAAGCAACCTGGGAACAAGAAGAATTCTTACAAACATATTATCCGGAATGGTTTTCCCAAGCAACCAAATCTCGAGGACGAGATTCATTATAAGTGAGGGAGGTTTCTGACAGCCTGATTTTTGCCCTCTTTTATTTGCGTGAGTTTTATTTGAATTTATTTTGAACCTTGGGATTTTTCAATCTTTCATATGGACTTAAACACTTGGGTACCCTTGGCTTTCACCCAAGTGCCTCATATCCATCTCAAATCATCTTTTCCCTCTGGTCCACTCTAATATAATTATTGGAATATTTTCTTTATTGAAAAATATTCACTTTTCCCTCGAAAACCCTAGTTAAGCCCTTTGTGCTCCAAAGCAACCCCTATTTTTCTAGCCCACAAAAATCTGAGGAAATTCATAAATATTCTTTGGACCCTAGGACACATTCCTGAGAAAAAATATTGCATCACTTTTTGAAATATTTTTGCTACTAAAATTCTTTTCTATTCTGGACAGAAATGGTAGTTTTACATCAACTACCATTTTACTTGCTCCATTGCTTCTGAAACTCCTTGTGCATCTTTACCTTAGTAACTTAGGACTAGCCTCCAAAGCAAAGCCTCCAACTCCTAGCCAATTTACCTCAGTAAACTCTCAAAGTTTCTGTCCAGAAACTTATCAGACATGTGATTTTCTTTCTACTGCGTTTGGAAACAAACCAACCATGTGTAACTCTCATATCTACCACGAACAACATGCCAAACATAATTTTTGGCACCAAGTAAGCCAGTAGGCAAAGTTCGCGCGGTGACCACGCGTGTGCACCATGCCATGGCTACTTTTCGGCGCGCTCTGGATGCCCCCGAGCGCTCTGTTGAGCGTGTGCTTGCTTCCGCGCCTGCCAGAGCTTGCCAACCCGCGCCACCATCTTCGTCTTGATCTCTACAGCGCCCCCTGGCACTTGCTGACGCCGGAGCTTGCCGCAGCGAGCACGGGCGCGGTCCGGCCAAGGCAACAGTGTGGTGCGCACTGTGCTCGTCGCCACTCCAGCGCCCCTGTGCTCCTCTCTGTCCATCCATAGCTCCCGCGTGAACCCCGTCGCCTTCTCCCCCTCTCACTGACGCCACTCGTCACCGGGCGCAGCATCCAAATGTCGCCGACGGAGCCCCGATTCCCCCCTCTCGGCTCGCCTATATATAGGCCCCTCCTAGCCTTCCCGAGCACCAGCTCCATTCCCACACTTACCACGACTGCGTAGAACCCTGTGGCCCGGCCGGGCAGGCCACATGCTGCCGTCCCCGAGCTCAAGCTCACTAGCGATCGCCTCGGGTCATCGCGGTAGCTCCAGACCCTCTCAGGCCACGGCGACCTTACCAGAGCCTCCGCCACTCTCTGGTGGTGCCATTCCACCTAGTTGGAGCTGCTGGAGTCGCTGTTGCTCGCCGTCTTCTTCAACTCCGGCGACCACCCCATTCTGCCTCCGCCTGCGAGCTCATTTCCGGCGCCGTCCGACCACCCCTAGCTACTCTACAGGTACGGGCAGTGTTGGGGAACGTAGTATTTTCAAAATTTTCCTACGATCACGCAAGACCTATCTACTAGATGCATAGCAACGAGAGGGGAGAGTGTGTCTACGTACCCTCATAGACCGGGAGCGGAAGCGTCAAGTGACGCGGTTGATGTAGTCGAACTTCTTCGCGATCCAACCGATCAAGCACCGAACGTACGGCACCTCCGCGTTCAGCACACGTTCAGCTTGATGACGTCCCACGAGCTCTTGATCCAGTTGAGCTTCACGGGAGAGTTTCGTCAGCACGACGGCATGGTGACGGATATGATGTGTCTACCGGCGGAGGGCTTCACCTAAGCACTGCAATGGTATAATCGATGTGTGTTTCTGTGGAGGGGGAAACCGCACACGGTTGGGAGAGATCAACTGATCAACTTGTGTGTCCTAGGGTGCCCCCCTGCCCCCGTATACAAAGGAGCAAGGGGAGGGGCCGGCCAGCCCTTCTATGGTGCGCCAGGGAGGCAATCCTACTAGGAATAGGATTGCAATCCTATTCCTAGTAGGAGACCACCAAGAAGGAGAGGAGGAAGGAAGGAGAGGGAGAGGGAGAGGGAAAGAGGGGCCGCGCCCCCTCCCCTAGTCCTATTCGGACTGTACCTAGGGAGGGGGCGCACCACCTCCTGGCTGCTATCCTCTCTCTCCCCTATGGCCCACCAGGGCCCATCATTCCCCCGGAGGGGTTCCGGTAACCCCCCCGGCACTCCGGTAAATTCCGAAACTTTCCAGAACACTTCCGGTGTCCGAATATAGTCGTCCAATATATCAATCTTTACGTCTCGGACATTCCGAGACTCCTCGTCATGACCGTGATCTCATCCGGGACTCCTAACTACCTTTGGTACATCAAAACTCATAAACTCATAATACCGATCGTCATCAAACGTTAAGCGTGCGGACCCTACGGGTTCGAGAACTATGTAGACATGACCGAAACTCATCTCCGGTCAATAACCAATAGCAGAACCTGGATGCTCATATTGGCTCCTACATATTCTACGAAGATCTTTATCGGTCAAACCGCATAACAACATACATGTTCCTTTTGTCATTGGTATGTTACTTGCCCGATATTCGATCGTCGGTATCTCTATACCTAGTTCAATCTCGTTACCGACAAGTCTCTTTACTCGTTCCGTAATACATCATCTCATGACTAACTCATTAGTCTTTTGCTTGCAAGGCTTATTATGATGTGCATTACCGAGAGGGCCCAGACATACCTCTTCGACACTCGGAGTGACAATCCTAGTCTTGATTTATGCCAACACCACGAACACTTTCGGAGACACATGTAGATCATCTTTATGATCACCCAGTTACGTTGTGATGTTTGATAGCACACAAGGTGTTCCTACGGTATTCAGGAGTTGCATAATCTCATAGTCATAGGAACATGTATAAGACATGAAGAAAGCAATAGCAGTAAAATTAAACGATCATAGTGCTAAGCTAACGAATGGGTCTTGTCCATCACATCATTCTCCTAATGATGTGATCCCGTTGATCAAATGACAACTCATGTCTATGGCTAGGAAACATAACCATCTTTGACCAATGAGCTAGTCTAGTAGAGGCATACTAGGGACACTCTGTTTTGTCTATGTATTCACACATGTACTAAGTTTCCGGTTAATACAATTCTACCATGAATAATAAACATTTATCATGATATAAGGAAATATAAATAACATCTTTATTATTGCCTCTAGGGCATATTTCCTTCAGTCTCCCACTTGCACTAGAGTCAATAATCTAGCTCACATCGCCATGTGATTTAATACCGATAGTTCACATCGTTATGTGAATAACACCCATAGTTCACATCGCCATGTGACCAACACCCAAAGGGTTTACTAGAGTCAATAATCTAGTTCACATCGCTATGTGATTAATACCCAAGAGTAATAAGGTGTGATCATGTTTTTGCTTGTGAGAGAAGTTTAGTCAACGGGTCTGTCACATTCAGATCCGTATGTATTTCGCAAATTTCTATGTCTACAATGCTCTGCATGGAGCTACTCTAGCTAATTGCTCCCACTTTCAATATGCATCCATATTGATACTTAGAGTCATCTGGATTTAGTGTCAAAGCTTGCATCGGCATAACCCTTTACGACGAACTTTTATCACCTCCATAATCGAGAAACATTTCCTTAGTCATCCAGTTACTAAGGATAATTTTGACCACTGTACAGTGATCTACTCCTGGATCACTATTGTACCCCCCTGACAAACTCATGGCAAGGTACACAACATGTTTGGTACACAGCATGGCATACTTTATAGAACCTATGGCTGAGGCATAGGGAATGACTTTCATTCTCTCTATATTTTTCTGCCGTGATCTGGCTTTGAATCTTACTCAACTTCACACCTTACAAGTCAGGCAAGAACTCCTTCTTTGACTGATCCATTTTGAACTACTTCAAAATCTTATCAAGGCATGTACTCATCGAAAGAATTATCAAGCGTCCTGATCTATCTCTATAGATCTTGATGCCCAATATGTAAGCAGCTTCACCAAGGTCTTTCTTTGAAAAACTCCTTTCAAACACTCCTTTATGCTTCCCAGAAAATTCTACATCATTTCCGATCGACAAGATGTCATTCACATATACTTATCAGAAAGGTTGTAGTGCTCCCACTCACTTCTTGTAAATACAGGCTTCACCGCAAGTCTGTATAAATCTATATGCTTTGATCAACTTATCAAAGCGTATATTCCAACTCTGAGATGCTTGCACCAGTCCATAGATGGATCGCTGGAGCTTGCACATTTTGTTAGCACCTTTAGGATTGACAAAACCTTCTGGTTGCATCATATACAATTCTTCTTTAATAAATCCATTAAAGAATGCAGTTTTGTTATCCATTTGCCATATTTCATAAAATGCAGCAATTGCTAACATGATTCGGACAGACTTAAGCATCGCTACGGGTGAGAAAGTCTCATCATAGTCAATTCCTTGAACTTGTCAAAAACCTTTCACAACAAGTCGAGCTTTGTAAACAGTAACATTACCGTCAACGTCGGCCTTCCTCTTGAAAATCCATTTATTTTCGATGGCTTGTCGATCATCGGGCAAGTCAACCAAAGTTCACACTTTGTTCTCATACATGGATCCCATCTCAGATTTCATGGCCTCAAGCCATTTTGCGGAATCTGGGCTCATCATCGCTTCCTCATAGTTTGCAGGTTTATCATGGTCTAGTAACATGACTTCCAGAACTGGGTTGCCGTACCACTCTGGTGCGGAACGTACTCTGGTTGATCTACGATGTTCAGCAGAAACTTGATCTGAAGTTTCATGATCATCATTAGCTTCCTCACTAATTGGTGTAGGAATCACTGGAACTAGTTTCTGTGATGTTCCACTTTCCAATTCGGGGGAAGGTACAATTACCTCATCAAGTTCTACTTTCCTCCCACTCACTTCTTTCGAGAGAAACTCCTTCTCTAGAAAGGATTCGCTCTTAGCAACAAAGACCTTGCCTTCGGATCTGTGATAGAAGGTGTACCCAACAGTTTCTTTTGGGTATCCTATGAAGATTTACTTCTCCGATTTGGGTTCGAGCTTATCATGTTAAAACTTTTTCACATAACCATCGCAGTCCCAAACTTAAAGAAATGACAGCTTAGGTTTCTCGTCAAACCATAGTTCATACGGTGTCATCTCCATGGATTTAGATGGTGCCCTATTTAACGTGAATGTAGCTGTCTCTAATGCATAACCCCAAAAGCGATAGTGGTAGATCGGTAAGAGACATCATCGATCGCACCATATCTAATAAAGTACAGTTATGACGTTCGGACACACCATTACACTATGGTGTTCCAGGTGGCGTGAGTAGTGAAACTATTTCACATTGTTTTTACTGAAGGCCAAACTCGCTAACTCAAATATTTTACCTCTACGATCATATCGTAGAAACTCCTATTTTCTGTTACGATGATTCTCCACTTCACTCTGAAATTCTTTGAACTTTTCAAATGTTTCAGACTTGTGCTTCATTAAGTAGATATACCCATATCTGCTCAAATCATCAGTGAAGGTTAGAAAATAACGATACCCGCCGCGAGCTTCAACACTCATTGATCCACATACATCTGTATGTATGATCTCCAACAAATCTGTTGCTCGCCCCATTGTTTCGGAGAACGGAGTTTTAGTCATCTTGCCCATGAGGCATGGTTCGCAAGCACCAAGTGATTCCAAAAGTCCATCATTATGGAGTTTCTTCATGCGCTTTACACCATTATGACCTAAACGGCAGTGCCACAAATAAGTTTCACTATCATTATTAACCTTGCATCTTTTGGCTTCAATATTATGAATATGTGTATCACCACGATCGAGATACAACAAACTATTTTCATTGGGTGTATGACCATCGAAGGTTTTATTCATGTAAACAGAATAACAATTATTCTATGACTTTAAATGAATAACCGTATTGCAACAAATATGATCAAACCATATTCATGCTCAACGCAAATGCCAAATAACATTTATTTAGGTTTTACACTAATCCCGAAAGTATAGGGAGTGTGCGATGATGATCATATCAATCTTGGAACCACTTCCAACACACATCGTCACTTCACCTTTAACTAGTCTATGTTCATTCTGCAATTGTCGTTTCGAGTTACTAATTTTAGCAACTGAACCGGTATCAAATACCCAGGGGTTGCTATGAACACTAGTAAAGTACACATAAATAATCTGTATATCAAAATATACCTTTGTTCACTTTGCCATCCTTCTTATCCGCCAAGTATCTAGGGCAGTTCCACTTCCAGTGACCATTTCCTTTGCAGTAGAAGCACTTAGTTTCAGGCTTGAGTTTTAGCTTTGGGTTTCTTCATGGGAGTGACAACTTGCTAGTCATTCTTCTTGAAGTTCCCCTTCTATCCCTTTGCCCTTTACTTGAAACAAGTGGTCTTGTTAACCATCAACACTTGATGCTTTTTCATGATTTCTACCTTCACCGACTTCAGCATCGCGAAGAGCTCGAGAATTACTTTCGTCATCCCTTGCATATTATAGTTCATCACGAAGTTCTACTAACTTGGTGATAGTGACTAGAGAACTTTGTCCATTACTATCTTATCTGGAAGATTAACTCCCACTTGATTCAAGTAATTGTAGTACCCAGACAATCTGAGCACATGCTCACTGGTTGAGCTATTCTCCTCCATCTTGTAGGCAAAGTACTGTCAGAAGTCTTATACCTCTCGACACGGGCATGAGTATGAAATACTAATTTCAACTCTTGGAACATCTTATATTCTCCGTGGCGTTCAAAACGTTTTTGAAGTCCCGGTTCTAAGCCGTAAAGCATGGTGCACTTAAACTATCAAGTAGTCATCATACCGAGCTTTTGTCAAAACGTTCATAACGTCTACATCTGCTCCTGCAATAGGTCTGTCACCTAGCGGTGCATCAAGGACATATTTCTCTGTGCAGCAATGAGGATAATCCTCAGATCATGGAACAATTCCGCATCATTGCTACTAACATCTTTCAACTTAGTTTTCTCTAGGAACATATAAAAAATAAACGGGGAGCAACATCGTGAGCTATTGATCTACAACATAGATATGCTAATACTACGAGGACTAAGTTCATGATAAATTAAAGTTCAATTTAATCATATTACTTAAGAACTCCCACTTAGATAGACATCCCTCTAGTCATCTAAATGATCACGTGATCCAAATCAACTAAACCATGTCTGATCATCACGTGAGATGGAGTAGTTTCAATGGTGAACAGCTTATGTTGATCATATCTACTATATGATTCACGCTCGACCTTTCGGTCTCCAGTGTTCCGAGGCCATATCTGCATATGCTAGGCTCGTCAAGTTTAACCCAAGTATTCTGCGTGTGCAAAATTGGCTTACACCCGTTGTATTTGAACGTAGAGCTTATCACACCCGATCATCATGTGGTGTCTCGGCACGACAAACTTTCGCAACGATGCATACTCAGGGAGAACACTTATACCTTGAAATTTAGTATGGGATCATCTTATAATGCTACCGTCGTTCTAAGCAAAATAAGAAGCATAATAAGATAAACATCACATGCAATCAAAATATGTGACATGATATGGCCATCATCATCTTTTGCTTTTGATCTCCATCTCCAAAGCACCGTCATGATCACCTTCGTCACTGGCGCGACACATTGATCTCCATTGTAGCATCGTTGTCGTCTCGCCAACTATTGCTTCTACGACTATCGCTACCGCTTAGTGATAAAGTAAAGCAATTACCTGGCGATTGCATTTCATACAATAAAGCGACAACCATATGGCTCCTGCCAGTTGCCGATAACATTACAAAACATGATCATCTCATACAAAATCGTATATCTCATCATGTCTTGACCATATCACATCACAACATGCCCTGCAAAAACAAGTTAGACGTCCTCTACTTTGTTGTTGCAAGTTTTACGTGGCTGCTACGGGCCTAGCAAGAACCGTTCTTACCTACGCATACAAAAACCACAACGATGTTTCGTCAAGTATGTGCTGTTTTAACCTTCACAAGGACCGGGCGTAGCCACACTTGATTCAGCTAAAGTGAGAGAGACAGACACCCGCCAGTCACCTTTAAGCAACGACTGCTCATAACGGTGAAACCAGTCTCGCGTAAGCGTACGTGTAATGTCGGTCCGGGCCGCTTCATCTCACAATACCGCCGAAGCAAAGTATGACATGCTGGTAAGCAGTATGACTAGTATCGCCCACAACTCATTGTGTTCTACTCGTGCATATCATCTACGCATAGACCTGGCTCATGATGCCACTTTTGGGGAACGTAGTATTTTCAAAATTTTCCTACGATCACGCAAGATCTATCTACTAGATGCATAGCAACGAGAGGGGAGAGTGTGTCTACGTACCCTCGTAGACCGGGAGCGGAGGCGTCAAGTGACGCGGTTGATGTAGTCAAACTTCTTCGCGATCCAACCGATCAAGCACCGAACGTACGGCACCTCCGCGTTCAGCACACGTTCAGCTTGATGACGTCCCACGAGCTCTTGATCCAGTTGAGCTTCACGGGAGAGTTTCGTCAGCACGACAGCATGGTGACGGATATGATGTGTCTACCGGCGCATGGCTTCGCCTAAGCACTGCAATGGTATAATCGAGGTGTGTTTCTGTGGAGGGGGGCACCGCACACGGTTGGGAGAGATCAACTGATCAACTTGTGTGTCCTAGGGTGCCCCTGCCCCCGTATATAAAGGAGCAAGGGGAGGGGCCGGCCAACCCTTCTATGGCGCGCCAGGGAGGCAATCCTACTAGGAATAGGATTGCAATCCTATTCGTAGTAGGAGTCCACCAAGAAGGAGAGGGGGAAGGAAGGAGAGGGAGAGGAAGAGGGAAAGAGGGGCCGCGCCCCCCTCCCCTAGTCCTATTTGGACTGTCCCTAGGGAGGGGGCGCGCCACCTCCTGGCTGCTGCCCTCTCTCTCCCCTATGGCCCACCAGGGCCCATCATTCCCCCGGGGGGTTCCGGTAACCCCCCCGGCACTCCGGTAAATTCTGAAACTTTCCAGAACACTTCCGGTGTCCGAATATAGTAGTCCAATATATCAATATTTACGTCTCGGACATTCCGAGACTCCTCGTCATGTCCGTGATCTCATCCGAGACTCCAAACTACCTTCGGTACATCAAAACTCATAAACTCATAATATCGATCGTCATCAAACGTTAAGCGTGCGGACCCTACGGGTTCGAGAACTATGTAGACATGACCGAGACTCATCTCCGGTCAATAACCAATAGCGGAACCTGGATGCTCATATTGGCTCCTACATATTCTACGAAGATCTTTATCGGTCAAACCGCATAACAACATACGTTGGTCCTTTTGTCATTGGTATGTTACTTGCCCGAGATTCGATCGTCGGTATCTCTATACCTAGTTCAATCTCGTTACCGGCAAGTCTCTTTACTCGTTTCGTAATACATCATCTCATGACTAACTCAATAGTCTTTTGCTTGCAAGGCTTATTATGATGTGCATTACCGAGAGGACCCAGAGATACCTCTCCGACACTCGGAGTGACAAATCCTAGTCTTGATCTATGCCAACACCACGAACACTTTCGGAGACACCTGTAGAGCATCTTTATGATCACCCAGTTACGTTGTGACGTTTGATAGCACACAAGGTGTTCCTACGGTATTCGGGAGTTGCATAATCTCATAGTCATAGGAACATGTATAAGTCATGAAGAAAGCAATAGCAATAAAACTAAACGATCATAGTGCTAAGCTAACGGATGGGTCTTGTCCATCACATCATTCTCCTAATGATGTGATCCCGTTAATCAAATGACAACTCATGTCTATGGCTAGGAAACATAACCATCTTTGACCAATGAGCTAGTCTAGTAGAGGCATACTAGGGACACTCTGTTTTGTCTATGTATTCACACATGTACTAAGTTTCCGGTTAATACAATTCTAGCATGAATAATAAACATTTATCATGATATAAGGAAATATAAATAACATCTTTATTATTGCCTCTAGGGCATATTTCCTTCAGGCAGGTGCGCCTCGACCTCCTCTATCGATCTATCCCTCTTGTCTTGGCCAGGAGCTCGCATCGCCGGCGTGCGCTCCGGCGAGGCCGCGACCGCCCCTGCTCTTCTCCCTCTCCCCCCCTCACCTGACTAGCGGGGCCCGCTAGTCAGCCTCTCTGTACCCAGCGAAGCGGTACAAGTGGTGGCGCCCTGGGCTTTTACTCCTTCGACGTCACCCCCCTTTCAGTATGTTTATTTAAATTCTAAATTTAAATATATTCCATAGAACTTCAAACTGCAATAATTTTTTAACCATAAGTCCAAATGAATTGATTGTTTTTGCATTGTGTTCTTTGTGAAGAAATCTTGTAGCACAGCAAAAATGAGACTATTTGGTGTTGTGTAGATTTTCTGGTGAATTTTTGAATGATTCTTGATATTTTCTTTTTCTACTTTTAATTATTTTCAGAAGGTGAAGCTTGTCTTGAGGATCACGAGGAGGCTTGTGAACCTCATTTGCACTAAGGCAAGCCACAGCAACATTTTCATAGTGCCATTTCAATATTTGTGATTTTCCAACTAGAATAAATGATTTAATTTATACATATGAATTATTTTTGTTAAATACTTTCTGTTGGTTGCTGTATTTAGTTGTTTCATTTAGTTTACAGAAAGTTGGAATTTGGTTTAAGTTATTAAGATAGCTAGAAGAAACTTTGGATCATTGAGAACTATTATAGATATGCATATAAATAGCTATGTGAAGTTATTTTCTTTTACATAAGAACTATGATATTTTTTTTGCTAGATTATGTTCTGTTTTTAATTGAAAGTAAATCGTAACCAGAATAATATTGAAGTTGGGATGCTTATATTTAGTAAAGTAAAGTTGACACAGTTATTTTTGTAATGCATTTGGTATGTTGCATTCCATGGCATTTTATGAGACCAGTTATTTATCTTCTTTAAGTTGAAACTGTTAATAATACAACTTGAATAAATTGTTTACCGGGTCATGGTGCCACAGAATCGAGTTTTTCCCAGTGCAACCACATTTGCCTTTACGGGAAGGTCTTTATTCAGTCCGTTGTCATGCCTCTTGTCGGTACCTCCAAATAGGGAAGGTCTTTATTCGGTCCGTTGTCATGCCTCTTGTCGGTACCTCCAAATAGGGAAGGTTATGGGCATGCAGTACCCTGGCCCGGTAAGCAGACATAACCTTTTGTGCCCATTGTTAAGTGTATGGTACCGAGTCCCCATTTGGGACAATTGCTATTTGGCCATGACGGTGGTCGGTGTGCCTTTGGTAGGCACAGGGCCACCCAGGACTGTTCTAGTGGGGAAATGAGTCGGAGTGGCCAGGAGAGTGTCATGGCAATGGAAGAGTCTTGTCGGAACGCCGTTGGTCCACCCGAATGGGAAAGTGAGGCCATGGGTTCCGTGGTGTGGGTACAGTGCACTACCTCTGCAGAGTGTAATTAATCTATCGATAGCCGAGTCCACGGTCACGGACACGCTCGAAAGTAAGTCACACCATGGGTCAACATAAAATAAAATTTTGCTCGCTAAGTTATGAATTTTTGTACTGTAATAATGATGGAAGAGCCACCGAGATGATTTGAGACCAAGTATGGTCAGGGTTGTGATCGCTGGAAAGATCACGATTTGTGTCCTGTTGCAATGAACAAGTTTAGAGTTTAAGAAAAATCACTATGGGTAAGTCAGACCGAGGGTTTGTTTTCACAAGAGCATGAACACAACATGTTAGTTGTATGTATATTCATATATGGTTCTGCATTTTTAACAACTGATTAATTATCATGATATTGTTTGTCATTATGATTTTGTTTGTTGTAAGCTTGCAAGTACATTCAATGTACTGACCTGGCGTGTCATGCCAGATTTCAGGAAAGTTTCGCTGGAAAGGAGTGCCGTCCGAGTCTAGACCGTATCCACATCGGTGTCCCTGTGAGATGGAGTTCCACTACGAAGTCGTTCTGCTGCTGTGTAGTTTCATGACCGAGGCCTTTTATGTTCATTAAATAATGTACATATTGTCCAACCGCATCGTGTGTGCCGCTTGGCCTCGCTACTCGTTGTAATGTAAAACTATGGTCCGCTTGCATCAATAAAGCGATTGTTTTCTGTACCAAGATGTTGTGTGTTGCGAGAAGACAAGGTCTCTGGTCTGGCAATGCAAGGTAAACCGGTCGCTCTGATCCGGGGTGCCACACTCGGGTTGAGGATGCGTCCATGGAGGTAGATGTGAGGGGGGCCATGGTGGCCACGAACTACACGACCATGTGCCGCCGCACCGCATCACGCGACCTGACGCACTTCAAGTCTGGCGGCCGAACTGCACGAGGTGGAATCCCGCGCCATGGAGAAGAGCGGGTGGTGGCGCATCGTGGAGCTCACCGTTTGACGAGCGCCGGTGGTGGCGCGTCCTTGATCCAGCGGTGTGTCGTCGCGATGGCCCTGGATCCGCGGCAGGGTCAGGTGGGGACGACGTGGATTCACGCGGGGATGGAGAAGGTGGCTCGGGATTTGACAGCCGCGCTGGCCGACGTCAGATCCGGAGTAGGTGAGGGTGGGGCATCACGGGAGGGACGGGGACGGTGCGAGGCGGGCTAGGGCGCGATGGACGGTGGTTGGGTGGCTCCGGGCACCGAGGAAGGTGGTAGGGGCGATGTTCGATGCTTAGGTGGACGGGGCTGGTTGGTGTTGGGCGGGATGGCGCAGGGAGGTGGCGTCGCGCTGGCCGGTGCCGGAGGGAGGTAGCGGAGAAGCCGCTGGTCGGTTGTGGGGGCGGGGCGAGGAGGTGGTGCCGCTGGCCGGCGGTTGGTGGCGCGATGGAAGTTGTGGGGGGAGCAAGGGAGATGGTGCTGCGGGA
>LR738710.1:245049853-245071639 GCA_902687465.1 Secale cereale
GGGCGGGATGGCGCAGGGAGGTGGCGTCGCGCTGGCCGGTGCCGGAGGGAGGTAGCGGAGAAGCCGCTGGTCGGTTGTGGGGGCGGGGCGAGGAGGTGGTGCCGCTGGCCGGCGGTTGGTGGCGCGATGGAAGTTGTGGGGGGAGCAAGGGAGATGGTGCTGCGGGAAAGAAGGGTGGGTGGGCTCAAGGGAGGAGTGGGGGTTGGGTTTTCTCGCGTGGGGTTGGCCTGCCTTTTTTCTTTACGTCGGGTCATTGCGGTCCGGTTGATATGGTTAGGTGTTATCAGAATAACCTGGTGTTAGCAGAATAAGACTCTTAAGGGGTGTTAGTATATATATATATATATATATATATATATATATATATATATATATATATACATATATATATATAACACTAGCCTTATTCTCATAACACCCCCTCCCTACGCACCTCCTAGCGCGGGAACGCCCCGGCGGCCGGCGGAAAGCGACGTCCCCCTCCCTCCCCACCTCCTAGCGCGGGAGCGCCCCGGCGGCCGGTATATACGCTGGCGATCGATCCTGCCCAAGAACAAGAACGTTTTCCCCGAGGAGGTAGCCGCTGGAGAAGTCGTGCGTGACGCCGCGGAGCTCGCTGAGGCTGAAGGAGTGCAACTGCTGTATGGTGCCCACGCCCATCTCCGTCGCGGCTTCGGCGCCGTCATCCTTGCCGTCCGTGGGCGTGGCGGGGCCGTTGGCCATGGCAGATAGGCGCCGGAAGGAGGCGAGCCGGCGCGAGAACTCGGAGTTGGGCGGGCGGTAGCTCCGGGCGTCCGCGGCCTCGTCATCCTCCTCCGCGCTCCAGCACTTGGTCGCCGACGCCAGCACCTGTCTCCATGGCCTCGGCATCCTCCTCGCTACGCTGAGCTAGGTAGCTTGGATTGGCGAGAGTGTGGGAACGGGAAGGAAACGGGGTGAGAGCTAGAGGTAGCGGGGGGTATGGAGCAGTACGTGGTCGGAGAAGAAGGGCGTCCTAGTGGCAGGGATGATATACCAACGGCCCAAAAGGGGCGGGGCGACTGGTCTTGGCGGAGAGTATTGTTTTTCTTCACAGTATCTATGAGGTTTGTCGTCATGGATGGTTTGCAGCCTCCCAAGATGAAGATGGAGATGGATTGCAGTGCGTAGCAACCGATCCGATAGGGGATGAAAATCAAGCCAAATCAATCACCGGAATTGTAGCTACTAGCTAGCGTGCAAATGAATACTCTCTCGTCGTCATGGCAGCCAACCTCGGCCGGTGCCGGAACTGGGGAAGAAGCTAGTTAGGCTCCATGTACGCCTCGATCTCTTGTTATGTTGTGCGAAGAAAAAAGTCATATTTTTTTATGGAGCGGAGTCGGGAGTTTTTCCCTGGGCGACGTGCGGAGGATTCCTTGGTCGTGGTGGCGATGTACGTGGTGGAGAGGTAGCGGCGGCCGGTATATACGCTAGCGAGGGTAGGAGCAAGAACGACAAGAACAAGAAGAAGATCCTGTGCGTGCACGGCGGCCTCTCGCCGGAGCTCGAGAGCCCGGACCAGATCCGCCTGATCAAGCGCCCCCTGGCCATAAAAAAACCATTGCGGTTCACTTGGTGATCCAAAAACAAAAACACATCGGAAAAGCAGCTCACTTCTCAACACTTCTCAAAGTAAAAACGAATTTTGTGGTGTCTATGAAAGGTGTCTGGTTCATTTTGTGGTGGTTTGTTAGGTAAGTGAACGTGCAGTGCACTTGGGTAAAAAAGAAGTCTGCTACGAAGGACTCCTCAGTATAGTTCATTTCGAACAAAATGCATTTAAAAACAAGTAAAAATGCAGTGCACTTTCGTCTAAAAAAAGTCTATTGCAAAGGACTCTTTGAAGCTCACTTTGTTTCTCTCCACGAAGTTGGCCATAAAAAAACCATTGCGGTTCACTTGGTGATCCAAAAACAAAAACACATCGGAAAAGCAGCTCACTTCTCAACACTTCTCAAACACGCGTAAAAAATTTAATTAGTACGAAAAAATACAACAACAAATCATGAGGTTCGCTTTTGGTAGTGTTCAGCTTCACTTTCGGGAATGTTGCGGTCCACTTTCCTTCGAAAAAAAAGTTGGAAAAAAGACAACAAAACTCCTCTGAGAAAAATCTACGTCCAACAAAATAAATCATGAGGTTCGTTTGACTATCTGATGCAGTGCGTTCTTCAGTTTGAAGCAGTGCGCTTTTCTGTCCGATGCAGTGCACGCGTCGATTTTGTTGTCGCGAAAAACAGAGTTTCCCCGTTTTTGTAATTTGACAACTGCTCTTAAACCGTAATGAATTAGAGGGCGTGTTCTACATGAAAAAGTAGCGTCTCGACGATATCTTTCCAATGGTGTATCATTTGGATCATTCCGACCAACGTTTTGTAAAAAATTCACGAAAAAACGGCCGCTGCCGTTCGTAGTCAGCCGCACGATTTTTAAATTTAACTAAAAACCGTAAGGAATCTCAAAAACAAATCAACATATGAAAGTTGCGCCTCGTTCGTAGCTTTCCAACGGTATATTACACGCCTTGTTCCGACAAACGGTTAGAAAACTGGAGTGAAAACAGTACCGAAAATTTGAAAAAAATTCGAAAAACACAATTCTGCGATTTAGTAAATTCAAAACTGCTCTTAAACCGTAGCGAATTAGAAAAAATAATAGATATGAAAAAGATGCGCGGGGACGATACCTTTCCAACGGTGTATCATATGTTTCATTCCGATGAGCGGTTTAGAAAAAAACGCCAAAAAACGCTTGCTGCCATTCGTTGTGAGCCGCACGATTTTCGAAACTGCTCTTAAACTATGATGAATTTTGAAAAGTGTTCAACATGGCGAAGTTGCGTCTACTCCATAGCTTTTCAACGATATATTACACGCATGATTCCGATAAACGGTTAAAAAACTAGAGCGAAAAAGGTACCAAAAAACAACACGTACAGTTTTTTCAAACATGAAGTTCGTTGGTCTCTGTGGTGCGGTGCGTATAGCTTTCCAATGCAGTATTGCAATGCAGTTCAGAAGTGTTATGAGAATATTATTCTCATAATGTTATGAGAATAGACCGGCTGTATATATATATAGCCGGTCTATTCTGATAATATTAGCAGAATAACTATTCCGATAACACTTCCGCACTGCACGCACAACACGAGGGCACTGCACTTTCAGTACCAGAGGTACTGCAATACAAAGACCAGTGAACTTCGTGTCGAAAAAACTGTACGTGTTGTTTTTTCGGTACCTTTTTCGCTCTAGTTTTTTAACCATTTATCAGAATTATGCGTGTAATATAACGTTGGGAAGCTATGGAGTAGGCGCAACTTCGCCATGTTGAACACTTTTCGAGATTCCATGCAGTTTTAGATCAGTTTTGAAAATTG
Source organism: Secale cereale (assembly GCA_902687465.1). NCBI lineage: Eukaryota > Viridiplantae > Streptophyta > Magnoliopsida > Poales > Poaceae > Secale > Secale cereale. The sequence goes on from LR738710.1 coordinate 245,053,254, forward strand.
TGCGTATGACGACGAGTGGCAGCGAGCTTTTTTCGCGTTTTCTTCTAAACCGCTTGTCGAAATGAAGCAAGTGATACACCGTTGGAAAGATATCATTGATGCGCATCTTTTTCATATCTATTATTTTTCAAATTCTCTACGGTTTAAAAGCCGTTCTAAATTTATTAAATCACGGAGTTGTGTTTTTTCGTTTTTTTATTTTTGTCATTGTTTTAGCTCTAGTTTTTGAACCGTTTGTCGAAACGAGACGTAAGATACGTCGTTGAAAAGCTACGAACGAGGCGCGACTTTAATATGTTGAAATGTTTCCGAGATTTCTTGCGGTTTTTAGTAAATTTTGAAAATCGTGCGGCGGACGACGAGTGGCAGCGGCCGTTTTTCGTGAAATTTTTACAAACTGTTGGTCGAAATGATTCAAATCATACACAGTTGGAAAGATATCGATGAGACGCAACTTTTTCATGTAGAACACTCTCTCTAATTCCTTGCGATTTAAGAGCAGTTTTGATTTTACTGAAAAGCGAACACTCTGTTTTTCGCGAGACCAAAATCGTCGTATGTACTACATCAAACAGAAAATTGCACTGCTTTAAACTGAAAACCGCACTGCATCAGACGGTCAAGTGAACTTCATGATTTTTTTGTCGAATGTAAATTTTTCTCAGACGAGTTTTTGTTGTCTTTTTTTCAACCTTTTTTATTAACCAGAGTGGACAACGTAGACTAGGGCAAGCGAACCACATCATATATCGAAGTGGACAGCATTACCATCTTGTTGTTTCACTAATTTTTCAAACTTTCATGTTAGGTGGAAGTGAACAGCATCAATCTCAAAAGTGAACCACATCTGGGGACCAAACGCACTGCAAGTTTTCATGTAGTCAACTGAATTTTGAGACACACGAAACAAAATGGACTTCATACAGAGAGGTAATGAGCTGCTACACAAACGGAGTGAACTACATTTTTTGTCTCTCTTCAAACAAATTTATTGAAGAACGTGAGCATCACGCCACAGCACTGCAAGCACCCTCATCGGTGGACTGCACACCTAGTCACACTGCAGCGAAAATGAAGTGTCAAATGCACTGCACGGAACATGCCCGCCAAACTACATTGGGAACATACAGAGCTCAGTGATATTCTCTGTCATTAAAAAACAACACAAAATGAACTGCAGTACATCCGCTTTGCATGCATTTTTTCACATACACAAACCAATATTTTTTTTTTCTGCACATCCGTGCTGCCCTGCACATGTTACCCACACAGACCGCAGTAACAAAGCTGAGCTGCGTGCTCACTCACCTTCGTGCGTCATCAGCGTTCTGCAATAGCATGTAATAAACAAACTGAAATAAGTGAGCTTCATTTTCTCTAACACTTCATTTTCTTACAGTACACAACAAAATCTCTTTGTTGCAGAAATGAGCCGCCAAGGAGTGCACTGAATCCACACGAAACTACACAATCTAAAAATCTGCAAAATAGAAGAGAAAATGAAGCTTTTTGCAGAACTGCGTACTGTACTGCACGGTGCCGGGGGGCCGTTTTGCACCAACACAGTGGACTACATGGCACTGGGGGTGCAGGTGCAGGAGATCTGGCGACCTACTAACGAAGGCCATCAACGTCTCCACCATGGAGCTAAGAGCACGTGGCCCTTTGTCCTCACTTCCACAACCGAATCACGTCGTCTCCAGCCAGTGGAGGACATGGAAGGGATGGAGGCCGGATCCGGTGTGGGTGGAGCACCTACTCGCCCTCTGCCCCCACAGTCGCGTACTGGACGTCAGAGGGGCACGGGGCAGGGGCTGGTCTCGACGGCGCGGGACCGAGGCACGCCGTGCGGATCTCGCCGGATCCGGCACCATGCCACGTGGGATGGGGGCGCCGTCGACCGAAGTGGTCTGGTGGCGGGGAGATGTGGCGCGGTGGGGGTGTGCTCCACGGCGGCAGCCACGCGCCGGAGTTGGAGGGCCGAATCTCGTGGCCCCGGGCCAGATCCACGCCAGCGCACCTGGATCGGCAGCGGAGGGCAGGATGATGGAGGGGATGCGGAGTGGCAGGATTCGACGGAGGGGACGTAGGGTACAACAGCGGAGGGCAACGCGGGGTGCGGCGACAGTGTTGCGGCGCGGGGCGACGGCTCGGATGGGAGGGTGACGGTGGTCGGAGGTGGCGCGCCGGGAGGAAGGAGGCTGGGGTCGCTCCGGCGCGACGAGGAAGGAGGTAGGAGGGAGAAGATGGAGTGGACCGGGAGGGGATGGGGGTCCGTCTAGGTGGTCGTTGACTGGTGGGTGAGTATTTTTGCTGCGGTTCGCTTCGAGTGTGCGGGACAGTGCTTAAGTGTTAGCAGAATAAGGGAAAGTGTTATCAGAATAAGGTCTATAGGGGTGTTATCATGATAGACCCACCTATATATATATATGGGGAGGGGGCATCACACAAGGACACAACATTGTCTTAGCCGTGTGTTGCGCCCCTGTCCACTGTTTACTCCCTCGGTGATCTATTCGTAGTGCCTAAGCGAAACCCTGCGGAGATCGCATCACCATCACTGTCACCATGTCGTCGTGCTGCCGAAACTCATACACTACCTTGCCATCTTGCTAGATCAAGAAGGCGGAGGACGTCATCGAGTTGAACGTGTGCTGAACGTGGAGGTGTCGTACGTTCGATGCTCGATTGGTTCGAACGCGAAGAAGTTCGACTACAGCAACCGCGTTATCAAACGCTTCCGCTTATGGTTTACGAGGGTACGTAGACATACTCTTCCCCTCATTGCTATGCATCTCCATGGATAGATCATTGCGTGTGCGTAGAATGTTTTTGTTTTCCATGCAATGTTTCCCAACAGTGGCATCATGAGCCAGGTCTATGTGTAGATGATATGCACGAGTAGAACACAAAGAGTTGTGGGCGGTGATCGTCATGCTGCTTACCACCAACATCTTATTTTGATTCGGTGGTATTGTAAGATGAAGCGGCCCGGACCAACCTTACATGTCCATGTACATGAGACCAGTTCCACTGATAGACATGCAACTTGTTTTGCATAAAGGTGGTTGGCGGGTGTCTGCTTCTCCTACTTCAGTTCAATTGAATTTGACTACGGCCGGTCCTTCTTGAAGGTTAAAACAACAAACTTGATAAATCGCCATTGTTGTTTTGTGCCGTAAGTGAGAACGGTACTTGCTAGAAGCCCGTAGCAGCCACATAAAACTTGAAACAACAAAGTATAGGACGTCTAAATTGTTTTTGCAGGGCATGTTGTGATGTGATATGGTCAAGACGTGATGAGTTATACGTTATTGTATGAGATGATCATATTTTATAATATATCGGCAACCGGTAGGAGCCTTATGGTTGTCTCTTTATTGTATGAAATGCAAACACCATGTAATTGCTTTACTTTATCACTATGCGTTAGCGATAGTTGTAGAAGAAATAGTTGGCGAGACGACCACAACGCTATGATGGAGATCAAGGTGTCGAGCCGATGACGATGGAGATCATAACGATGCTTTGGAGATGGAGATCAAAAGCACAAGATGATGATGGCCATATAATGTCACATATTTTGATTGCATGTGATGTTTATCCTTTATGCATCTTATTTTTCTTAGAAGGGCGGTCGCATTATAAGATGATCCCTTCATTAAATTTCAAGATAAAAGTGTTCTCCCCGAGTATGAACCATTGCTATAGTTCGCTGTTTCGAGACACCACATGATGATCGGGTGTGATAGACTCTACGTTCACATACAACAGGTGTAAGACATATTTACACACGCCGAATACTTGGGTTAATCTTGACAAGCCTAGCATGTACAGACATGGCCTCAGAACACTGGAGACCAGAAGGTCGAACATGAGTCATATACTAGATATGATCAACATAGAGATGTTCACCATTGATGACTACCCCATCTCACGTGATGATCAGACATGGGTTAGTTGATTTGGGTCATGTATCACTTAGATAACTTGAGGGATGTTTATTTAAGTGGGAATTCATTAGTAATTTGATTAATTGAACTTCAATTTATCATGAACTTAGTCTTAACAGTTTTTGCATATCTATGTTGTAGATCAATAGCTCGTAATTTAGCTCCCATAATTTTGATATGTTCCTAGATAAAACTAAGTTGAAAGATGATAGTAGCAATGATGCGGACTGAGTCCGTGATCTGAGGTTTGTCCTCATTGCTACATAGAAGAATTATGTCCTTGATGCACCTAAGGTGATCGATCTATTGCAGGAGCAAATGCAGACATTATGAATGTTTGGCAAGCTCGATATGATGACTACTTAATAGTTTAGTGCGCCATGCTTTACGGCTTAGAACCGGGACTTCAAAAATGTTTTGAACGCCACGGAGAATATGAGATGTTCCAAGAGCTGAAAATGATATTTTAGACTCATGCCAATGTCAAGAGGTATGAGACCTTTGACAAGTACTTTGCCTACAAGATGGAGGAGAATAGCTCAGCTAGTGAGCATGTGCTCAGAATGTTTGGGTACTACAATAGCTTGAATTAAGTGGGAGTTAATCTTCCAGATAAGAAAGTGATTGACATATTTAGCCACTCACTATCACTAAGCTACTAGAGCTTCATGATGAACTATAAATATGCAAGGGATGACGAAAACGATTCCCAAAGCTCTTCGTGGTGTTGAAATCGGCGGAGGTAGAAATCAAGAAAAGAGCATCAAGTATTGATGGTTAACAAAACCACCAGATTCAAGAAAAAGGTAAGGGAAAGAAAGGGAACTTCAAGAAGAACGACAAGCAAGTTGCCACTCCCGAGTAGAAGCCCAAAACTGGACTCAAGCCAGAAACGGATTGCTTCTACTGCAAAGGAAATGGTCACTGGAAAAGGAATTGTCCCAAATATTTGGTGGATAAGTAGGATGGCAAAGTGAACAAAACTATGTTTGATATACGTGTTATTAATGTGTTCCTTACTAGTACTCGTAGCAGCGCCTGGGTATTTGATACCGGTTCAGTTGCTCTTATTACTAACTCAAAACAGGAGTTGCAGAATGAACAGAGAGTAGTTAAGGCGAGGTGATGATGTGTGTTGGAAGTGGTTCCAAGGTTGATATGATCATCATCGCACACTTCCTACACTTTCGGGATTAGTGTTGAAACTAAATAAATGTTATTTGGTGTTTGCATTGAGCATAAACAAGATTAGATCGTGTTTATTGCAATACAGTTATTCATTTAAGTCAGAGAATAATTGTTATTCTGTTTATATGAATAAAACCTTCTATGGTAATACACCCAATGTAAATGCTTTATTGAATCTCAATCGTAGTGACACACATATTCATAATATTGATGCCAAAAGATGCAGAGTTGATAATGATAGTGCAACATACTTGTGGCACTACCATTTAGGTCATATTGGTGTAAAGCGCATGAAGAAACTCCATGCTGATGGACTTTTTGAATCACTTTATTATGAATCATTTGATATTTGCGAATCATGCCTCATGGGCAAGATGACTAAAACTACGTTCTCCAGAACAATGGAGCGAGCTAATGGCGTATTGGAAATAATACATACCGATGTATGCGGCCCGATGAGTGTTGAAGCACGCGGCGGGTATCGTTATTTTCTCACCTTCACAGATGATTTGAGTAGGTATGGGTGTATCTACTTGATGAATCACAAGTCTGAAACATTTGAAAAGTTCAAAGAATTTCAGAGTGAAGTAGAGAATCACCGTGACAAGAAAATAAAGTTTCTACAATCTGATCGCGGAGGCGAATATTTGAGTTATGAGTTTGGCCTTCATTTAAAATAATGTGGAATAGTTTCGCAACTCACACCACATGGAACACCACATTGTAATGGTGTGTCCGAACATCGTAACCATACTCTATTAGATATGCTGCGTTCTCTGATGTCTCTTACCAATTTGCCTTTATCGTTTTGGGGTTATGCATTAGAGGCAGTTGTACTCACGTTAAATAGGGCACCGTCTAAATCCGTTGAGACAACACCGTATGAACTATGGTTTGGCTAGAAACCAAAGTTGTCGTTTCTTAAAGTTTGGGGTTGCGACACTTATGTCAAACGGCTTTAGCCTGATAAGATGGAACCCAAATCAGAGAAGTGTGACTTGATGGGATACCCAAAAGAAAATATTGGGTACACCTTCTACCACAGCTCCTAAGGCAAGATCTTTGTTGCTAAGAATGGATCCTTTCTAGAGAAGGAGTTTCTCTCGAAAGAAGTGAGTGGGAGGAAAGTAGAGCTTGATGAGGTAATTGTACCTTCACTCGAATTGGAAATTAGCTCATTAGAGAAAACCATTCCCGTGATGCCTACACCAACTAGAGAAGAAGCTAATGATGATGATCGTGAAACTTCGGATCAAGTTACTACTGGACCTCGAAGGTCGACCAGAACACGTACCGCACCAGAGTGGTATGGTGACCATGTCCTAGAAGTCATGTTGTTAGACAACGGCGAACCTTCGAACTTTGAAGAAGCTATGATGAGCCCAGATTCCAAAAATGGCTTGAGGCCATGAAATCTGAGATAGGATCCATGTATGAGAACAAAGTTTGGACTTTGGTGGACTTGCCCAATGACTGACAAGCCATAGAGAATAAATGGATGATACGTCCAAAACGTATCTATAATTTCTGCTTGCTCCATGCCACTTTTGGGTGATATTGCTATGATATTTATACACTTCCATACACTTTTGATCATATTTGGACTAACCTACTAATCCAGTGCACCCCAGTGCCAGTTTCTGTTTTCGGCTGTTTTTGTATTTCAGGTTTTCACATTACGAGAACTGTCAGGAAAAATCCAGAAAAATTATATAAAAAATCAGCGTTCCAGAACCTACCTTGCGCCCGAAGTACAGCCGGGGGGGGAGGCCACCAGGGCCCCAGGCGCCCTGGCGGCCCCCCCCCCCTGGGCCGCGCCGGGGGGGCGCCTGGGCCCCCCGAGCCCCGTCTGGTGCCCCCCTTTGGCATATATTTAGAGCGTCCTTCGAAACCCTCGGGACGGGAACTCTTTTTCGCGATCTCATCTCTGTTCCACCGCCGCCGCCGCCGCTTCCAAGATCGGGAGCACCAAGAGAACTCTTCCCGGCACCCTGCCGGAGGGGAGGATCACCATCGGGAGCCTCTCCACCACCATGGACGCCTCCCGGATGAGTTGTGAGTAGTCTCCCTTGGACCATGAGTCCATGACCAGTAGCTATGTGATGTTCTCCTCCCGTTCTTGTGCTTCACTAATTAGTCCTCGTGAGCTGCCCTACATGATCGAGGCACATATGTAATCCTTATGCTGTTGCTATGATGAGTTTGCTGGGATCCGATGGATTATGAGATTATGTTCAGATTGTGATTAAGTAATATATTTGATCTACCTCTTTTATATTTATGTTCATAAGTAATTCTTGCATGTTCTCCGTTGTTAGTTATTGCTTTGGCCAAGTAGTAGGTAGTGACTCCAAGAGGGAACGTTATGCTCGATTGTGGGTTCATGCCCCTCGATGACTAGCTTGAGTGACAGAAACATGAGTCTAGGGGATGTGTTGTTGCCACAAGGGGGAAAACAACGGTGCTTGTGCCCGCGGGTGCAAGGATTGTTTACTTTACGCAAAGTTCTTTTAATGCAGTTGTCTGTTGCTTTGAGTTTACACTATGGGTGGGGCTCGCAACTTAATACCAGCGAGATGTTCTGGATAGATATCTCAAGGTGGATGATTAGTAGTAGATATTGATGGATTTCGATCTACTTACTTTGGCGTACCGCCCATGCTTTGAACCTCAACCTTTCTTGCAATGTAGTCAGCATTGGTTTGCGTTCGTGGTCCTGTCAATTGCCCAGCTGTAATTCGTTTACCTCACATAGCTGTTTTATCGTCTTTTGGGAGAGAGACATCACTAGTGAACATCATGAGACTCCGGTCCATATTACCATCATTGATCACACCCGCTATTTACTTTTCGCTATTACTTACTATTGCAAACATTATCTATCACTACTATCATTTGCGTTTAACCCTTTGTGAACTACAAGGCCGGAGGGATTGACAACCTCTCTGTACTCGTTGGGAGCAAAGTTATTTGTATCTGTGTGCAGGTCCACGTTGATTGCTAATATCTGGCGCCGTTAGCAGTTGACACCTACTTGTTGAACCTAGGAGTCTCTGGGGATTCGATCCTTGGCATCTTTGCTAAGGGAAAAACTTCCACAACACTGCATCTCACACCTTCCACTTGGGGTAACCAACGAGGGGTTAGAGGCCCATCAAGGAGTTTTTATGGCGCCGTTGCCGGGGACTCCACTCTTCAGGATAGGGGAGTTGCATGCTATCTTTTACCTTTGCTTTTTAGTCTTGTTAGTTTACCTTTCAGTTTTTGCTTTAGTACCTTTTATCGAAAATCACAAAAATAGTTATCTTGCTTGCTTGCTACTATGGGTTCCACCGAGAACACCAAGTTGTGTGACTTCACTAGTCACAACAACGATGACTTTATCAGCACACCTATCACTACACCTGCCACTTCAGCACCTTCATATGAAATTAAACCTGCCTTACTGAACTTAGTCATGAAAGATCAATTCTCCGGTGCTGGAGATGATGCTGCTTTACACTTAAACAACTTTGTTGAACTTTGTGATATGCAAAAGTACCAAGAGATAGATGGTAATATTGTTAAGCTTAAGCTTTTTCCTTTCTCCTTGAGAGGAGGAGCTAAAATTTGGTTTCAGTCTTTGCCTAGAAATAGCATAGATTCATGGGACAAGTGCAAAGATGCTTTTATCGGGAAATACTATCCACCTGCTAAAATTATCCAACTTAGAAGTAACATAATGAATTTTAAACAATTGGATAATGAACACGTTGCCCAAGCTTGGGAACATATGAAATCTCTTATCAAGAACTGCCCTACTCACGGTTTGACTACTTGGATGGTTATCCAAACTTTTTATGCAGGCTTGAACTTTACCTCGCGAAACTTGTTAGATTCGGCCGCGGGAGGAACTTTTATGTCAACTACACTTGGTGCTGCCACAAAGCTTCTCGATGAGATGATGACCAACTATTCCCAATGGCACACCGAACGCGCTCCAACAGGTAGGAAGGTAAACTCTGTCGAGGAGATTTCCTCCTTAAATGAAAAAGTTGACTTGATCATGTCTCTACTTTCGAAGCAATCTACTGTTGATCCTCGTGATGTTCCTTTAAATTGTTTGATTGCTCAAGAACAAGTAGATGTGAATTTTATCTCTAGAAACAATTTTAACAACAATGCTTATAGGAGTAACTTTGGTAACAATCCTAGACCGTTCCCCTCTAATTCTTATGGGAACAACAATGCTTATCCTATCACCAAGAACTCCACTACTGAACTAGAGACTATGCTTAAAGATTTCATCACTACCCAAAAAGCCTTTAATAAGAGTGTATAAGAAAAACTACATAAACTTGATGATCTTTCTTTTAAGGTAGACCATTTAGCCAATGAGGTAAAATTGCTAAAAATTAAAACTTCTCCTCTTGAGGAGAGGGAAGTCACTCCTATAAATGCTATTCAAGTGCAAATTAATGAAAACATTAGGATGATGGCTAAACTTAAAGAAAGATGGGCTAGAGAAAGGGAGGAAGAAGATAGAATTAAGAGCCTTCCTACCCACCACACTGTTGCTACTATCCAAGTTGTTGAGGATATCCAAACTCTTAGCACCCAATGTACTCCTGGTCCCAATGGACCTATTAATGGTGATGCTATGACTATAGAAACTACCAAACAAGTGAACCTAAAGGACACCACTACCACTTTACTTGATGCTCGTGACCTTGATTTTGATAATTGCACTCTTACCGAAGTTATTGATTTCCTTCACAAGATGTCTAGAGACCCCCGCACTAGCACGCTTAATCTTGCCTTCACAGAGCATATCACTAATGCTCTCATCAAAGCTAGGGAGGAGAAACTTAGAGTAGAAGCCTCCATACCTAGAAAGCTAGAAGATGGTTGGGATCCTATGATAAAAATTAATTTGAATGACTTCTCTTGCTATGCATTATGTGATGTTGGAGCTAGTACCTCTGTTATGCCCAAAAGAATATATGATATGCTTAAATTGAAACCTTATGATTCTTGTTCTTTTGGTGTTCGTCTCGTTGATTCTTCCATAAAGAAACCTTTGGGGAGGATCGACGATGTTCTTATCATTGTCAATGATAATTATGTTCCCGTTGATTTCACTATTATGGATATTGAATGTGATCCTTCATGTCCAATTATTTTGGGACGTCCCTTTTTACGCACCGTTGGTGCTATCATTGACATGAAAGAGGGTAATATAAAATTTCAGTTTCCTCTCAAGAAAGGGATGGAACACTTCCCTCGAAAGAAGATCAAGTTACCTTTTGAGTCCGTTGTACGGGCTAGCTATTCTTTTACTCTTGATAAAACTTGATCTCTATGCATTGTGCCTAGCTTAAAGGCATAAAAGAAAGCGCTTTTGGGAGGCAGCCCACATGAATAAAATTTATATTTTGCTTTTGTTGTGTCTTGATGTTGTTTACTACAGTAGCATCATCATTGTATCTTTGCTTTTCATATTTGTGCCAAGTATAGCCTCTGATTGCTAGAAAGTTCAAAAGTTGTGAGGTGCTGTCCAGGAAACAGATTCAGTCCTCGGATAAAAAAATTCGTATAAAATCACCAGATCATCTTTTTGGTCTGAATTTTTTCGACAGCGTTCTCTATATAATTGTCTTTCGTGCGTATGTTCTGAGTTTTTTTATTTGAGTTGCAAAAGTACCCCGAACAAATCAATTACTACCTGCTGTTCTGTTTTTCACAAATTCTGTCCTGTTTTGCCTTTCCTTCATTTTGCAAACCAAGAGCTTGCTTTTTCTTTGCAAAAACCTTTTGGAAATCTTGAGAAACAGTAGAACTTCAAGAATATCTTTATTTCCAGCAAGGAACAATTATTTTATTAAGGGTACTAACCTCGCTAATCAGATTATGATGAGTTATGTATGAAGGGAGTTTTCAAGTGTGCGAGGGAAGATGATAAAAAGATTCAGGAGTGTCAAGCGCTCAAGCTTGGGGATGCCCCCGTGCACCCCCAAGAAATATTCAAGGAGACTCAAGCGTCTAAGCTTGGGGATGCCCCCGTGCATCCCCTTCTCCATCAACATTATCAGTTCGTCTTTCGTTCCACTATATTTTTATCACTTCATGTGTTATGTGCTATGCTTGGAGCGTCTTGCTTTTAGTTTTATTTTTAGTTTTTCATAACGAGTCAGAACTCAGCATTCTTTATGTGGGAGAGAAACACGCTCCACTTCTACCTAGAACATAACATAGAATTTTCATGTCTATCTATGATGTGTGTGTTCTTTGTCTTTTAATAGCTACTATCATGCTCTGCTCTTAGTATTCATGCTTATCTTTTCAAAGAGCTTTTGTTTAGTTGGTTGCTTGAACTCTCTTTAACTACCATGCTCACCTTATTAAGAGAGTTTGCTTCCGTTGCATTGGTTAATATGTCTATGATAAAGATGCTACGTGCATAATGGCGCTTAGTAGTTCAGGTTTTCTTATGGTTAATCTCAAATAGCTGGGGGGTTCCCAATGTGTTATTGGAGTACCAACATGATTTGTTTGCCAATGATGTGGTATGGTTTAGTAATATCTTCCTTCGAGAATTTATTTTGATTGACTTGGCGTATGCTCACGCATATTTAAGACTATAAAGAAAGTCTGTCAAGCCTTGATGATCTTTTATTTCTGAGTAGCGATATAACTTCCATGCCTGATTCAATATTGCTTTGTCGCTCTGCATGATTATGACCGTCATTGCTCTCTTAGTTGGTCGCTCCCAGTCTTTTGCTAACCTCCACCTGTACTAAGCGGACTAACTTTGCAATATATAGCTCATGGGAAAGTAGCTTAAAAACTATTGTGGTAAAGAATATGTTGCTTATGTATCTTATTTCTTATAAGTTGCTTGCTGAGCGGTAACCATGTTTCTGGGGACGCCATCAACTGTCACACTTTTGTTGAATATCATGTGAGTTGCTATGCATGTTCGTCTTGTCTGAAGTAAGGGTGATTTGCCATGGGTTGAATGAGTATGCATATTGTTAGAGAAGAACATTGGGCCGCCAACCAAAGCCATGTATCATGGTGGAAGTTTTAGCTTGGACATTAATCCTCAATCTCTTATGAGAATATGCTTATGCATTAAAGAGGAGTCCATCATCTATTTTCTATGTTGTCCTGGTATGGATGTCCTCAAGTTGAGATCTATCAAAAACGAGAAATCAAATGTGATTTATCTCCTTGGACCTTTGTACAGGTGGCATAGAGGTACCCCTTTGTGACACTTGGTTGAAACATATGTAATGCAATGATAACCCATGGAAATCCGAGCTAATTAGGACAAGGTGCGAGCACTATTGGTATTCGATGCATGAGGCTTGCAACTTATAGGATGTCTTATGCATGACACATATGAAGTACTACTACCGTTGACAAAATTGCTTCTATGTTTTCAAAATAAAAAGCTCTAGCACATAACCATTCTTTTACTTTTATGTTAAAGCACCAACTACTGAGAGCATGATTGTCATTCTGAGTGTAATGTGCATTGTCCCAAAGTAGCATTGTCTTTTGCATGATTGTGATATCGTTTATTTTGAAATCATTGTATCTAGTCATCACTTAAACCTTGAAGGTGCCCCTGCATTTATGTTTTGCATCACTAAAGGGGGCAAGCTAGATATTACTTTATCATATTTGCACATCATATTCATTGCAAATCTTTTTGATGTTTCAGTTTCATGTTGTAAAACTTTCAGTCATTTGTGATTTTCTCATGAGGCAACTTAATTACTTTAGAATCATTGTCTCAGTAAGCTTTTGTCATATGACTATAAAAAGTCCTATATGGTTAATAGCATGTCACCACAGAAATTATTCTTGTTATCATTTACCTACTCGAGGACGAGCAGGAATTAAGCTTGGGGATGTTGATACGTCCAAAACGTATCTATAATTTCTGCTTGCTCCATGCCACTTTTGGGTGATATTGCTATGATATTCATACACTTCCATACACTTTTGATCATATTTGGACTAACTTACTAATCCAGTGCACCCCAGTGCCAGTTTCTGTTTTCGGCTGTTTTTGTATTTCAGGTTTTCACGTTACGAGAACTGCCAGGAAAAATCCAGAAAAATTATATAAAAAATCAGCGTTTCGGAAACAACCTTGCGTCCGAAGGACAGCCGGGGGGGCCACCAGGGCTCCAGGCGCCCTGGCGGCGCGACCCCCCTAGGCCGCGCCGGGGGGGGGGGCGCCTGTGCCCCCCGAAGCTTCCCCGATGCCCCCCTTTGGCATATATTTAAAGCGTCCTCCGAAACCCTCAGAACAAGAACTCTTTTCGCGATCCCATCTCTGTTCCGCCGCCGCCGCCGCTTCCAAGATCGGGAGCACCAGGAGAACTCTTCCCGGCACCCTGCCGGAGGGGAGGATCACCACCGGGAGCTTCTCCACCACCATGGACGCCTCCCGGATGACTCATGAGTAGTCTCCCTTGGACCATGAGTCCATGACCAGTAGCTATGTGATGTTCTCCTCCCGTTCTTGTGCTTCACTAATTAGTCCTCGTGAGCTGCCCTACATGATCGAGGCACATATGTAATCCTTATGCTGTTGCTATGTTGAGTTTGCTGGGATCCGATGGATTATGAGATTATGTTCAGATTGATCTTGAGTAATATATTTGATCTACCTCTTTTATATTTATGTTCATAAGTAATTCTTGCATGTTCTCCGTTGTTATTTATTACTTTGGCCGAGTAGTAGGTAGTGACTCCAAGAGGGAACGTTATGCTCGATTGTGGGTTCATGCCCCTCGATGACTAGCTTGAGTGACAGAAACATGAGTCTAGGGGATGTGCTGTTGCCACAAGGGGGAAAACAACGGTGCTTGTGCCCGCGGGTGCAAGGATTGTTTACTTTACACAAAGTTCTTTTAATGCAGTTGTCTGTTGCTTTGAGTTTACACTATGGGTGGGGCTCGCAACTTAATACCAGCGAGATGTTCTGGATAGATATCTCAAGGTGGATGATTAGTAGTAGATATTGATGGATTTTGGTCTACTTACTTTGGCGTACCGCCCATGCTTTGAACCTCAACCTTTCTTGCAATGTAGTCAGCATTGGTTTGCGTTCGTGGTCCTGTCAATTGCCCAGCTGTAATTTGTTTACCTCACATAGCTGTTTTATCGTCTTTTGGGAGAGAGACATCACTAGTGAACATCATGAGACTCCGGTCCATATTACCATCATTGATCACACCCGCTATTTACTTTTCGCTATTATTTACTATTGCAAACACTATCTATCACTACTATCATTTGCTTTTAACCCTTTGTGAACTACAAGGCCGGAGGGATTGACAACCTCTCTGTACTCGTTGGGAGCAAAGTTATTTGTATCTATGTGCAGGTCCACGTTGATTGCTAATTTGCGCCGTTAGCAGTTGACACCTACTTGTTGAACCTAGGAGTCTCTGGGGATTCGATCCTTGGCATCTTTGCTAAGGGAAAACACTTCCACAACACTGCATCTTTCACCTTCCACTTGGGGTAACCAACGAGGGGTTAGAGGCCCATCAAGGAGTATTTTTTGGCGCCGTTGCCGGGGACTCCACTCTTCAAGATAGGGTTGTTGCATGCTATCTTTTACCTTTGTGTTTAGTCTTGTTAGTTTACCTTTCAGTTTTCTTTATGTATTTCACTAGTTATGCTTATGGATAACATTGCTATTGGATCGTTGCTTGCGGGAAGACGCCCCACACCTGTGGTGGTTGCTCCTCCCCCTACTGAAATTGTGCCCTATAAAATATCAGCTAGTATTATCGATTATCTTTTGGCTAATCGTTACGCAGGAGACAGACATCCCGGTGAACACTTGCTATATCTGTCACAACTATGTTCATTATTTAAGCTTGCAGGTGTATCAAGGGAGTTTGTCATGAGGAAATTGTTCGCCGTATCACTTATTGATAAGGCTTCAGATTGGTATAAGCTTCTCGATAACTCGCACTTGCTTGATTGGCAAGAGCTTATGTCTCTCTTTTATACTAAGTTTTATCCTCTTCATGATACTTATGTGGAGAGTAAGAGTACCTTTTTGCATGTGGATCATAGTAACAATGCTTTATGTGATGCTTATATTGTTGAGTTTATTCGTGATCCCACTGAAAATTATTATGAGAAGGGAACATATGCTTATAGATATTTCAATAATATCAAGTTCCCATTCTTTATGTTGAAGGTTTTGAAGCTTCACTTGTTTTGTCTTCCTATGCTTATTGCTTTGTGCTTCAATGAATTATTCAATTGCAATATTCCTATGCATAGGAAGCATGTTAGGCTTAAATGTGTTTGGTATTTGCTTCTTGATGCTCCGTTTTGTTCTTCAACTCTTATTCCTACGAGAGCATCATTAAAGTCTTATGCCTAGCTTAAAGGCATAAAAGAAAGCGCTTTTGGGAGGCAGCCCAATGAATAAATTTATTTTGCTTTTGTTGTGTCTTTATGTTGTTTACTACTGTAGCATCATCATTGTATCTTTGCTTTTCAATTTTGTGCCAAGTATAGCCTCCGATTGCTAGAAAGTTCAAAAGTTGTGAGGTGCTGTCCAGGAAACAGATTATGTCCTTGGATAGAAAAATTCGTATAAAATCACCAGATCATCTTTTTGGTCTGAATTTTTTCGACAGCGTTCTCTATATAATTGTATTTCGTGCGTCTGTTCTGAGTTTTTTTATTTGAGTTGCAGAAGTATCCCGAACAAATCAATTACTACCTGCTGTTCTGTTTTTCACAGATTCTGTCCTGTTTTGCCTTTCCTTCACTTTGCAAATCAAGAACTTGCTTTTTCTTTGCAAAAACCTTTTGGCAATCTTGAGAAACAGTAGAACTTCAAGAATATCTTTATTTCCACCAAGGTATAATTATTTTATTAAGGGTACTAACCTCGCTAATCAGATTATGATGAGTTATGTATGAAGGGAGTTTTCAAGTGTGCGAGGGAAGATGATAAAAAAAGATTCAGGAGTGTCAAGCGCTCAAGCTTGGGGATGCCCCCGTGCACCCCCAAGAAATATTCAAGGAGACTCAAGCGTCTAAGCTTGGGGATGCCCCCGTGCATCCCCTTCTCCATCAACATTATCAGTTCGTCTTTCGTTCCGCTATATTTTTATCACTTCATGTGTTATGTGCTATGCTTGGAGCGTCTTGCTTTTAGTTTTCTTTTTAGTTTTTCATAACGAGTCGGAACTCAGCGTTCTTTATGTGGGAGAGAAACACGCTCCACTTCTACCTAGAACATAACATAGAATTTTCATGTCTATCTTTGATGTGTGTGTTCTTTGTCTTTTAATAGCTACTATCATGCTCTGCTCTTAGTATTCATGCTTATCTTTTCAAAGAGCTTTTGTTTAGTTGGTTGCTTGAACTCTCTTTAATTACCATGCTTATCGTATTAAGAGAGTTTGCTTCCGTTGCATTGGTTGATATGTCTATGATAAAGATGCTACGTGCATAATGGCGCTTAGTAGTTCAGGTTTTCTTATGGTTAGTCTCAAATAGCTGGGGGATTCCCAATGTGTTATTGGAGTACCAACTTGATTTGTTTGCCTATGATGTGGTATGGTTTAGTAATATCTTCCTTCAAGAATTTATTTTGATTGACTTGGCGTATGCTCACGCATATTTAAGACTGTAAAGAAAGTCTGTCAAGCCTTGATGATCTTTTATTTCTGAGTAGCGATATAACTACCATGCCTGATTCAATGTTGCTTTGTCGCTCTGCATGATTATGACCGTCATTGCTCTCTTAGTTGGTCGCTCCCAGTCTTTTGCTAACCTCCACCTGTACTAAGCAGACTAACTTTGCAATACATAGCTCATGGGAAAGTAGCTTAAAAACTATTGTGGTAAAGAATATGTTGCTTATGTATCTTATTTCTTATAAGTTGCTTGCTGAGCGGTAACCATGTTTCTGGGGACGCCATCAACTGTCACACTTTTGTTGAATATCATGTGAGTTGCTATGCATGTTCGTCTTGTCTGAAGTAAGGGTGATTTGCCATGGGTTGAATGGTTGAGTATGCATATTGTTAGAGAAGAACATTGGGCCACCAACCAAAGCCATGTATCATGGTGGAAGTTTTAGCTTGGACATTAATCCTCAATCTCTTATGAGAATATGCTTATGCATTAAAGAGGAGTCCATCATCTATTTTCTATGTTGTCCCGGTATGGATGTCCTCAAGTTGAGATCTATCAAAAACGAGAAATCAAATGCGATTTATCTCCTTGGACCTTTGTACAGGTGGCATAGAGGTACCCCTTTGTGACACTTGGTTGAAACATATGTAATTCAATGATAACCCATGGAAATCCGAGCTAATTAGGACAAGGTGCGAGCACTATTGGTATTCGATGCATGAGGCTTGCAACTTATAGGATGTCTTATGCATGACACATATGAAGTACTACTACCGTTGACAAAATTGCTTCTATGTTTTCAAAATAAAAAGCTCTAGCACATAACCATTCTTTTACTTTTTGAGTCTCCACCTTCTTTCTTCAAGCACCAACTACTGAGAGCATGATTGTCATTCTAAGTGTAATGTGCATTGTTCCAAAGTAGCATTGTCTTTTGCATGATTGCGATATCTTTTATTTTGAAATCATTGTATCTAGTCATCACTTAAACCTTGAAGGTGCCCCTGCATTTATGTTTTGCTTCACTAAAGGGGGCAAGCTAGATATCACTTTATCATATTTGCACATCATGTTCATTGCAAATCTTTTTGATGTTTCAATATCATATTGTAAAACTTTCAGTCCTTTGTGATTTTCTTATGAGGCAACTTAATTACTATAGAATCATTGTCTCAGTAAGCTTTTGTCATATGACTATGAAAAAGTCCTATATGGTTAATAGCATGTCACCACAGAAATTATTCTTGTATCATTTACCTACTCGAGGACGAGCAGGAATTAAGCATGGGGATGTTGATACGTCCAAAACGTATCTATAATTTCTGCTTGCTCCATGCCACTTTTGGGTGATATTGCTATGATATTTATACACTTCCATACACTTTTGATCATATTTGGACTAACCTACTATTCCAGTGCACCCCAGTGCCAGTTTCTGTTTTCGGCTGTTTTTGTATTTCAGGTTTTCACACTACGAGAACTGTCAGAAAAAATCCAGAAAAATTATATAAAAAATCAGCGTTCCAGAACCTACCTTGCACCCGAAGTACAGCCGGGGGGGGGGGGGGG